>OX376372.1:30747581-31290081 GCA_947369275.1 Nemotelus nigrinus
TTTTTATACGGAACTACGTAGCAATTGTTGGCTTCACCGTGAGAGTTTATTTTTGAGGCGAAGGCAGAGCTTCTTCTTCGATTCTCGTTACTTCTTGGCGGAAGTTTGGGTTTTTCTGTGTCCGCGCCAAGTTCGTCGAAGAGTTTAGCTTTGGCCATCACCATTCCTGCGTTCTGACTTCGAAGACGTGCGATCGATGCCCTCCCTTGCAGGCCATCGTCTGCAGGCGGAGGTGCGACTTTCTTGTCACCTATTTTGCTCTCTAGTCGAGATTGCGATTTTGGTACACTTTGTTTCTTGGCAGTGGATTTTGGTGGAAGCATTGGAGTTTTCATTTCGTCCAAATTTATGGTTGTAACGTAATGGGGTGTCGAGATCGTTGCAATGTCACTATTTGATCGTCGTTTTTTCGCAGGTGTACTGAATTCATTTGAGTCAGTTACGTCTTCTGACGGCGGCGGTGGTGGTGGTCTGTGATTCTGTGTTCCAACGCTTCTCCTAATCGTCACATTAGCGCTGCTGAAGAATATTTCAGCTGATGTCCATTTCTCCACGTCTTCATGATTCAATAATTCGGTAACATTTTCATCAGTATCTGATCTGGGTACCGAGCCAGGTTGATGCAACCCAGTGAACACCGTATTTGGGCTCCCGCGTTTCAAATTGCTTTTTGGATAGAAGTTTAGTGGACCTCCTACCACATCCACATTCGTGTTAACTTCCGGCAACTTGTTGGAGCTGATATGCCATGTTTTATTTCGTGTTAATTTCACACTTTCGCGTGATCGACGACGCATGGTTCCGATTTTACGTGCAGAAGGAGACCGGATCACTTTATGCTCTTCGCTACGACGAATCTTCAGCTCGCGTGACAGCCTTTTAGCGAGCATGTCCGTGTGTGGTGAGCTTATATTTCCTGCTTCTTCCATTGTTTTCTCGAATTTACTAATTACCTTTTCCGGACCGCTCAATGTTGTTTCTAAATCAGAGGACGTCGACCGTAGGATGCAATCTCTTACACTACCAAACTCTTGTGAAATTCTTGTTTCGATGGCCGACACTCTTTCTTTGATAGCTTCATATTCACTCTTATGTATTCGGACGAAGTCGCAATCGCTTATATCTTGTTTAGATGCATCCGTTTCTATTTTTTCCACTTCCTCCTGCATTGAGTCTAAAGAAAATTGCATCTTATTTGGGTTTATGTGCGAAATGCAAGGCATCGATAAGACTGGAGAAAGTGATGGGTTCGAATCGTTTTCCTTTCGACTGAGATCAGTTTGACTTTGCTTCTTTCGATTCCAGCTAGGACCAACAACGCTCCAACGACGTTCAACCGATTGTCCGTTTGAAGACGGAACAGAGTTGTTTTTCGCGATTTTGCGTCCACCGAGACTAAGTCGTGTCTTTTTACTAGCCCTGAAAGTTAAAAATTGAAATGAACTCCAAAATAGAAGCGGGAAATACAAAACATTGAAAACTTACTTTTCAGAATATGGCGTGTTTGGAAGCAGTCCACTATTTTCCGGGAACATCGAAAGCAGCTCTTTTCTGGAAAAAAAAGCTCGGTTAAATAAAACGGAGGTCAAATGAATATATACAAGTATTACTTTTTCTTGGCACTGAACGCGGAGCCTTCCGCTTGCTTTCTTTTCTTCGCGGACTTATTAAGACATGGTGTGGCCGGTTCTTGTTCGGCAGTGCTATCCAAGTTCTCTGCTGACCCGATCACGCCTACAATTTTTCGCAGTCCATTGAACATGCCTAGAGAGGGGAAGAAACAACAAAAGTAGCTTCAATTAGTTTAATACATTCAATTTTAACAAATTACGAGTTAGCGAACCGCTTCTTCGTTTCTTTTTCTTTTTATCTGGATCCGAAGGTGTTTTTGCCGCCGAGTTGTTTAGCTTGCTTGCTATACACTCTGGTAGAACGCCAATAGACTCAGACTGTTCGATCAGTAGCTTGACGACTTTAACGTGATTCGCAAAGCGGATTCCGCTGATGTCAAGAAGTGGCATTAAGCCCGGAGTAAAGATAATGGCGAGATTTTCAATTGTCATTTTATTTCGATCGGAACACAGCGACACGGTATGAAGGAACTGCATGAAAAATGCTAGAGTATTGACGTTGAGGGCTGGAAGCAACAAACAGGACATGAGGAGAGGCTTTATGCCTCTTTCGCCTGCCACAAGACTTCGTAGCAGCGGCTCTTGTATACATGGCGGGATCAAAGGTTCGGGGAGTTCACGGAAAAACGATTTTAAGACGTTTGCGACGTCGATTACGTGATGTGATCGTCCAAGTGGCAGCCCCGCTTCTAAGCCAATCTGTAAAAGAAATTTATTTTTGGTAAATGAGAAACTTATCTTTGAGCAGTCGAACTATGAATATCATCTGCCGACAAGTAAATTACTACTAAGAGTAGGCATATGCACGTTCTAAGGTGCAAGAAAATTATTTAATAAATACCAATGATTAACAAATGTGATCTGAGAAGATTGAGTTCTTCGTCGTCATACACACAAGCATATCTACATGTAAATATATGCATATATATATATATATATATATATATATATATATATATATATATATATATATATATATATATATATATATATATATATATATATATATATATATATATATATATATATATATATATATATATATATATATATACTTCCTGCGGTAAATAAAAATTCAACATATCATCATACTCATTCATGCATGCTGAAAGAGAACTGAGTTGTCCCTTAGTACGTTCATTGCTTATTAATTTAAGAATTAAAAGTAACTTTTCAAACTTTATACGCAGGTTACTAATTAAAAAGTCTATGTTGATTGAAGTGGTACTTTTCTAGATTTTAGACAAGCAAAATCATTAATCACTTTTTGAAAGTCTATCTCTTCAAGCATATCATATTCTGTGAACATCAGCGGCAAACTGGTCAATCTTTCTTGAAGCATTGTACTTCTTAATTCATTTTCTATTCTTTTCAATTTTTAGAAGAATTCCCCACTGCAGCTAGTTACCATCATGCTTAAAAAGATTGTCAATGTAATTTCTACATTTGGAAACGTGTTTTCAAGCTTGTCTTCTTCTTCTGAAATACTAATTGTTTCTTCATTTTCACTAGTCTGAAACTTTTTAAGTATTCTGTTAAATGCAGACATTCTATTTCTAACTCTTTCTCGCTAAGGTCGCTATGATAGATTTTAGTGAATTCTTTGCAGCCTTTTCGCAACTCCTCGGGACTCAAAGTTTTCAAGGGAGATAAAAAACCGAACCGATGACATATTTCATTGTACGAATTCAATCGCTGTTTTAGATGAACGCTGAGAGTATCAATTATCGGAATAAAAGTTTCTACTTTGAATTTCTCTTTCCCATTTAGTTGGACTGATGACGTAGAGCCAACAAATAATGCCTGGCGTGAGCTTCTACCTCTTAATCTTTGAGATAGGTGGTGAAGTTAACAAATTAGTTGCAACGTCCATTGTTATAGTTTTTTTCTGAAGATAAATAAGAACTTATTTTATTTATTTTTTCCAATATGGTGTTCAAAATTTCTGCCAGTAAAATAAATTCCAGGTTTTTTTCATTTTTTGGAGAAACTAAGAGCTCCGTGCTTAGTTTCTTGTCGCTGCTCTGCATCCTCCGCGATAGACGTCAAGGCTTCTATAATTTGTTTATGACTTTAATCTAGGACGCTTACTGCATCAGCTCTGCACCAGCAGACCATCTGATTTCAAAAAGACTTTTAAGAATTTTTTTTGATCCTAAATATTCAGTCGATGTATTCCATCGGTGGGTAGAATCCAAAAAGAAATTCTGTAGTTTCTGAACCGTTTAAAACAAAATTATTGCTTCTCGTACACACCCAGCAACATGAAGACCTAGAATGTCCCGCACATGGTACAATTTTCGCTTGCAGACCAGCAAACTTTCCTGACATATTTGAAGCATTGTCGTAGCTTTGACCTCTACAGTCCTTGATTCTCTAAAAATTTTAGAATTATTCAATATTCTGATTCATGACCTTGGATAGGTATAAATGCAAAAAATCTTTCAGTTGGAATACGGTCTTTCACGTATCGAATTATATAAGTTAACTGGTCAGTAGAGACAATAGGGCGTGCTGTCAACGCTAATCGAAAAATATTTAGCTAATTTAACTACATTTATATTTTTTTTAGGATATGTTTTCCCATTACGTCAATAAACTCATTACAAACATTCGCTAATAGATAAAAAATGTATCCCTTTCCAGAATTTCCAATTTTTTTTAGGTGATCTGCAAGAAATTTATCAAATTCACTTAATAACTCCACACAACCTAAATATTTTTCCATTGTTGGGAGATCTAATAATTTCATAGTCACCTCGGAACGAAAGCTCTCTCGATGCCAACATTTTTAGAACTGCGACAACACGTTTAAAAACACTTTTCCAGTAATCCACTCCTTTTTAATATTGACATAGTAAGTCTGTATTTACTCTACCAACCGCTTTACTTCGTGACAGATAAGTCATCATAGATTGCTTATGTGCAGTGCTATTTTCATTATGTAAAACTATGTGATTAATGTCTTTCCAATCATTACATCCAACCGGAGAGTACAGGTTTACATCAGAAGGGTTCAATAAGCAGCAAGAAAAACAAAATACAGATTTCTTCGAAGTCGAATACAGCGACCATTTTCTTTCAACACTTTCATTGTTCTTTAATTTCTTCTGCCAGTCCTTATGCATTTACCCGCGGGTATAGGCTTGAGCATCACTGATTTATTCATTCAGAAATAATTTAGAGAAATCACATACTAGTAAGCAGATAGAGTAGCCAGTGTTAGGTCCCTGGCTCATGAGATTACTATAAAAACAGATAGGTAAATATTAAGTATAGTCAGGTATTTATAGTTTAATTTTCGCAAAATAAATCTACTTATCGTTTGGTGATCGCGAGGCCCTGGGCACGTGCCCAGTGTGCCCATGCGCAAAGATGGCCCTGATGATGATACATTGAGAATGACATTAACGACTAATTAGTTGAAGTAAAGTAGTTAGATAATCACGCGCATTCACCATCACCCAGATACAGCACAAAGTTATAATGCAAGCGGTTAAATAATTCCATTTATTACATCTTGTTCCTCCCCTCAAGCAGTGTCGAACACTGGTATGAGAGTGGCAAAACATTTGAAATCATACTATTAATTCTCTGTTAATGAAAATGAAACTTCTACTTTTACAAACAATGCAACAAAAAAATGCAATATAAATGAGAAAGAATTTAATTTAAATTAATTAATTAAACCAAATAAAAAAATTATATAAAATATTTTGATAGTTTTTTTATTTGATTCAAATTAATTCATATTAAATTAATTTGAATCAAATAAAAAATTAAATAGAAATAAAACAAATTAATTAAAAGGAAACAAATAACTGAAAACGATGTTTTTATTTTTTAAATTAATTCAGAACATTCTGCTTTAGCGTCCTTATGATGGGTTGCTTTTTATGACATCAGACGTACACTTTGCGAAATATTTATAAAGGCACTTACGTTTTCTTGATTTCTATGAAAAAAAAAACTAAGTATGCAATTTGATGAACATCATGTCTTACTGCTTTGCAGCGTGCTTTAACTATCTGACAGATAAACACATGTTTATTATCTTTTAAACACGTAATTACCTTAGGCAGTACTGTTATTTAGTGCGAAATAAATATAAAGGACATCAATAAATATTTGTTTTTAGTCGATTGATTTGTGTTTAGGTGATCAGAAAAGCAATGACGCGTGAGTACTTGTTTTCTAAATGCATGATACAAATTTTATTGGAATTTAAAATATTATTTTTTTTATACATATTTTAGAATGCCGCGCGAAAAATCATTAGGCGAAGGATAAAATTAAAGCTTATCACGAGCAAAGCATGTCTAATCGTGGAGTTGCGAAACGTTTAAAAAGATCCAGCTGTGTTATCGACAATTTCATAAAAATGGGGAAAGATAACGGTAAACGACTAGGAAGGCCATCTAAGGTGTCTAAAAGAGACAAAACAGAGATTAGAAGGATTGCCATCGAAGCAAATCTTAGTGCGAACGGAATTAGAGAAGAAATGAACTTAGAAGTAGATGTACGTAGAGTCCAACAAATAATGAAGTGTGATTTGGACGTCAAATATGACAAAAAATATGGGAAACCACCGCTTACGAAAAGACATAAATTGGCTAGACTGCGATTTGTCGAAAAGTACCGGTTTCGGGACGAAGTATGGAGCAATGTAGTATTTACCGATGAAAAAAAGTTTATTTTAGATGGCCCAGACGGTTGGCCCGGCTGGCCCAGAGTCACTAATGATTTGGGCAGGGATATCATATGCGGGTACCACACCTATTTGCTTCGTTTCGACAAAAATGGACTCAGAATACTAACAGGCCAATTGAAAAGTCCCCGGTCTGATACACAGATGGCGGTGCAAGTATTTAATCCATATAATTTTTAGTTATTACCAACCTTCAAACGATACATGTCAAAATTTGACAGCAGTCTGACCATTAGTTTGTGAGATATTGCGTTGTGAGTGTAGCTACTTTTGTTATTTGAAAAAAAATGGAAAAAAAAGAATTTCGTCTTCTGATTAAATATTGCTTTTTGAAGGGAAAAAAATACAGTTGAAGCAAAATCTTGGCTTGATGAAGAGTTTCCGGGGTCTGCACCAGGAAAATCAACCATCACTGATTGGTATGCTAAGTTTAAACGTGGTGAAATGAGCACCGAAGACGGCGAACGCAGTGGACGCCCAAAAGAGGCTGTCACCGACGAAAACATCAAAAAAGTTCACAAAGTCATTTTGAATGACCGTAAAGTGAAGTTGATCGAGATAGCAGACATTGTGAAGATATCATCTGAACGTGTACATCATATCATTCACGAATATTTGTACATGAGAAAGCTGTGTGCGAAATGGGTGCCGCGCGAGCTCACAATCGATCAAAAGCAACAACTTGTTGATGATTGTGAGCAGTGTTTGAAGCTGTTTAAGCGCAATAAACCTGAATTTTTGCGTCGATATGTGACAATGGATGAAACATGGCTCCATCATTTCACTCCGGAGTCCAATCGACAGTCAGGTTAGTGGACTGCACAC
Organism: Nemotelus nigrinus; assembly: GCA_947369275.1. NCBI lineage: Eukaryota > Metazoa > Arthropoda > Insecta > Diptera > Stratiomyidae > Nemotelus > Nemotelus nigrinus. Next base: position 30,754,746 of record OX376372.1, read on the forward strand.
GATGAACCGAATCCAAAGCGAGGAAAAACACAACAGTCAGCTGGCAAGGTTATGGCATCAGTATTCTGGGATGCGCAAGGTATAATATTCATTGATTACCTCCAAAAGGGCCAGACCATCAACAGCAATTATTATATAGCGTTATTGGATCGTTTAAAGGATGAAATCGTTAAAAAAACGGCCCCATTTGAAGAAAAAAAAAGTGCTGTTTCATCAAGATAATGCACCGTGTCACAAATCAATGAAAACAATGGCAAAATCGCATGAATTGGGCTTCGAATTGCTTCCGCATCCACCGTATTCGCCAGATCTGGCCCCCAGCGACTTTTTCCTGTTCTCAGACCTCAAAAGAATGCTTGCTGGAAAGAAATTTAGCGCCAATGAAGAAATAATCGCCGAAACTGAGGCCTATTTTGAAGCGAAAGACAAATCGTACTACAAAAATGGTATCAATAAGTTGGAAGATCGCTATAATCGCTGTATCGCCCTCGAAGGCAACTATGTTGAATAATAAAATCGAATTTTGCAAAAAAAAATGTGTTTTACTATAGTAGACCGGGGACTTTTCAATTGGCCTGTTACATTGATTTATTAAATTAGATGCTTATTGACTCCGGAGAGAAGATTGCTGGCGCAGAGTGCATTTTTCAGCATGATAATGCGGCGATCCATCGTTCGAGAAAAACTAAAGACTTTCTGAGGTCCCGCGACATCCCGATTGTCGACTGGATTGCACCAGATCTTAATCTAATCGAGAATCTGTGGCCTATCTCATCAGCTAAAGTTTTTCACTATGGGCGCCAATACGCAAGCGTAAAGGAGCTTAGGGATTCAATCAACAAGGAGTGGAAGGACATCGATCCTGCAACCATATGTACCTTAATAAATTCAATGCCAAGGCGTTTAGAAGAGGTTATAACTAAGAATGGCGGTCATACTTCTTACTAACCTTACGTAATAAATAGTCACTAAAAAAAACAAATATTAAGTGCCTATCAGTTTTTAGCATTATAAAATATAAAAGAAAAGTTCTTATTTTTTTAATACGCTGTTATTGAAAGTACAATTACATGAAGTAATAAAATTTTGTTTGAAAAATTAAAAATGTTTCCAAATATATTATTTACTACTAAAAGCTTTCGCGCCCTTATAATTATTTCGCGGGGCCTATTATTATACTATATCGTTATAGCATTGAGCTCTACTAGCTCTGACTAGATGAAATTGAAAAGAATCGGCTGATCTTATGTCATTGGCATGCATTTCTCTGCTCATTGTTAGAGATATGAGTGATTTGTTCTTTCCGTGTACTATGTACTTTCCATAAAGTTGTGTGTTTTATGAAAAGTAATAGTTGAAAGAACGTCATTTTTTCAGTAACGGAATGTAGCTGATTTGCAGGAGTCTGTGGGCTCAGATTGTGATTTGCTTTAATTGCCTTATTTAGAGTTCTGCTCAGAATAGCTAGGTTTATTGATGAAGACTGGCTCCAGTTGAGCATTGAAGACGAATTATAGATCATGTTTTTCAGAACAATGCTCAAGTAGTATCGTCTTCCGAGGAAACCTTCAATGGGACAAATTTTAGATTTGGTTTTCCTCACTTGATCAGATTTGTATTTTTTTTCTAGTCTATCGGCGGGTTGGTTGATAAGTAAGATGTTTAATGATATGCTTTCTTTATTTTTCTGTTCATGTAATGTAACAAAATCAAGTAATGCGATTTTTCCATACTAATTTTTATCTAATTTTAGAACTAGCCAATTGAAATATATATCTAAATTATCATTAATTATTATATACTACAATGTATTAATTATTATGTATGTATTATGTGCCTGATTACTTTTGTACTTATGGTCCAATTGGATAAGGAATGTTTTCATCAAATAATTTCCTTTTCCTCGAATATCCTCGTCGTCGTCGTCGTAGCACTACAGCCCCTCTCGGGCCTTGGCTTCTCGTAGGTGACGCCTCCAGTTGTCTCGGTCCAATGACCGCGTCCTCCAATTTCGAAATCCGAGCAGCTTTGCGCAGTCTTCGTCGACAGAGTCAGACCAGCGTTTTCTGGGTTTTCCCACTGGTCTTCGACCCTCGGCCCTTCCGTCGAATACCTTCTTAGGTACTCGATGCTCGTCCATTCGTTGCACGTGACCAGCCCATTGCAGCTTCCGCAGTTTCACCATTGTAGCAACCTCCGGCTCGTCAAAAACCTCGTACAACTCGTGGTTGTATCTTATCCGCCATTGGCCGCACTCTTGCTTAGCTCCAATTATACGCCTGAGGACTCGTCGTTCGAAGGCGTTCAACATATTTGCGGATGCTTGGGTAAGGGTCCAAGTTTCACATCCGTAGCACAACACAGGTCTGATGATTGATTTGTAGACTTGGAGCTTCGTCTTCCTGTGTATGCAGCTGGTCTTCAGTAGGGCCAGAACGGAGTAGAGAGTTTTATTAGCGAGCTGTATTCTCCGTTTAATTTCGTCAGTTTCACTGCCTTTCGTTGTCAATTTCGAGCCTAAGTATATAAATTCGTCCACATTCTCTAAATTATATTCGTCAAGAATTATATTTTGTCTAATGGAGGTCCTCTTTCTTATTTGCGGCATGATTTTTGTTTTCGTCTGATTGATCTTCAGGCCTACTTCCTTGGCTTCCTGATCAAGTTTCAACAGGAGCTCTTTGGCGGATGTGAAGGAACGGGACAAGATGTTAATGTCATCCGCGTAGGCCACTAACTGGTTCGACTTATACAGAAGCGTACCCCCTGTGTCGACAGGAATCTTCCTTATCACGTACTCAAGTGCTAGGTTGAACAGCAGGGGGGCCAACCCATCCCCTTGCTTTAGTCCGACATTTGTGTCAAAGGCGTCAGTCAGACTGTTGTTGATTCTAACCTGTGATGCTGTCGACGTCATCGTCATTTTGGTCAGCCGAACTAGTTTTGCCGGGATGCCGAAGTATAGCATTATTTTGTACAGTATGTTTCGGTCAATACTGTCATATGCTTGTTTAAAATCCACGAAAATCTGGTGGACGTCGATGTTAAATTCCCAGCATTTTTCAAGCACTTGTTTGACTGTGAAGAGCTGATCCGTAGTTGATCTACCAGACCTAAAGCCTCCTTGGTACTCCCCAAAGACCTTTTCAGCGTATACATTTATCTTATCCTTTAATATTTTCGTCAGTATCTTATAGGATGTACAAAGTAGCGATATGCCTCAGTAGTTTTCGCACCGAAGTTTGTCTCCTTTTTTGTGGATAGGGCATATGATGGATTTGCACCACTCCTGCGGTATTTTTTCTTGACCCCAGATGTTCTGGATCAATTTGTGGATGGCTTTTATAGGGCAGCTTCCACCGTATTTAATTAGCTCGACCGGAATCTCGTCAGTGCCCGGCGCTTTGTTGTTTTTCTGGCTTTTTATGGCAGACTTGACTTCTTCCAGCGTTGGAGGTGCGATCGGGACTTCGTCAGAGATGTCTATCGGCTCTGATATTATTGAGCATGTGCAGGATTAAGGAGTTCTTTGAAATAGCAGGCCCATCTCTCCTTAATCTGGCTATCTTCGGCGATGATGTTGCCGATTTCGTCTTTACAGAGAGTCGTCTTGGGCTGATATCCGCGTCTTAAACATTTCACTACTTTGTAAGCTTGTCTAGTTTTATTGCTCGCCAGATTTTCGTCAATGCTCTTTAATTGCTCGTCATAATATTTTCGTTTCTTACATCTAATGATCTTATTTGCTACTCGTCGGAGGTTTTCATATTTTTCTCTCTTCGTCCTGGTGTTCCTTTCAAGGAACTGTTTATATGCCTGATTTTTCTTGTTCAGCGCATCCTGGCATTCGTTGTCGAACCAGTTGTTTCTTTTGCGCCGGGCTTCATACCCAACCACTTGTTCTGCAGCGGCTTTGATTGCTGTCTTCATCTCCATCCAGACCTCGTCAACCGGCCTCACTGTGTTATTTTGTAGGATGGGGGTAAGCTTAGTCTCAAGAGTTTTTGAGAAGTTTTCTGCTACTGACGCCGTTTGGAGCTTTCCGATGTCAAACTTACGCAGAGGACTCGTCTTCGTCACGTACGCCTTTGACATGCGACATCGATATTTGGATTTGACCAAGTAGTGGTCCGAGTCACAATTTGCTCCTCGAAACGTCCGAACGTCAAGTATGCTGGAAGCCCATCTCCGCTGAATAAGGACATGATCAATTTGGTTGAAGGTATTGCCATCTGGTGATGCCCATGTTCTTTTGTGGATGCGTCGATGTGGGAAGCATGTCGAACTTATGACTATTTCTCTACTACACGCAAAGTCAATCAGGCGTTGGCCGTTGTCGTTAGTTGTATCGTGGAGACTGTGCCCTCCAGTTGTTCCCCGATATACTTCTTCATTCCCGACTTTAGCGTTGAAGTCGCCGAGTATTATTTTGACGTCATTTGAGGGCAATGAGTCGAATAGCCTTTCCAAGTGGTTATAGAATGCGTCTTTCGTTTCTTCGTCTTTTTCTTCTGTCGGGACGTGGACATTTATCAGCCATATTTTGAAAAATTTTGCTTTGATGCGGATCGCACACAAACGTTCGCTTACTGCCTTGAAGTCAATAACGTGTGGCTTGAACTCCCTATCCACAATGAATGCCACTCCAAATTCACGGCTTCCTGCAGGCTTCCCACTCTTGAATATTGTGTGCGATCTCATGTCTTGAATCTCGCTACCAGTCCATTTCGTTTCCTGGACTGCCAGCACGTTCAATTTGTACTGAGTGGCCTGTAATAATAATTCTTTTACAGCACCAGCTCTATTTAGTGATCTGACATTCCAGGATCCAAAAGCATAGTCCATGTTTCGTTTGCCGGGTCGTTTCCGTTGGTCCAATCCTATCCGAGGCATCCTGTTCATCCTGTTCATTCAAAATATCGCTTAAGGCATTGTGGTCAACTGTGTGAGTATATCAAAAAGATCTTTGATGCATTTTTGAATCTACTCCAGATGATACATTTTTGAAGTTTGATATTGAAGGTTTGATTATTGTTTCTATTGTTAACTGTTTATGTACAATTTGTTTTATATTCCTCAGTCATTTTACTGCCGACTGAGGGAAAAAAGTCATTCAATTGGCTCGCTTATTGTTTTCTTGCGCGAAACATGAATTCTGTTGTGAACTAAGTTCGAGAATTTAACGAAACGGCTGAAACGGCCAGCGACTTAGAGGAATCAAAAGACTTTCTCTCCAATGTCTTTAAACAGACAAAAGGCAATATTCCGGTATCGGATAAATACAATCCTTCCTTAGGGATGTCAATTACGGTACATAGTCGATGGGGGAACCAGCTCCGTAGAAGAGCCAGAGGCACCGGTGACCCTAGAATAAGACAGTAACCACACCGGCTTACCAACTGCATGCGTGGTTAGATATCATAACACCAAAGTATACAATGGGAGAGTTTGATGCAAAGCATCGAGTCTGGCGACCCTACGACGACTGTCTTGATACTTCGACCGAAAGGAAATCGTTAATGCCATCCACCCACGGCATAGAGGGCCTATAATGCAGCTGTGCAGATAAAGCTAATAACTTGCGGTTTATTTGGAAGTTTTCATCAGAGGACGACCTCGAGCGTCAAAAATACATCGAATCTCGGGAGGTAGAACTGTTAAGGTCTGATGACCTTGAGGAAATGAAGATCTTGGTGAACGAACTGAAACGACGAAAATCACCTGAACTAGACAACATTAAATTGAAACTAGACAACATTAAATTGAAACTAGACAACATTAAATTGAAACTTCTACCAGAAAACATACTACAAATCATAACGGACATAACCAACGCAATACCGTCTGAGGAAATACCCAGATGCAAGGAAAGCAACCATTGTTATTGCTCTACTGTAACCTGGTCAAAATTTAACATCCACCCAAAACTGGAGAAAAATCAGCCTCCTGTCTAGTGATGGGCGAAACAATAATCATATATGAAAATCTTTGTATCATAGAAATTATGGTGTAAAAATAATTTAGATTCATTTTGGCGATAGGCGAGATCTCTTTTGAGTAAACACGCATCCACTTTTTAAAATACACTTGTTCGCGGGGGACTGAACTGGCCACAATACCCAATCGTTGAGTTCCTGTAAACAGGTTTCTGATGCTAAAAATAAAAATTAAAAATTTCCAAAACTTTATGTCTATGTTTAAAACTATTTTGAAATATTATTTTTTTGAAAGTTGTTTGTTGATAGAATTATAAGGATACTTAAAATATCACTTCAATGGACACTGGTTCCAAAGGATTAAAGATAATTAACATTTGGTGAAACCTGGACCTATTTAATGTGTGCACAAATGGCTCCTGAACATTTCAGCTCAATCAGACGGTGCGTTTCCGAGAAATAGTGATATTCGCGTCCTAGTTATCTTCGAACATTAGTAAAAATAACAAGTTAAAACTATTATAATCGACAGAAAATTTTAAATAAACTCATAGTCTTTTTTAACTTTTTACTCATTATGAGACCTTTTTCTAATTTTCTAATTGCCAAAACAAAAAGCATAGCTTACATAAAACCAAATCCACCGCCTAGTAGCCACCGTACGGCAAAAAGCGTAAATACTCTTAAACTAGAGCAAAGTATATGCAACGCACACTGTGAGCTCACAAAATATCGTCATCCGTAACCGCACATGGTCAGTATTCATATCTTATCCTTCTTATCATTCTTACAGTACCATCATTCACACAGTACTCATCATTCACATTCTATTCGCACTGCACACGGTGCTGGCGCAGTGCTCTCATTCATCATTCACACAGTTCTCCTCATTCTCATTCTATTTACAATGCACAAGGTGCTGGCTCCGTGCTATCATTTATTCCTTAGTCACACTGAGCTGGTTCTTTCCTCTATGCAATACGATAGTCGTATACATATGTAGATGTTCCGACGTTAGAATAGCCTTGATTTCGTTCAACTACACACGTTAGTCTAATGAAGTATTGCCGTGTGTATATGCATAAGCTCTATTTGCTCGAGTGGCTCCGTAACATCGCTCTTGCCACTAAAGTGAAAGTATGAAGTGTACATAGCAGTTCGAAATGATGGCTCACAGAGTTCTTTCAAAAGAGTTGCTCTTTTTGATTGGCTCGCTCTTGAGCGACCCATCACTACTCTTGTCATTAATTGCTAAATTGGTCGAACGCGTTCTTCTTTCTCGCTTGAGCGAAAAAGTCCCCAAACACAACATTCTCCCCGAAGAGGAATTTGGCTTCAAGGCACTTAACTCCGCAGAACTCCAACTAGCAACTGTGGTCCAATACATTCAAACAAGGTTTAACCATACAAAATCGACTGGGCTAGTTATATTCGACAAAGGCTTCCGGCAGAGTCGGGCATGAAAGACTAATTTTCAGAATGCATGAATTTCAATTATCTCTTCGTTTTACCCAGATTCTTAAGGGAAGAAAATTCTCTGCCAAAATTGATAAACACTTTTCATCCGAGAGGCAATTTGTAGTTGGAGTTCCCCACAGATCTCCATCCTCCAATATTGCTCAAAAATATTGCATTGTCTAGGCTATCCAGCAATATATTGTCACAAAAATATTGATCGTCTAGGAGCCGCTTAAGATCGGCATTACTATACAGAAGTTCTCGAAGACTAATAAACAAAACCTACAGACCTTCGAAAATCTCACACTTCGGAGTATTTTCCGAATTCTATAGTACATTAGAAACTTGAACATACTTAAGGACTTTACGATCTAGACAGTAAAGATATACATACGCGGACCAAGCTTTAAGGCTCTTCGACATAATAGACCGGCAAATTAATAGTACCATGGATATTCTCAGATTTCCAACCACGGCACAAGCGACCCTCACCTCAGAAATATCGCTAGCTAGTCCAAACTATTTTCAAACTAAATCTAAGTACCCTAGGTAGCCAAGACTCATAGCTGAGAGCATGACCACTCACAGAGACAAGTAGGGATCAATCACTAGCTCCAAAGTACCCAGTTCTTCGTCGCCTTCATCGAGAATTTATCTTTATTTAATACAAGTATTTCAAAAACTTTTATACGAGACTTAGGAACGGGAGCACCCGGAATAGTTATGTTTTGAACCATGTGACCCAAATCAGCCATGTCATAAAAGTGATACTTAACTCATATCTGCAGAGGTTAACCGAACTAACAGAATGATCAATGAGAATTATGATCCATCAATTATGATTCTCGTTTGTTGCTCTTCATTTAGTGAATACATTATTTAAGCATTTCCAGATAGTTTCTGGCTAAATTACCGTTACGGTTAGGTGAGTCAATGTTATTGTCAACGATCATTATTAAATTTTTATAATTATAGTAAATCCTATCGATATATGCTAAATAATCTAAGCTGCCTTGAGAGAAAGAGAGGGAGAGAGAGAGAGAGAGAGGGAGAGAGAGAGAGAGAGGGAGAGAGAGAGAGAGACCTATAATGAGTTCCGAATCTTAAAGGAGAATTGCAAACTAGTGATTATACAATAATTGTGTTGTACTGTTTTTCGTTAAGACCTTGGAATTGAGACTATTCCTTATGCAGATCGCTTTGGACTACATTGGAATAGGTTGACTTGCTCAATTATTCTTTTTTTCGAGATCACTAGTTCCAGTGTTTTGAAAGAAGCGGATGTGGAATACGACTGACTCTTTAATAAAGCATCAATTTAGTCTTTAATTTGCGATGTCATCACAAAGAGGTCAACCAAGGGAGATTCCTTCTTTTTTTTAATTTGGTTTATTCGGTTATGCAGGAATCGCAAAACCAGAAAAATAATATTTTGTTCATTGTGAGCAAAAATTAAAAATCCTGCTCCTAGACCTCTGCACATTTATCGTGCTACCACTTTTCACACAATTCATCACATTGGACAGCTTTAGTGCCATTCACGACCACTATCCTGCATTTCGCGTACCGTCTGGGGGGTCGATTTGTTTAGAAGGCATCTCTTAAAAAATAACCCGCTCAAGGTGTTTCCAAATCGAGACACAAAAGAAACAAAAACACAGCCAGAACGGTAGCGTAGTAAAATCCTCCGATATTATTAGGAAGTTTAAAACCAGTATTTATTGAAAAAAAAACAAGAAAACTCCAAGTCCAACATAGGCACTTCAATCAAAAAATTAATTTGAATACAATTCTAACTCAACAGTTCAGAAATTCAAGCAAAAATTGCAATTTCAAATCAGATGTAAAAAAATATTAGAAGTCAAGAATTACACACCTTAATATCTTTCTGCCGACTAGACGATCCCGCCTTCCTGAACAACCCTTCAGTCTCAACCTGCTCCAATATTCGCTGACATGCATCAGCAACGAACTTCGGAATCTGTACAATGCCACCATTCGCCAGTACAACATCAGTCAATTCCAGGACCGCTAGAGGCACACGGAAAATCCGCTTGCAAAATTTGTCCTATATGAATGAAAACCATAAATCATATTGAACAGTATCAGTCATATGGATACAAGCGGTCTGGTACTCTAATAACCGGTATCAGATTCGCAAACAAAACACACAAAAACTCGAAATTTACCTGGGTACATTTGTTCTTTTTATCCTTGCGAAATTTGATTCCGAATTCTTTAAGTTCCGCTAAAACTAAGGAAGACAATTCGTCTTTGTCCAGAACATCACTAATAAGCATTTTATATAAATTAAATCGCACAGAAAAACAACATTTCCCTGGCACCAATAGGCGATCGAACTTTCAAATTGTGTAAAAAATTCAACTGTCAACGGATTAAATGGAACTGCCATATCTGAGGAAATTCCTATGGCAATGCTCCTTTATAGCCCGTTCACACTAGGCTCTAAATCAGGCGATTTCGATCAGCTGATCGCTTTAGAGCTAAATCAAGTTAAATCTACCTGATTACCCATACATTTTTTTCCCCTTCTGACAGAGTTAATCAAGTAGATTTAGAGTTAATCAAGTACAAATCAGGTACTATTGTGAATTTTGTCCCTGGTGAATTTTTCTCAGAGCGTGGTGGATTCCATCCGTGAGAGCGAGAGTAGATTTGAATGAAATGTCATTCGAATTTCGTCCTAAAATAGCAAAAATTGAACAAAAAAGGAAAATGTGAGTTGTACAAAGTGAAAAGAAAATGTTCTTGCATGTTTCTGCACCATTTTCAACAACTTTCACGCAAAAAAATTGTACACATAAATTCGAATGACATTTCTCTCTCTCTAAATCTCCTCATTCTAAATCACTTCGGGTAGTGTGAACGCTTACCTGATTAACTTTGACAGCTTCTAAATCTACTTGATTTAGAGTCGAGTGTGAACGGCTTATTAGGTTTGAATAGGGGAGAGCGTTGGATTATAGGTCTATTGGCGCACTACGATTAATTGCCATTAATTAAAATTAATTGCAATGAAACCGCTTTTGTACTCCGTTTTTCTGAGAACTGAAAATTTTCCCTCTTTCAGTAGGGTCTGAGCTACTGAAAAATACTGAAAAGTGTCAAACGATGTGGCGCGAGTAAATACTTTCAAATGTGCGCGGCAAGCAACATATTTTTTGTGTAATGTTGTTATGAAAGTCGAATATTTTTGTGGCGATAGTTTATCACCGTTTAGGATGACTTTATAATCACTATTGTTCGCCCAAAAACCGACAACTGGCACTTCTGGTTGTCAGTTTACAGGAAATGCAATGAGAGCATTCCCGCATTTTTCATGAATTTCCCCACCACATGATTCAGGAAAATTCAGTGACTGAAAGCACGGGAACAAATCTATTAGGTCTATTCGCGTACCTGAATCTATTATAATATATTAAAACAGATTCGCAGCAAGTCGTTTTTGTACTCTTGCTGCAAGCGAAATTTCGCCACAAAAAGAAGTCCGCTGCAAAAATATGTTGTTGCTGCAATACGCGAACAGACCTATTTTTGCCCCTGAATTTTATTTAATTCGATGTTTTTCATTGCTGACAACCAAATGTATCTGGCAGCTCTCTGCGAACGAAATTGACATTTTAGCATGTGCGACAGATGGTTGCGTGAGTGTTTGTGATGTTTATTTGCTGCTAGTAGAGCTATTGCTTTCCCCGTACTCGAGTGGTTGTCGTGCTCGTCTCGTTCCCCGAAAATTTTTGGATGTTTAATAGAGTTCGCGGGTGTCTAGTTCTACACTTTCCCTAATAATTTATTGTGTACCTAAATAATAACCCGCCGCGCAGCATCGTCTACTTGACGTGAATGTCCTCGGTCGTATTGTGGGAAGCTATAGCCAGCGACTAATTACTATGAGCGAAGATGACAGGGACATCGACATCGAAAGCGACGTACGTGAAGCTCAAAATTTATTTGCACTTCTAGCAGTTTTGCCGATTACATATTGGTGTTGATGGTCGATTTTCCGTTTTTATTCTTTTGTTGCAGGACGACAATGACTCAGATTCCCGGCCGCCGCAACGGCACATGACAAACGCAACTTTTTCTCAGGTAATATCGGCGACAGCTCGTCGTATTCATGGCAAATGAAAATTTTCGCGATTCCATGGGCGCTTCGACTGCTTCACACGTGTCACGTGTTCGGGCCTGCGTTTCAACCGTTAACGATAGTTGTTGGGAAATATTTAAGGCAAAGCAATATTAAAGAGGACACGCTGCGGAAATATGTTTTTCAGTATTCGCCCATTGTGGGAAAATTTTATTTGCATTTGGAGAATTATTCAAATTTGCTCTGAAAATAGCTAACAATTTCGGCGGATGATAGCCATTCTTTTGTTATGTTCTGAAGCGTATTTTTGTCGACAGTTGCTTACACAGCATTTCGTTAAATCTTGCTCTTAAACCGATAAAATAATTAATGGCAATAATAACCTCAGCAGTTTTATATAACACTGAACTGTGAAAAGCCACACACTACATTGTTACACAGGAATTAACTTCCTCGGTTCTCTTACAATTTGTTATTAACACGTTACCCGAAAATACTGTTCTTCAAACCCAACTGGTTATTTTTAATTTCAGGCTGAAAAACGCGCGCATCATAATGCATTAGAACGAAAGCGACGTGATCACATCAAAGACAGTTTTACATCATTACGTGAAGCGGTACCGTCATTGCAAGGCGAAAAAGTAGTTAGTTCCTTTCGCCCTTAACTCATTCATTACTAGATTTAGTATGTTCTCTTGCAGGCCAGTCGAGCACAAATACTCAAGAAAGCTGCTGAATACATCCAGTTCATGCGGCGAAAAAACCAAGCGCACCAGCAAGACATCGACGATTTGAAAAAACAGAACAGTGCATTAGAATCGCAAAGTGAGATGATCTCAATACAACAGAAAAGTCTCTTCTAGATTACTCATATCCTAAAATTTTCTTTTAAACGTTTTTCCGCAGTTCGGCAACTGGAAAAGGCAAAAGATTCTTTTGCATCAGATCAAGCATCTATTAAATCCGAACCAGAAAGCTCCGACGATGATGAAAGTCAGTTCAATGGACGGAGAAGTAAAAAATTGAAATCTTCCGCCTATCATTGAAAAGGCTTTACTGAAAATGTAAGTGATAATGAGATACGAACAAGATGACTAGGATTGATTTGAATCTATTGGGAAATTATGAGAAAATTTGGTTCATTCCTCTTCGAGCTGGCATTGCATATAAAATGACTTTTATATGAAACCTGAATACGCTATAAAATTTAGGAATAGTTTTTTGTGCAAAAAATAAATTAATTTTAAGAAAATTATGTTTCATTCGGCGTTTTCAAATGTGTCGCGCCGTTAAATTGCAGCTAATTTCGTGTGTTGGTCTAACGATTGCATCATTACTGAGTATCGGTCAATGGAACTCGTCTTTCACTTTAATTTGAAATACCTCGAGCACAAATAAAGTTCACAAATATGAAAAATACTCGCATTAACTGCACTGGAACTCACCATTCGTTATTTGTTACCAAATTGATGTTTGTAAGTAACGAAAATAATAACGGTATTATGATAAAAGCATGGTAAACATTTCAGTTGTTACTTCAAATAACGGGAAAAATATTATTCGTAGATGGTTTCGACTACCATTTTCATTATGAAATTAAAATGTTGAGAGTTTGGTTGGCTTTGCAGTGAAAGAACGTGATTATTGTGTAAAAGTAGTGAACTGATAGCGAAAAGTGATGAAAAATATGTGTTTAAAGTTTCTTCCAAAACCACAGGACCATGACTGATGTAAAAATCAAGTTGCCTTGCTGAACAAGGGAATAGACGAGCAAGCCTCGGTAATCATAAAAAAGGAACAACTGAAAGAAGTTGCCATATAAATGTCAATGAGAAGCGAGCGTTTCTAAGTGCTGTAGGTACAACTATCGATTAATTGTGTTGGGATTGGTCCTCAAAAGCAAGAAAAAAAGTTTTGCTGTAAAAGGTAGGTAACGTGTGTTAATATTTCCTTCTATTTTTACCATCTGCTAATCGGCAGGCACATTGATGAAGCAGAAGACGGACATCGGAAAAGAATACAACAAATACATAATTAATACAACGGGCTATAGCTTTGTACAATACATTGCCAGATCCGTTAAAGAGCTCAAGCAGTATCGTGACATTCAAAGAAAACCTAAAATTGCACAAAAATTAACAACGCACAATGACGAATAACACCAGAGTTTTTTTGTATACTTTTCTCTGGACACAAGTCAATGAAGACAATAATAAGTAAATAAAAGTGAGTCTATCATATTGATAAGAATTGTGCTGTTCCTTATACCAACAAACTAGTTGTCTGGGAAGCACTATGGAAAACTTACTGGAGGGTAAAGATGGTGCACAGGGACTGTGCACGCTCATAGAGTGATGGAGAGAGTGGAAAAAGGAGAAAAAAAAATTGAGTAGCCAACATCCGCGCATCACCTGGTTGGCTGGGAAAGTTCCGGAAATGCCATTCTATTAGCTTGAAATCTATCTGTGCAGACCAAGTGCTAATAATAAGGATGCCAAAATATTTTTAGAAAAAAAGAAAAATTACCTGTTATCCGAAAAGCCTAGAGTTTTTAAAACTTTTAGCATAATGGATGTTGAAAGCGAACGCATTGGGGACTTTTTCGAAATCGGCAGCCATCTTTTTTTTTTGTATTTCCTATGATAAATTAAAAAGAATCACTCAATAACGTGAAGGCTTTAAAACAGTTCTTTATATGCGGTTTCCCTGGCATATAAAGAATTGCGGTTTTGATAGGGAAAGTGTATTAAAATAATAAACATTATAAATCTTATTCACTTTAATATGTGATTTGCAAGATCTGTATTCGTCGTCATAGCTACCAGAATAGAAGCTACCAGATGGTGCCTCCAATTGTCTGGATCAGTCACAAAATCTAAGCAGTGATGCGTAGTCTTTGTCCACAGAGTCGAACCAGCGTTTCCCCCGGCCTTCGTTCCTAGTCTTTTTCTTTGAGTACCTGTTTAAGCAATCGATGCCCGTCCATTCGCTGCACGTGAGTGATCCATTGTAGCTTCCATAGTCTAATGATTGTGGAGTCCTCAGGCTCGTCAAATATTCCGTATAACTTGTGGTTGTCCTTAGTCGCTATTGATTACTCTGCCAACTATTCGTCTAAAGATTCGTCTTTCGAAGACATTCAAAATTGTGCGGATGCTTGTGTGTAGGGTCATGTTTCGCATCCATAGCACAGTATAGGTCTTATTATGGATTTATGGACTTGGAACTTCGCTTTCCTGTATATGCAACTGGTCTTTAGGGTAGTGAGAACGGAGTAGGCAGTTTTATTAGTGAGTTATATTTTCATTTCGTCTGCTTCGTTAAAATTTTTTGTCGATTTCGCGCCTAAACATATGAATTCGTCCACATTTTCTAAATTTTCCTTGTCAAGAGCTATATTTTGTCTAGGAGGAAGTGCCCTCCTTTTTTGCGTCATGATTTTCGTCTTCATCAAGTTGATTACCAAGTCTACTTCTTTTGGTTACGGAAATGTAACGTGACAAGGTGTTGATGTCATCCGCGTAGGCTACTACTATTTATATAAAAGCGTACCCCTTAGAAGAAGAAGAACAGAACCGTGATCAAAAATTGATAACCTTTATGAGTAAGTGATATCGATGGATATAAGTCGAGGATGTTAAAATTGATCACAACTAACGTAAATAAAAATTAATGATCTTTCACTGCAAATGGTCACATCAGTCTAGTATGCACCATTAGCTGATGTCTGATGAGAATCAGTGCATATTTTCGAAACCACTAAGTTAAAAAAAAATTTTATTTTAATCATCCCACGAAAGCAATTCCTCTTTGTACCTCCTTTGTGGACTTGCAGCTTCCTTATCACGTACTCAAGAGTTAACTTGAACAACAGGGGGGCGAGCCTATTGTCTTGCTTTAGTCTGAAAATTGTGTCAAAGGTCTCAGTCAGATAGTTGTTGATTCTAACTTGTTATGGTGCCTATGCCATTTTGGTCAGTTGCACTAGTTTTGCTTGGATGCCGAAGTGCAACATGATTTGATATAGTACGTTTCGGTCAATACTGTCATATGCTTATTTAAAGTCAATGAAAATCTGGTGGACGTCGATGTTGACAGTGGATACTTGATCAGTCGTCGATCCTTTGGACCTATATACTCCCTAATGGCATTGTCAACGTAAACTTTAATTATACCTTCTAATATTTTTGTCAACAACTTTTCACGTCCTACACAAAGTAGCAATTTGCCTCTGTAATTTTCTCACCAAAGTTTGTATTATTTGATGAAATGGAGATATGACAGATTTCCATCACTTCTGCAGTATTCGCTCGTTAGTCCAGGTGTGCTGGATCACTTTGTGCATGGCCTTCATGGTGCAGCTTTCACCAAAGTAGATTAATTCTGCCGCAATTTCCTGAATTACCAGCCCTCTATTATTTTTCTGGCTTCTAATGGCAGACTTGACTTTTTCTTGAATTGGAAGGGCTATTAGGATTTCATGAGAAACATCTATCGGCTGTCATACTATTGAGTCATGTGCAGGATTAAGGAGTTCTTTGTATTCTTATTCTGTTCTAGTTCTTATTCTGGCTATATTCGGCGATATTGCCGATTTATTGTGTAATCTTGGGCTGATATCGATTGATATCAAACTTTTCACTGCTTTGTAAGATTGCCGAGTTTTATTCTCGATAAGTTTTCGCTAATTCTTTTCAATTCCTCATCATATTCCCGTTTCTTGCATCGAATGGCCTTATTGGCTACTCGTTGGAAGTTTTCATATCGTTCTCTTTGTGTTCGTGTTCCATTCGAGGAAGTATCTGTACGCTTGATTTTTCTTTTCTATCGTAGCCAGACACTCGGCTCGTCAAACCAGTCATTTCTTTTGTGCTGGCTTCATGCCCAACCACTTGTTCTACAACGGTTTCGACTGTCGTCCTCATCTCCCTCCAGGCCTCGTCGACTGACCTCTGCGCTATTTTGTAGGATGTGAGTTAGTTTAGACTCCAGGGTGTTCGCAATTTTTTTTTCTTTTTTTGTCGATGTTGAACTTCCAAAGAGGACTGGTCTTCGTCCCATGCGCCTTTGACGTACGAATTTACGATTTTACCAAGCAGTGTTCCGCGTTCAACTTGAAATACATTTAAATAAAAATATATTAAAAGATACTTTCACTAGGTATATTGAATAATTTAATGAACACAGTCCTCACAATATACCATTAGAAAGCTAATTTACCATCTACATTACTATTTCATTTCCCATATAAAAATACACTACTTTCGCAGAGAAATTTACCACATAAGAAATAATCAGTGAAAAGATTTTACCTACACAATTTATACTAACATACACTTTAACTTGAAAAATTTGAATTGTTCATGTCACTACTGCGTCCGGATTCAGTATCATCTGCCGTATAAGAGCTCTGTCGGAAGTATTTAATAGAGTTCATGACAGCCATCGGAGGTACATTGTGGAGCGGATGGACGGGTAATAATTCATTATCAGCAGTGCCCAGGATGTGTGGTTGTAAGTAACTGCTACAATGTTGAGCGATCGAAACGCCACTCAGTGTGTAGCAAGTATGGTATAAGTCTTGTGGTCTGGCAAAGAAATAATAAAGATTTTAGAATTAAAATTTTTAAAATAATACTGGAAACACATACTTTCCAGGTTTGTCAATAAGGCCGCCACTTGGCCGCTGGCAGCAGAGCAGTATATATTCTTGGAGAGCTGAACTGTTTAACAGAGGATTTTGCAATATTTCGGTTGATTCAGGATCTGCAATGTAAATCAGTTATTATTTAGACTTGATGAATCAAGTGCTTTAATGCAAGATAAATACATTTTTGCATAGACTAATGATTCGAGACAAGTCAATGTAATAGTTTTAATTATCGGATATTTTAATGCAATAACAAACTGCTAAGCAAATTGGTATTGTTTGAGTAAAAGATGTGAATGAATCTTTTCACTGGCACAGCTCAGTTCAACTCATTTTACTAAGTTATTTAGACCAAGGTACTTTGGGATATAATACGTGATTCCTTCAGGTGAGGAGATGAAAAAGTACCACTCTAACGTGCTACAGTCCTTTAAATATTTTGCGACTTCGAATGTAAACTGATGAAAATGATTACTTTTAGCAACTGAACAATCCTGCAGATTCTAATTATTTTTAAAGTATCATAATTAGCTTTCAAATGAAATCTCATTTTTTATTGTTAGTAAATAATTCATGGAAACATTATTAATGAATATGTCAAAATTTATAGCTTTTGCATTTAAATTTCCTGGATGTAGTGCGAGTTTTGTGCCCTTACTCTGCATTTGGCAATGAGCGACGTTGAGCTTAACTTTTAAAATTAGCCATACTTTTTGTCCCTAGTGTAGATGACCAGATTCCCGGGTGATCTATCACCACGGAGTATGTTAGGTTTGACTCACTAAAAAAAAGACCATCTACAAGCCCACGAAGTTCTGAGTCGGAACCCGCCTAAGCACTGCGTCGATTCGGTTGTGCTGACTCACCTATCGGTAACCACGGACTTCAGGAACTACCATAGCTCGTGGTTCGATAAGGCAATCTTCCTCCCGCTT
Source organism: Nemotelus nigrinus (assembly GCA_947369275.1). Lineage (NCBI taxonomy): Eukaryota > Metazoa > Arthropoda > Insecta > Diptera > Stratiomyidae > Nemotelus > Nemotelus nigrinus. The sequence goes on from OX376372.1 coordinate 30,772,833, forward strand.
GATGCGTAGCACTTTGTTGAGACTGTGCGCCAGCTCCCTTCGTTTCGCAGCATTTCATTCATGATCGTCTCAGGCGTTGGCAGGCCGAGCATGAACTCAATGGTGCGCCTCAAACTTGCGAAGTGACTGCACATAAAAAAATGTATGCTGAGCATCATGGAGCTCAGTCACACAGTACCGGCAGTATGGTGTGTCCACCTTATCCAGTCTGTTCAGGTATTTCCTAAAGTAACCGTGCCTTGTCAAGAATTTACAAAGGTAAAAGTTTACCTCTCCGTGGCTCCGGTTAAGCCAAGGCGCAATGAGATTAATTAGCTTAGCCATCCAGCGTCCTTTATCGCTTTCACTCCAACGTTGTTGCTAAAGTTAGAGGGTAAGCGTACGCGCGTGCGTCTGAGCCTCAGTTATGTCCAGCTCTGAGCGAGAGAGAGAGATACTCTTTCTTGCATTCTCGCGCTAGCACAGCTATCACAGTCACAGCCTCATTTGAGACCGTAAGGTAGCTGCTCGCAATTCGCAGTGCAACCCCTGCGCTGGAGACTGGCAATGCGCTACCGAAACTTTTCAGTTCGTAGCGCATCTCCCCAAATTTCAGCTCCATATAGCAAGATGGAATTGGTCGTTACCATCAGCAGCCTCCGTCTCGTCTCACTGGGTCCACCAACGTTGGCCATTAGCCTACTCAGCGAAGTGACGACCACTAGAGCCCTATCACATGCCTTGCATATATGATCCCAATACGTCAGCTTGGTGTCCAGGGTCACTCCCAGATTCCTGACCGACTTGCTGGCCTGGACCTCGACGGAGCCAACTGTCATGAGTATGACAATTGGTATCCTCCGCTTCGTCCGCATGACAATCTGTTTTTGAGACTGCCATCCGAAGGCCATGCGCGGTCATCCATCGATCTACTCTCCTCATGGCTTGGTAAAGTCTGTGTTGAGCGAAATCTGTCAATATTCCTACTGTCAATATTTTTTGAGAGCTTTTGTTTCGTGTTTTTTTTGGGTTTATCCGAAAACTACGCACCTGTGGAGTAATTGAAAACGTAAAAAATTATTTAAATTTAAAACCGAACCGCTATGTAGGACAGAGAAGTCCTGAGAGCTTGCCCGTCGGTTGTTATTTTCTCTTTTATCAATGAGAATGTGCAGACAAGAGGCCCTATCTACTGTAAAAATTGTAAATTGTATTATCCCTGTTTGGTATTTCTTACTGATCCCCATGCGCGATTGTAACATTGATCGAACAACGCACGAAGGTCTTTAACAAGATTTTGTGCTTTGAGGGGTCAGTAAGCGGAGATGACAAAACTCGTTAAAAAAAAACTCCTTTCAATTTGAATGGCCGTTGCCTCCATTCCACTGAGACTCGGGATTCGTATATTATGATGGATAAAATGCCTTCTTACGATGGCTGCTGTGCCCCCTCTCCTGCCCCGATTTCACGAAGGTTTCTTATAAAATACTATGTAAATTCTGCAATCGCACAGAAATTGCATTAGTGCACCTTCTTTCGGTAGCAAGGGATTCGCATTCTTCGTAAGGATGGATATTCGATTGGTTCGATTCATTTAGCTTGAGGAAAGGAATTGCGTGTTGGCAAGGTTTGAGCAGGGAACACGCCCTGGACCATTTTTGCTATCGTGTTCATCATTGTATGAAGTTGCTCTTACATGATGGCGAGGATTTACAACTTGGAGGAATGCGGTTTTTGTTGAGGGAAGAGAGGACACCGGAGCAGCTCTGGCTACATGAGCAAATATTTAAAAAAAATATTTTTGAGGGTTTTAGGGCAACCTCCATGGCATGCGAGATGTTCCTCGCCACTATTGGCACATTTTGTGTCTACGACGCTTAAGGGCTTGCAGTTGTGATCCTATTGACAAGCTCACAGTACAGTTTAGTGTCAAGTTGCAGAGTTGTGGGCTTTTCATCAATAGACAATGTGACGAAGACGTCGTGCTAAATCAGCTTAGAGTTCATCTAACTTGCAATAAATTACCGCAATTGACCATTTACATATGCGATGAGCTGCACCCATATGTTTCAATGCGGTTTGAATATCCTTTTTTCAATTTACGATACTGCATGCACATTCGACGATACACAAGGGCTAGCTTTGAATAAGAAATTCAGTCAAAATTGATATCAATAAAATCCTATTCTGCAAAAAAAATGGTGAGATCAACAGCCATATGCTGAAATCAGCCAAAAAATCCTGTTTCATGAAAAACTACAAAATTATTCATTCAAATCTTACCGTTTTTTGTAAGTATCGCTTTGATTATGGGAAAAATCGCACCAACCCAAAACGAGTAACAACCATCTACTAGTTTATTTGTTCGACCTTGAAATCCACCTTCATACCGCATTTGTCTAGACGCCGTCCATTTCTGTGTGAATATATTTCAGTATATGTATCAGTCAGTTTCTAACATTTTTATACTCACTAGCAACCGCTGCATATTACATTTTTCAGTACTTCCTAAAAATACCAGCGATGCAATGCCACAAAATGTGTACCCGCCATGCGCTTCTAAATCAGGAGCTCCTCCGAAACCGCCTTCATAAGTCTGGCAACTCGCTACCCATTCGGCGGTACCACAAAACACTTCCTGTTCTTCCTCCTCTGTAAAATTTACTAGTTTGGCACAAGACAGGGCGCAGTAAGCTCCGCGAACATCAGTCTCTCCACCCTCATGCAGCTTAAATGCGCCGTCCGAGTCCCGCACGGTCAGCAGGAATTGTTTTAGCGTCTCTCTGTTAATTGCTTGATACGCTTTTTCTGTGCCAATAATGCAAAGACTATTAACAGCAGCATAGGTTGGCGCCAAGTGTGCATACTGTCCAGGGCCACCGCCAAAACCACCAGTCGGTGGGCGGCATCTGGAAATGGAACATTGTAGCAAATTAAAGGTAAATTCAGTTGGTAGAGCACAGCCTCCTAGTACGTGAGGTCCAGGTTCGGTTGGGGGAACGAGCAAAGAGCTTTAAATTAACCTAGCTTTGAATGGGTTGCAAAGTTAAATCAGGGGTGAGACCATTCGCGGAGCTAATCACCCCTCTTATACATTCATTGTAAATTTGCGAATGAAGCTCTCTACCAACTTCGACAGATCCGACAAAGAAAGCTCTCTACCAGCTTCGATAGATCCGACAAGGGTTCTCATGGGATTATATTACTACTTTTACAACTGAAAGTTGCATTTTAAACTGGTATCAGTTCGGGAAGGCCGACAACCCTTCCAAATACACTTACTTCTCTAAAAACCGAACCACATCATCCAGTACATCGTCACAGAATTTGAAATTCAGCAAATGCGCTGCATTCAGAATCCAGTAGATCAACCATGGACGGCTACTGTCTAAACATTCATACGACGACGAAAGACATTTGAGTGAGCTCTCCAGATATCTTATATGTTGATCGCGATAAAAATAAGGCAGCGATTGGTCCAAGCACTTCAGTTGCTCAAAGCGATCAAAACACTTTTCGATTAAATGCTCTGTGTTTATCTGTTGAGATAAGTTGATAATAAATAGCCAATTTGCAGTTATTTCATACATTTAAATTACCTGTTCCCTTGACGTTATTGTTGAAATTCGTTCATCATCGAACTTTTCATCTTTTAACGAGGTGAAATTACGAAATTCCGCTGGTGGCTCCATTAGAATTTTTAATTAATTATTGCCGGTCCTTGCCGCAACCGCTGCCAAGAATTTGTCAAGTGCTTCGAATGTCATTTTGTTCGAATGTCAGTTTGGCTCGAATGTCATAGCTGTTTAAGGGTACTCACAATCATTTCGTTTCGTTTCGACCGATTTGAAATAGTTAAATTGCAGATTTGAGATGATTGAGATTTGAAATAAAAATGAAGTTTAGCCAAATAATTTTCCAGCAACACAACTGATTCTAATAAAATTTATTCGAACTACATCCCAAAATTTTTCAAATTGCAGATTAAACTTACTGCGCGCTTACATTCGTCAAACCATCCACCATGTTTTTGCACTTTAGCCAACTGTTACAACGAATAAAAACAGAAAAATTCGGCAGCCATCTTTCTGACTGGAACATCTTCGTTCACTTCACTTTTGTGGTATCTTCGATTCTCGTGCGGTGTATCGTTTGCTGTCAGTGCGCGATAAAAATTTCTTAAATGGTGTATTCTCAGTAAATTTAAAGATTAATTTGTTTTGTGACGAGTATACTAAAAGCTTGAAAAGTGATCAGAAGCATCCGGGTAAGTTTGACTGGCATGCGAATGGTGCTTATTGATTTTTCTGTAAAATTACTTGACCCCACAGTGAATATGATTATGGTGAAATCCAAGATGGAGAATTATTTCGGAATAAAGTGTGAAACGGGATGTATTGAGAGTGAATGAATGGATACGAGTTTTGTTGGGAGTGAATGAATGGTTAATTGTTATGTGACGAAGAATCTATTTTCAGGCCTAGGGGCAGTATGTATTTATAGTGTGGTGTAATTTTTCAGCGCAAGGACTTGGACATTTTGAATGGATGACCTTTGATTATGTAGATATGTATTCCCTATTAGGGTGTGACGAATTTGTATGGTAGGCACCGGTTGTCCTCCATAATCAGTCTAAGATTGCGCCAGGAGGATCTGTCTTTTCCTTTTGGTTGGAATAGAAATTAATGTTAAATTTGAGGGCGTCCACGGTTGACGGGAATCGATCTCTGACCGGCCTGTGATGATCCACAGTCGATTTGAGAAAGTCGAGTTACTAATCTGCACGAAGCAAAGGTCTATGTATCTAGTCAACATATTGGCTTTCATGGTAGTGCTATTCAAATACTGTGGATGGGTTGCGAATTTTCTAGAAAATGACAGTCGTATGCGGTGCGTGCGAATTTTGTACGATATCTAGTACATACGCTTGTATGTATATAGTACTGCAGTGTCGACGAACTTGTTCAATCATGCTGCGATACGAATCGTCACAAACTGCTAAGGTTTGCAATCTTGTGAAATGGCGCGAAATGTACAATCGGATTTAGTTGGATGAGGGAGGTATAATTTACAAATTTCACTTTTTCTCTTTCCTGATAGTATGATTGTTGCCGTAGAAAAACACCGAAATGACTTTTCTCGGGTTTTAGAAATTGAATGAAGGATAACAAAACTCGATGAAAACTTATTTTTGGTATTCCCTTCCTTTCACACTCTCGATCACTCTATACACAATCCATGTGTGAGTTACAATATTTAATTGCTATGCAAAATACATGTGTTAATATTTTTTTATTGCTTAGGTATTGTCTCCATATCATTCACTAATTCCTTTCTAATTCATGTCTCAGCTTCTATGTACATCTGCTACTCTATTGAGGGCAATTCAAGTCATATATGCATACGTTTTTAGCTGCTAATTAAGCTCTTTATCAAACCATATAATTTATTGCTCGTCATAAATGATATGCTCATTGTGGCTTTGGCACTATAGATGACAATTTTTGATGATCTTATGATGCAGAATCGGCTGCGTTTAAATAACAACACCAAATTCACAGCGTAGCTATCACTTGTCTAGTATGCTGCAGTCTTTAGCATAAACGCCCTATCTACATTTTAGTAACTTCCGAGATATTCAATTTTTTGTGTTTTTCTGCAGCATGCAGATATATGGGAAGGGCATTTTTCACTATTGTTTTTAACATACTTCCACAATATATAGGTTTTTCATATTTTGTAGAATAATGTAATAGAATATGTAGTTTTCAAATCCGATGTTAACTCAAAATTGGAAAAAATGTCAGATAGGGCGTTTATGATAAGCACGGCAGCATGCATCTCATATTAGCTTCGGTTTGTATAACAACGCGTTATCAGACAAGCAATATGAGCTATATGATTTTATTTTACATAATTTTTGTCTGTATATTTATGAATCATTTTATTGAACTCTAAGTGTATTTTCCATTATTCGCGTAAATTTTTTCCACCATTATTAGCGTCAGACCTGATAAGTGATGTAGAAAAAAAATGTTTGCTTTTCAGTTGGAAATATCGTGCTTGTTTTCGATAGTCGTTTTCTACCCTGTCACAGCTCAGCTGTTTAATTGATTTTGATTGGAAATGTCGGCGTCATGTGCTTTAGCAAGTTTATTTTATGTGCACCTATCTAATCAAAATGAACTTCACTTGCACCCCAAATTGAGAACGGCAAGTGGCGCGTGTGGAATGTATCCATAGGAACATACAACAAAATATTAGTCTACTTTTGAGTTTAGTTTAGAATGAAACAAAGCTTAGAGCGATTTGGTTGTGTAATGTCCAACATATCACATGAGTACAAGGGGATTGCTATATATTGATCGTGGTGTATGTAGCGTTATGTATTCTGTTTTATATTCGTACAAGCTGTTGCTTAATTTGAATCAGTAAAGTTTCAATATTCCTCTGCATATTTTATATTGCACATGTCGATCAATGTTATCTGTTCATGTTCAGGTAAATTTTTAGTTAAGACACTTGGCATTTTTAAGGGTAGTAAGTTGACTGATGTGAATCGTTCGGGTTCACTTCCTCATGGCAACCAATTACATAGTGCACGTAGCTCTCAATTGTCAAATTTTCTTGCTCTCATGATAGAAATTAATAGTGTAACAAAGCGATCATAATACCATCCCTAACTTTGTAGCCGAAGCCAAAGGCAACTTCACAGGTTGGTGATAGGTCAAGTGGCTGTCAAACGGAGAGTAACAACCGCGACACATATAAGCTGAAAAGAGGCCCGTTGTGATATCACATATAACACAGTCTCTCTCTCAGCCACTGTAATCAGGAAATCATCGGTTTCTTGAATAAACTGCACTACCACTTTTAAATCGATGAAGGATAGATCAGTCAGATCTGAGAGGAACGAGATCCCGAGTGAGGCCATTCTCCTCTTTTGCCACAGGATAACTCTTCATCTTTTAAATCACAGCTCCGACAGAAATAATGATGCACCACGCATAACCATTGAGCGTGCCGTTAAATGATATAATGACCCGTGAGAAAAAATTACACATCTCTCGATGAGATGCACAGCATTTAGCGATAATTCTGTACACTGTTCAAAGACCAGCAAGGGAATTATAGTCGCTTGACTATCTGTGAAGATATCAATATTAACTCCGAATATTTGTTATTCAGAAGCAAATCGATAGCATGGAAAAAAATAGCCACAACCTCCGCCTGGAAAACATTAAAATGATCTGGAAGACGAAGGGAGAGCCTTAGATTCCATCTATTTTCTGGGAATTCAACATTGATGAATGGATTTCCAGCAAAGCTGGTACGATTGGTGAAAATTACCATGACCTACTCCACAACACAAGTGTTGATTCAGAATAATATGTCTAACTCGTTTTCGACGAATACAGGGCTAAAACACGAGGATGGATTATCTCCTGTACTCTTTAACTTAGCACTTGATTATGTAATCAGAAATATTCCTGTTGACACGAGAGGAAGTATTTGTAACTCTAGACGAAACCGCCAAAGAAATTGGTCTTCAAATTAACGAACATAAAAAAAACAATAATTATGACCCAATCAAGGAAAAGGACGCCAGTAAGACAGAACATAACGATATGGGACTATAACCTTGAAAACGTAGACAATATCGTTGATCTAGGAATGAACCTCTCGAAGGATGGGAATGAGCATGACGAAATCAATTGACGAATTCAATTAGTCAATAAGACATTCTTTTCGGTGCTTCCTACTTCGAAATCTCGATGCATACACAGAAATAGAAAACTTCGCATCTACAAAACAACTGTCAGATCTGTGCTATGCTACGGAAGCGAAACCTGGACACTGGCTCAGACGCCTGAAAAAGCCCTAAATACGTTCGAAAGAAGGATATTGCGAAGAATCTTCAGTTCAATACGGGAAGAAGATGGATAGCGAATCCGATACAACAACGAGCTGTATACCATATATGACTAGCCTGAAGTCTCTACCGTCATACGACTACAAAAACTGCAATGGGCTGGCCACGTCGAATGAATGAGCAACAATCGAATCCCAAGCAGTGTCTCAAGGGGCGAGCGAGCAGCTCCTGCCGTAGGCCATCGCTCCACCAAAGACGGTCTACCTCGGCGAAGATTCTTCGACAGATCGGTCGTCCCAGCAGTTGGGCAGACTTAAAATGTTTGGTACCTCTCATGCTAACCTTGACATTCCGAGCCACTTTTTGTTGTTTTTTTCGCGAATCGCCGTAATGAGGATCCAGCTGCCTTAATCTGCTTTGAAGATTCGGCATCCAGTTTAGATTGGCATAAAGTTTTATTCTGGTTATGATATCATAGGCGGCTTTGAGGTCGATGATAAGATGAAATAGCTCCAGGTCGTATTCTAGAAGGGTTTCAATCGTCTGCCCTATAGATAATATATTATCATTTACTAGTTTGCTTGGAGTGAAGCCTCGCTGATAAGGGTCGATTTTTTTTTTCTTCAGAAAATTGAACTATCCGGCCATCGGATTCTGCCGATTTGTTTTTTGAGCCGTTGCATTATACAGGCGGTCTCTTCGATTGCTAGTAGTGGTAGCTTTCATCCGTTAGCTGTCAACTGTGCCTCTAACTGATCGCCTTCTTCGTTGTTTAGCAATTCATCGTAATACTGAATCCATCGCTCCAGTATTCCTGACTAGTCAAACATAAGATTTCCCCTCCTTATATTTGCAAGCTGAGTCTCTACGGGTAGTTGCCCTCTCTGAGATTGCTGCATCGCCCAGTACGTAATAGTCTTAAGCTCAGTAGCCAACTTGCATTCGTCGCCAAACCAGTCGTTCCGAGTTTTTCTACAATTGATGCCTAAGGTGTTTGTAGCCGTACCAATGATGGCGTCTTTGAGGTGCTAACAGACTTCATTTACATGGACTTGAACTCCAACTCTGTGTTGTTGTGTCACTTTGAAGAATCAATGAAACATGAAACACGATCAATAAGTGCACAAATTCAATGAAAAATGATTCCGCTATTAGTGTAGATGGAGCGCTTTCGTCATTGTAAGGTAAATGATAGTACGGTGCCATCATTGTGTGTCATCAAAATGAAACATTTTCGTTGTTTTTATGATGACATAACAATATTTATTTATATTTATTTATTTATATGTACACACGGATAAGAAAATCCATTTTATAGAAAAAGATACGACAGTAGCTGTTCAACTAAGCTAAAGCTTACTAAAATAAACAGATCGTTAAAGTACGAACTATATAATATATAATAGATTTGAAATTAAAACAATATGAATAACATAGTACAATAATACTAGTAGTGATAATAAAAAAGAAAAAAAAAGTGACAAAAAATAGTAGTAATACCCAGTTGGGAAGGGGACGCATATATCAAAACGCTAGCTGGAAATAAGTATTATCACATTTATCAATTCAAACAAATTTGTGTTGACAAGATCTAAGTGCTCCCATAATGCATTGCCCAAATTTTCCAATCTTTCCAATGGAGAAAACTGGCCTTGATTGGTTTTATAAGTATACAACATAAATGAAACTATAGACCTCGCCATTCTCTGAGGAACTCTGAATGGTAAATTCCAGTAAAATGCTGCGAGCATCCAACTTATTGTTTAATATTTTACATAAGAATATGGCCTCATGACAGATTCGACGAACCTCAAGCTAATGTACCGAAGGAATTTATTTTGGAATCTTTCTAGTGTTCTACAATGAGACTGGTAATAGGGGTTCCATACTATCAAAGAAAATTCCAATTTGCCACTAACTAAAGAGAAATAAAGTGAATTGAAAGTGAATTATGGAAACGTCGAAAGTTACGAATCCAAAAACCTAGCATTCTACTTGCCTGAGCAGATATTTCATTGACATATTCGTTAAACGACAAATTAGCGTCAAATTTCACTCCGAGATCATTAACGGAAAAATAGGACTGAAGGGGAGTGCCATTAATGGTATATATGAATTGGTAATCGATTCTGTTACGTTTGAAAATTATATTATGGCACTTATTTATATTCAATTACAGACTGTTATTCAAACAGTAGTCATAAAAACTATTCAGATTCAACTGAAGAGTTAACATATCTGAGCTAGATGAAACGCTTTTGAAAATTGTACAGTCATCAACAAATAATAGAAACTCTACATTGTTGAATACTTAACTTATATCATTTAGAAATAATAAAAATATGAGCGGGCCTAGATGAGATCCTTAGGGGACTCCCTTTGGGGACGCATTAGGGAAAATCTGTTTGAATAATCATTGTCAATTTTCACTATAAGCGATCTACCTCTGTAGTACTCACACAAACAATTGAACAATGGACCAAGTATATCGAGTATGTCCATAGCTTAATATATCTTCAATATTTAATTAAATTTGTGCATTGTCTTCAGTAGCAATCTGGTCTGAAGTTTTTATTTAAAGAATTAAAGGGTTATTTCCTTATCCTAATATCGTATTCAGCTGCTGCTTCAGCGCCTTTGGGAACTAGAATAATGATTATGTCTTAGTAATTTATTATTGCTACTTAGTATTATTCAAAGACCATCAGTCAACCTAGAACTTTATTGAAATGTAAAATATGACACTGTTACACAGATTTTTGTTTTTTTTTTTTTTACTTACGTTATAATATATTGATGTGGTTATTATTTTTGTAATTATATTTTTCAATTCTAGTCTGAGAATTCTTAACCTACGAGCATCAGAGCTAAAGATACTATCACTCAACGGCAGCGAGGCTGTGTGTTACTTGATATTTTGATTGTGTTGGACGGTGTATATGATATACAATACGAACCTTCACATATCTGTTTTTAACAACCTCTCAGGTGGATTGCAAATATCATGTAGCACCTAGAGTTTGCTTATTAACCTTGTCAATATTTTGCAATAGACGTTGCGAAGCGCGTACAATACGAAAACAGAGTACCTACTCTGCTGAAATTGCTATTCGCCAGCTGATGTTTGTATTTGCATAGAGTCATTGTGGACCTCATTTGTAGAAAACTGAAGAATAACGACAGTAAAAGAAGATACGAAAATGTTATACGTTACATACAGTTTTCTGTGATATATATGAATCGTTATGGCAACGGACCAGTATGCAAATGATTGGCAAGCAACTGCTGTTTTAATAATGTCATATAAGCTCGATAGTGTATGCGACGAATATTGAATTTCACTAGCGGTACCACTGACTACTTGTCCAAGTCTTATTTGCAATATGTATACGTACATGTTGTGCAGTTTTATGGCAAAACGAAACTTAGCAAAATTTTAACGTGATTTATGTTTCGAAAGTTCTTTCGTTTCTGTACTGTAAAAATATCACAAGGTAGTAACGCATCGAAGTGAAGTGAAGCGATAATAGGTAGTAAGAGGTAGTAGTGCGCTTTATATTTTCTTTTAATGCAAGCTTGACTTGACTGATAGCTCGAAATTTTTTTTCTATTTAACTAGAAAATTTGTTATACAGTAGTTGTAAAATATACAAGGATAAAAGTGTGATAACGATACGTAGAAGGTAGGGTTATAAAAACGATAAGAGTTATCTTGAATGTGAATCGAGTGGACAAATATATAAAACAAGGCTATCGCCCACTGTTACAGTTTGTCTAGAAAAGTGTTAAATGGTTAAATTTAAGTTGTCTATATGTTTCGCGTCTGTTGACTAAACATTATTGGTATATCTCCATATATCAATTTTATATGGCCATATGTTGTCATGATGCTGTTTTTTAAACCGATTCTCCGATCATTGATATAGTCTCAGCTAAGCTCTTTATTCCCCAGTATGGTTTGCAATTTCTGTTTAGTTTAAAACTGATAAACAATTTTGTTTTTTGTTATTGTGGTTTTTTTTTCATAAAGACGATCTTCATAATACCTTAGAAATATTCAACGAACCAGTTTCTAATTGATAAGTTCTCAAGATCGTTCACATTTCGGTTGTTGTCCCCATATCGTTTTAATATTCCGCAAACTATCTTCTGACCTCCATATTACTCATCATTTCAAACATAAAGTTTTCCATGCATAGTTTTGTATCCACAGTCAAAACAAATTTCCGTATGCACAGTTAATTAATTCAATAGATGGTCAAATTTGCATTCAAGCAAAAATAGAATTTTCGATTTGTTTGTTATTTAGTTTTTTCTCACTACGCTCTGCTATTCCGTCACGCCATGGAAAAAGCTGCTACCACATCTATATTATTGCCAAAACTTGGGTATGAGAGACTACCACCCACTACATACTCTGTCCAGAGTGTATAGAGTGCCGTAATTAAAACAATACTATGAAATCTCGAGTGTGTATATGAAGTAGCTAAGTCATGTATATTTGACGTCACAGATTATTCTAGATCTAGTGAAACTTTTAGCGTATGTTGGACGAACTGGCCACTTTTTTGCTTGATTCAAACAACTAAAAAGAGGAAAAACAACAAACGGACGTGTGCTTATCTTCGGGTTTGTTTTGTGGAAAATGTTAATTTGCGTAACTTGATTTGATAGTCTTGAAAGTGAATATCTGCTGTTTGATGCCGTTTTGTATTGGACGTGATACTCCCGAAATGTTTCTGAGGCGATGAACAGTACAGTTCTAAGGCGTCTGTCGTTAGTAATGATTCTTGATTCTTATATTTGATGACAATTATGAGGGGTAAATAAAATGGAAAAAAACCTGAAATCTATTGATCTAATAGTATCGAATAAATTGGCTAAAACGTAGCGGTCGGGTTTTAGTATTACGCAAGAAATATTGATAGCGAAATTGAAAGTGGCTCATCATTACTTTTCTAAATCCAATGATTCATTTGGCAAGTGTATTTCTTATCTATGTATATATTGTGAAGCTTGCCTTAAATAAATATATCTTCGCACGCGTATCAACTCTATTCTTCGAGTATACCACATAAGAGTAAAAATAGCTACAAGCAATAGACATGCTTGCAGTGTATTGAATGTGATGGATAAAATACGATCAATGAAATGGATGAACTTGAGGAATTTTTACAGAATTAGTATTTCAAGCATTTGGAATACCCAAGTTTACAAGCCCCACAACTGAGTATTTGAGTTACACAAAAATTTCGCTACTCACACAATTCAATGTAACGATTTGCTGTATATTTTTTGTATTCAATTCTCTCGATAATCATTTATGTAAATTCCTTGGGATTTAGATGACTATTTCAGGGTAAAAATCTTCAAAGCGAATTTTTAAATAGATAAAAGTCGAAACTTTTCGATATTTTCAATGAAAATCTTCTATTTCTGGGTTAGATTTGAAAAAAATCGATATTATTAGCATGAAGAACGCTTGAATAGTTTTGCGATGCATGTACGATTCGCGGTTAATGCCACTCCAGTTGGCCTCTGGCATTGCGACCTGCTTGGTTTATTGTGCCTCTTCAGCGCTATGTCCTGTAGGATCCCCACACTCGGACGGGACTTCTCTAATGCCCCAGATAGAAGAAGAGCAGAACAAATTAGCTCTGATATTCGTCACGCTAGTGCTGGATAGTGTGCGAGAAGATGCTTTAAATTCTCTATCACTTCTTCGCAGTATCTACATCAGTTGCCCGCTCCATGTCTATCTTGTCTATCTGCTACTTTTGCTCCTTTCATATCGAAGCTGAGACAACCTTTTGAGTGTATCAAACCCAGCAGATTAAGCCAGTAGCTGTCGATCTTTTTATTAGTCAATGATTCAATTTCCCTGTTCGTACCAGCCCCCGCAAAGCACCAGCACGGAAGTGGGACCAATATCGGGCAATTTAGCTCCTTCTTTGGCCGTGGTATAAACTTCCTCGTTCCCTTGGTGTTCCTCACGGCGTGGCACCCACATCAGATCCAAGTTGTTTCGTGCCTCTATTTCATAAGGGCCTATCTCACCTCTAGTATAGCTTAGTTTGTTTGGTGGCGATTGATAGCCTTGAAAACCGCCTGGCTATCCGATACGATTTTAATGCTGACCCTTTTAGTGTTCCTTGTCTTGATTATACGCCCATCCATAAGTATAGCATATAATTCTACTTCCTTATGGAGGGGGAAGTGCATTTTGCATCTGGGTCCTATCATCTCCACTCTCACTCCACAAACTATCTTCGAGTAGTCCGTATTCCACATTTGCACCCCTTTCTACGAAGAGTATGAACCATTCTTCCATAAGTTTTTTGATGGTATAACATTTTCTTAAAGGTTACCCTCGACTTTATTTGATCGTTGAAACTCCACATTTCCATTATGAGCCTCATGTCCTCCAGGATACTAAGACAACCTTTTCGGTCTCCCGATTTATACCGACAAGCCTGTTGTACGCGTATCACCTGTTTTGCCATTTCATGCTGAATTTTGAGGTGTAGCGGTTAAGCGCAAGGGCGTCCATCCGTGCCGTTGGGGTTGAGCTCTTTGCTCCTGCAGTGTCCAGGTAATCCATCCTTTGAAGCTTGTTGAGCCTGTTAATAACCATTTTTTTGTATGGCTTTCTTCTACCACACTGCTGATCCATAAAGGATGATGGCTCTCACTATTCGTTTGTATGCTCAGAGTGTGCCTTGGAGATAGTCCTCAATTGCGTCCAAGCATGTGCTATGTTGCTCAAAGTGTCTTAAGGTCCTTCAGTGTCGTTTTGTTTAGATGACTGTCCAGGGTGAGTTTCTTATCCAGGTGGATTCGTAGATATTTTATCTCTTCCTGTAGACGACGCGACGCACCTTTGTGACCTAAATTTTAGGGTTCCATCCAATTTCGATTTTTCTTTTCGTGGTGAATGGAACTATGCTGATCTTGTGAGAATTTACGGCCTTTTGCATTTTGGATCGCAAATTATCCGTGTGTGAGTCTCTTATGTTCATCCGCGTGATATCCGATTATACGGGATTAGTCTCGCGTCAGTCTCCATTATTCTGGTATGTAACTGAGTTTTAAGCTCGCTCTAAAAATGGGCACCAGGATGGTTATCAGTTTATCTGTGGCTCTTTGTAACAGAGCCGGGATGATTCCATCTGTTCCTGGTGATTGAAAGCGTTTGAAGGAGCTTATTACCCATTCTACCTTTTCATATGAGGTGATTTGGTCATCAGTGGTGACTAAGGTATCCGCTCAGGGTGTTTGTCTTCATCCTGAGCCTCACTATGATTACTAATTGTGCAACCTGGAAAGTGTGTTTTGAACCACACTTCCAGTGTGTACCTCCTTTCATGGCAAAACACTTTCAATCTTTTGAAGTTATTAATTTAGGTTTACTCCAAGAAACAGATAATCAACAGAATTATTTGATTACTCGGCTGATGAAGAGGTTGAATAAGAGAGAATCCTTGGGGCATGCCAGAAAAGGAAGAAACGGTGAACACTACACGCCGGCGAGAGAAAAAACCGGTGGGAATAAGAACGAAGAAAATTTGTGCAAAGTAGCTCATGAATAACACAGTCGAATGCGTTTGAGTAATTTGTAATGAAGTATAATTTTGAAAAATCTAATTGCTGAAATTCGCCAGCCGCTAGAATTAAATTAATTTTCTGTTTCGAGCAGCATTTTTCTTGTACAAACCAAACAGCATAGTAACGCTTACGCGTGTGGAAGATTAGAGTGTGATAGCAGCGATATCGATTTACAATCCTCTGAATAAACTCAGCTTAACCTGTGCTAAGACGTCAACATTGGATGTGTGTTATTTAAAACTGGGCAGGATAGAGGTGATAAAAATCAGAAAGGAAAGAGGAAACGAAGAACGAATAACGTCTTTGCAGTATTCAAATATTCATATTTTACACAAACCTATTTTATTTTGCAGTTCTTTCTAAAATATTGATATTCAAACAAAACAGTAAAATACACATACTCGAATACCGCATAAAGCAGTGAATAAATCTGCGGCATTCCATGCATTCGAGACAAGTTGTCGCTCTCTACGTCACATCAAGATTCGAATCTTGTTCACAAAATAATCTTATCAGAATCTAAATATCGGCAATACGGTATTTTTAAGTGATAGATCAACTATTCGCGTTTATGGAGTGTTTCTGAAAATATGTTGTATTCATAGTCATGTGATAAGATGGCATATCGTAGAAAATTAGTCATTTGACTGTATTTCATGTTTTGTTCGTCTTGGCACAAATCTTGGTTTTTATTATCTGTCTAAGGCTATGCCGTTTATTCTCGAGTATTTTGTAGTTAATTCACCAGATAACTATACTCAAGTGAATTGGCCAGCTTGTGTTGTTTTATTCCTACTCTCAACGAGTTTTTTAAACATTTAATTTAAAATGTAGCCGTACAAGCTCAATTATTTTCAGTGTCTAACAGCCGCTTTTTGTCTATACCTCTTAATGCAATGCTTAGAGGAACTACTTTGTGGATTCGTACAAATAAGGAATCCTCATCGATATGAATTCTTATCCTCTATACTGTCGGTGTCAATTTGTTTAAGTAAGTTCTGGTAAAATATAAAATTACTGTTTTAATCTTTTTTAACAGAATTCAGCTCTTCCGCTTTTTTTTTTCAAAATATTAAAGTAGGCTACCTTTTGCATTATGCCATCGATAATATGCAGATTCTCTAGTCCAATATACAACCACAAACTAAGAAAAAACTACAACCATATTTTGCAGTTGTATGAAGGTTTGCTTCTAGAGTCCCTCGGTAGCCTTCATCCGTCAGTCTGCATACACTAGCCTTCCTAATTTCATCAATGCCCGCGTTCCATTATTACTATTTAGTACTTGCAAGTACTTCTGGCTAGACATGGGTAACGCAGCAAATTTTGAAGCGCTGATACATTGATACCATTGCGCTATGATACCATGATCTCATTCGCCTATGTGTGATACTCACTGCGTTTCTCGGACTCACAAACGGCGCAGGCAGCATTGCGCTGATACCATGACGCTATGATACCACGATCACATCGCTTTTCACAATGTTTACTTTGCGGTTCTTGCTTGAAGTACACATGCAGCCTGTAAAACTCAAGTGGCTTGAGTCGAACCGATCGGAAAAGAAAATATGAGCTGGAATGCTATTGATTTTCCGTTCGAGAAAAACTCTCATACAAAAATTTGAATGAATTTCAGTTTCACGTTAGCTTTTTGAACGCAGTGTTAGCTTTTTGAAGGCAAATCAAATAAGCTCGTGGAAACGTGCGTACGCGTAGGTATATTGCTTTGCATCAAACAGACTTGAGGTAAGTATACTCAACTCATATCTTTGAGCCGCGCCAAGCCAAATGGTGTTGGCATTGCAAAGCGGTAGCGCCAACACCATTGATACCGAAGTGCGTTACTGTGCTACTAATACCTAAGTGCGTATCGTGATACCGATAATCGGTATCAGCGCAGTGGTATCATGGCTAGTGCTTCAACGCAATTGCGCGGCGCAGCGCTGCGTTACCCATGTCTACTTCTAACTACTCGCGCTCTTGTTCCCGAGTAGTACGCCTTTTTTGTCGTGAGTATATTAGGTGGTATACGATAAACTTTCTCCGCTTGTTCTATGCAAAACGGAGAAAGGATACCAAATTGAGGCAGTCTACACTGACTTCAGTAAGGCGTTTGAGAGAATTAACCATTCTACCTTAATTCTAAAGCTTCAGAAATTCGGTCTTGCCGGGTCTTTACTCAGCTGGCTAATCTCATACCTTCGCGATCGAACACAATGTGGAAAATTTCAAGGACTTTTGTCAAAAACTGTTACTGCTACCTCTGTAGTACCACAAGGTAGTCATCTTGGCCCACTTTTTAATTTATTTATGTCCGACCTATCTGACGTCCTAGCAGATATACCTCATTCACTCTATGCAGATGATCTCAAACTTTATCAGACCATTGAATCGAAATCGGATGCCCTCTTTTTCCAATACAAGGTTGATTCACTTGATAATTAGTGCAATATAAACAAGCTCTCTCTCAACATTGATAAATGCCAGTTCCAGAAAATGCATGCTAATTCGAGTTGGTAGCATTGTTGACCTCGGTGTTATCTTAGATGAAAAGCTCCGCTTCATCTTACACTATGATAAAATACTTTCTCGTGCAAACAAACAGCTATGCTTCACACAAGATTTAAAGGTAATCTCAGGCTTGATATCGCTAGAACGAATAGAAAACATAAAGATCCTATTAGATTAGCTATGGAAATCTTTAATAATTTACCTAACTCTTTGAAGAATGCTAGGTCTTTTCCCGTCTTTAAAAGGCTGCTGAAGAATCACATTAGAACCATGTAAAGTAAATTACGTACTATTTACTACTAGTTTTTTTTACTAATTGCTATTTTTTTTGCATCCCTCATACCAGCACTCTGTTGCTGACTGGGAAGCACTTTCTTTCGCTTTGTTTTCTAAAAAATCCGATAATTAATTTTTATTTATATTATGAAAGAGCTTCTTCTTCTTCGCATGCTTTTTTATTATCCATCTTTTACACTAACTTCCCATCAACTAACTCTATCTTACTTTCCTTATTCTCCATTTATCCTATTTATGTTTTCTTTTTTACTATTATATAATTTAATTACAAATTGAATGTGTCGAGAGTGTGGTTTGGGATTCCTTTCCTATCCTATTCCCTTTCGGGGGATGATGATAATTTTAATTGCTTGTTTCTTGACTAAGTGGCTTACTGCTGCTAGGAAGAAGAGGCTCTGCAATGAAGCTGACCCCATTGTGTTCAAATCCTCTCTTTTGCGTACCATCCGTACCCCTTAACCTTCAGCTATAATTTATATATCAATGTTTTATTTAGTGATTGTTATTTATTAATTTATTTGTTACTTATTTAATTTGTTTGTTACTTATTTAACTTGTTTGTTTTTACTTTTTACTTTACTTTTATATTTTTTTATTGATTTTTTATGTTTTGATTTTTGATTTTGTACCTTGTTTGGTGAATAAACAATTTTTTCTTTCTAACCAACGCCTGGCTGTCACGCTCATTTATTTTAAAATCATTTCTTTTAAAATATATCAAATATCTTTGATTACCTATTAAAAACTGTCTCAAGATTGGATTCATCACTTTGTTTCTCTTTCGTTATTGGTCGCTAAATATTCCTTAACTTTGGTTCTTTAAGTTCTTGTAAAAATAAAATGATTAACACCGATACCTACCCACAGCAACTTGAGTAAGTATGATCACTACCATATCATTGTACGTTCAGCTGACGCAATTTCCCCATTTTTGCTTATTAAATCATTCGACCCTGTCGTGTAGCACGTACGGCAACCCAGTCATGCTGGTGTTGGTTTGCCCTGGAAAACATACATATAAATGAAAAGCAATGGGTGTGTTCAACAAACGTTCCGTTCCACCACAGCCGATGGTTTCACTTCGAATACACACATGCACAAAACGCCGTTCCAAGCATGTTCTCTCCTCCATTGAATCTAGATTGTCCATGGCCGTAGTATCGTATCTGTCATCATGACTATGTGAAAACGGGACAAACAATATATGTTGGCCCAGTTTACAGCTGCTTGTGGCGAAAGAGATGGAGAAACATCTGGTGCCAAATCAAGCCGAGGTCGATTGAGGCCTTCTAGATTCGAAAACTGTTTGGTGTGTTTTTATTTGTTCGTTTACTAGCGGACCATCGTTAACTCGAGTGAGAGTGGTGGAGTCTAGTGTTGGTGGTACATTGTCACAAGATTCTTCGTCTGGCTGACCCCAAACAATCCCTAATGCGAGCTGTGATATTTTCTTAAGCGATTTAAGTTTTAAAATGGAAACAAGTGTTTGTTGATGAAGCAATTGAAGTGTTTTGTGAAGTAATCGTCGAATTCAAGTGAGTGAAATATGAAATTTCATCAGGAATTTGTGAAATGAAAACAGTAGTTACTATTTTCACTGGGACGATGTCGAAATGAAATCATCGAATTTGCCTATTGTGCGATTTATGTTTGGTGGAACATCTTGAAAATAGAACATAACATGAAAAGAACTTGCGACTGGAGTAGTATCTAGTGATACATTTCATTGTAGTTGTATTCTAATTGTGTACAGTACATCGAACCATAGTTTGGATATTTTGTTGTGTAATTTTATGAGATTTGACGTAATGTGTAGAAAAACATATCTATGATATTCTTGAAAGCTTAAAAGCAGATTAGCCAATTGCGCGATTGACCGCATCATATTCGAGATGGAAACTGTGATATCTTCCAAAAGCCCATGATTTGAAAACAATTTTATTCTATTCTACGTTGATTTTCAAAAAAATTGAGATAAATCTGTTCGAATGCATTGGGTTATAATGTTCCAGTTCGCGCTAGATTTCAGCGGAGGAAATTGATATTTTTGAACATTATAATTTGCCTTGAAGACATAAAAATTACCTAGGGTAAGTTTTGAATCCCTTTGTGATGTTGCATAAAATAAAGCCTTTTGGTTTGTACGCAGAAGTTCTTGAAGATTTAGCATCGAATTTCTGCATGGTATTAGGCAAAATAGCTGCCAACTGTGCACTTAGCTTCTTAGAAAGACTGTCTAAAAAATTTAATGGCATTCGGATGAAAAAAATCCTATTCTGCTATCTGGTTCTGCCGGTCCTAGAATATGGGAGCTTGATGTGGTCTCCTTACTATAAGGAGCATAGATCGCATTGATTCTATTTAAAAGAGATTCTTAATATATGTTTTTAATTCTTTCAGCTGGTCTGATCCTTTTTGCTTACCTCCTAATGAAAGCCGCTTGCAATAATTGACCATGGACACTCTTGAAACTCAAAATTCCAAAGCTCTATTCGCTGCGAAGTTACTTAGTGGAAACGTGAACTCTGAGTTTTTGTTATCGGAACTGAACTTTCGTGTTTCTCACGGTGAGCGTAGACATCATAGCGCCTTACCCATCCCATTTCATAAGACCAATTATGGATTAAATGAACCAATCTGCGCAATAGCCCGAAGCTTTAACTCAGCGTATCAAATGTTCGACTTTAATAATACTGTTTAAATTTTCAAATGCCGGCTTATCCGACCGATCAATTGTTCTTACAAATTTCATAAATGTATTTTTTGTAGTAACCATTTCGTTGATGAAACTGTAATTGTATAAATAAATAAGTATTATTATGAGTGGTATCTTAATGACGGAAGAGTTAAGAATTTACGCAGTAACAAAAGAGTCAGAAAAATAACTACGGCTTCGGAAGAAAAAAACATTTTATGAATGGCTTTCAAATAGGCTTGCATTTTTTATAAAGCATTAAAGAAGTGTAGTTCCATATTCGTTTTAATTTTCAGGTTTTTTTTAAGTAAACGTTTATTTTCCGTAGAATACATTAAATTTTCGGACCCTTATATGAAATATTGTTTAATTTATCGCTATTTAATTTGAATTAACTCTTCATTTTCTCCCATTTGTTGGTTTCGTGTTACTCTGCAATAAAAATAAAATTTAAACTGGAAACTAACGTACGAAATTGTGTTTTTTTTTGTGTACTTGTTTCAACTACATTTGGCTCATCTTTCAATGTATAATCTTAACCTTAATATTAACGTATCTCGCCATTGTCCAAAAATAAGGTCTTATCATTGTTTTTCCATGTAATATGATATCAACGAATTCTTTATAAATTGTTTGACGCAAGCTCAAGTAGTTATAATCTTAATTGTTTCACATAAACAATCGGCGAACAAAACCCTTAGTCATTACTACAATACGATATGCTATTGAACTCGGTAAAATTATCCTCAAACAATGCTGTCTCATTTTTGCAGGCAATAACTGTAAACATGGCTGCGAAATTAGTATGATTGTGTAGGTGTGTTTCTTACCAAATGTGTGAAAACGATTTTCTTATAAGATACGTAGCCGTCCATGTTCCATTCCACAATGCCCCTTAACAACTGTACAACAGTAGTGTTGGTGTGTTGTTTTCGCTTTCCAAGCGTTCCGCTTTGAATTTTCAGACATTGCGTCAGATTAAGGTCCGGAATATCATAAGTTCGTTTCAAACAAAGAAAGAAGAGGTTCTGTTTATGTTTTCCGTTAGTGTAGCGTCTTAATTTCCCTGTTTGCCTTCGAAATCTAGTGAATAAATCAGCACAAATATGAAATGCTAGTGAAAATAGAATTTTGCGTGTAGTGCGTGTATGTTTGAGTGTGATTTTAGTTCTAGTTCGAAATTTTCATCAATATAATATCAATTCAAGGTAATAATAAGCAACCAATTTTCGAATTTTATTAATTTTGTTTTCATTATTTCGACTAATTGCAGCAGTTAGAACACTCTGGTAAATAAAATAAACAGTACATTTGAAGCAAAAAAAGTGCGCAGCGTCTTCTCTGCGGTCAAAACTTTTCCTGCTGAAAGTACAGTTTTTACTTAATTATTGAACAAATTTATAAGTTCGATAAGAACGGGGTACCAAGGTTGTTTTCGAAGCGTCAGTTTTGTTAACGACCGATTTGTGCCTTTCTGGTAGCGTACACAAGCGTACGTCCTGGTGACAGTCGAGAATATTTTAGGAGGGCTTTGGTCTGGTTTAACAACAAGATATTTAGCTTAAAAAGTACGAAGGTCTCTGTATTTATACTTGGACCAGTGTGTACTCAGCGCTACTCGAATTGTTATTGATTCGAATTAGCCATAGACAATATCTAGGACTAAATTATATTGTACTGTATAAGTTGGATTGCAAATCAAAACTTCGCACCTCTGTCGAATTTACCCCCAAACAATCGTTTGGAGCCTTGAAAAAAAGGACAATTCGAAACAGAAAGAAGGTTGAATTGCAAATTCAAGCTAAATTGCACTAGAATCTTTGAAAACCAAAAAAACAAACTCGTACGTGATTGAAATCATTATTGAAAATACCCTATTTTCGATTGAATCAAATCTAGGTACTAGGCCAGCCCTCAAAATGTCTGTCCCTGTACGCTACTCTGCTGCCAGTTATGATGCATCAGCGGCCTGCAGTAGTACTGTCGCTCGTATGGACGACAGTATGATGCAAATTGGGCCAACCGATGTCAGCATGGTCGACACGGAAATGCGGGAGCAGTGGATTAGAATGTCGCCGTCTTCGCCGATTGGTGACGGGGGGTTTCGGCTTGGGATACCGGGTGCTGCTGCTGGTGGACATGAAGAAGATCATCAGGAGTCAAATCAATTACAACAATCGCAACCTAATCAACATTTACAATTCTTACAACAACAACGCAACAATTCACAATTGGCGGAGCTTGATGCATTCTGCAACGATGAATTGTACGGGAAACTGAAGGAGTTTTGTACACTGGAAGCCAAATATCATACTTGCCTGATGTTGCCGCAGGAATCAACGGTAAGTAAATGTTTTCTTGATTATCTAATTATTTCTATGTATCACATTTGAGCTGCATAATCGATTCTAGCTTTGATTTTTTCTGTAAATTTGAACCTCGACTCATAAAATTCGTAAAAATCAAATACGTAAGTAATCCAATAATTTTTGGAAACTATTTTGAAGCTCAATGAATATTTTAAAGAGAGTTGATCACTGTTTTTTGTTAAGTATAGCTCAAAATTCCTGCAATTCGTTTCCCAGGAACTTCAATTTAAGAACAAATAGGCAACCGAATAAATTAAGGTCCTGTAGGTAGGTTGCCAAAGAGGTCAAATTAAAATATTTTTGTTTAACAAAAACTACAAACTTAATTTCACTTTAAAATAAACTTTTGTTTTTAACTTTAATCTAAAGAGTCAATGAAGGCAATAGATTATATATCGTATCATTAACAATAGACTTCTATAACATAACTAATATGCCAATTTTCTCCACTGCTCAGTCCAGCCTAGCCCATTAGTGTATTTCTTTGAACACTGTATGCATATATAAATTGATACGTAAAAATTGAAATTGTTATACCGTAATTTTAAAAATATTTCAAATTTTATTGTATAGTTAACACATGGAAGTCCCTGTGCACATTCTTCAAAAAGCTCAACGACATAATCTGTGCATTTTGAGGCTGGACAACTCATTATTTTCAGTGTCACTTATCATTTTTTATTCACAGTTGTAATATTTTATTCTTGCGAGAAAACTTAGTTTTTATTTTGAGCTCACATTCCTTCTTGTATTTTTTCTTACCCTTATCTTCCTTATTAATTTGTATCTTTGTATTTCTATTTTTCTCATTAAAATGTCGCTATCGTCTTGTCTTTTTCGACTTGTTTTTGCTTTCCAAACTTTTTCCACTCTTCCAACGATATTGCATTACTATACATTACTTTTGGCTAGAGCGATTTTTTAAAAGTGTTGAAATTTTCAATTGATTTTTCGGGGGACTATTCTCCTGGTCTTGATCATCCACAATATTTGGTAGCTCTCTAGTGTTTACTGTTGGAACATAATTTAAAAGCTCCTCACTATTGAATCCTTTCCACTTTCTATGAGATGAACGCCTCTAATTGCGCCTGATTTGACTCAGGTACCAACTACTCAGAGCTAGGTTAGCTCAAACCTCGATGTGCGGTCCTATGTCCGCACCTGAATTCGAAAAAGGGCTCAACACACCAGGTAATTTTTCCTTAATATTCGATGTGGGAAAAAGGTTCGTGGTGTTTTTTTTCCGATAGATTGCGTCAGTTGCAAATAATTAAGGAAGTACAGACCGCAGCGACACCATTAAACAATCATTGAAAATGTAACAGTTCGAGCGTGTAAACATCGCAAATTGGTGTAGTGGCTGGAAATGATAAAACGAATTAACATCTGCGATGCACTGCTGAAACGCAATGAAATCGAGGCATTTCTAAAACGTCTGATAACCGGTGTTGAAAAATGGATAACGTACGACAATCGGGAGGCGTAAAAGATCGTGGACAAGGGATGGTGAGCCGTCAGAAGCGTGCACGAAGCCAGGATTGATGCCGAAAAAGGTGATGATGTGTGTGCGATGAGATTGAACAGGAAACGGTACGATGAGCTACTTCCAGTTGGTCAAACGATTAATTCTCAAGTCTACTGTGAACAAATAAAGAGATTACGCCAGGCAATTGAAAGGAAACGGCCCGAATTAAATAATAGGAAAGGGGCTGTCTTCCATCACGATAACGCCCGACCACACACTTCTTCCGTCAAAAATTACTAGATTTTGGTTTCGAGGTTTTGATACATCCACCCCACCGTAAAGTCCAGACATAATACCGTCTGACTGTTACTTGATTCGATCCCTGTAGAACTCTCTCAATGGAATTAAGCTGGTTTCAAAAGAAGCCTGTGAAAACAACTTGATTCTGTTTTTTAACCAGAAACCACGGAAGTTCTTCACCGATGGCAACATAGCTCTACCCGAAAAATGGCGAAACATTGTCGATAATAATAGAGCATATTTCGTTTAAATAAATTCATTCTCACATTATAAGAAAACCATTTGAATTTTATTAGATAAAACGCCACGAACTTTTTAAAACATGAGGGCAACATTTCGCCGCCAGGATGAAAGTTAAGTAATTCTGTAAGAGAATCCTGCTCCTTACCTATATTGGTTTGATAAATGTTTTTCTAGCCTCATGAGGCAACAAATTTTCCCGTTTTGGGACATGGCATAAGACTTGTTACATCGCCCTTAAATATTCTACGGGTATATTGTAAAATTTCAGTTGCTCCAATAGAATTTCAATAAATCTGCTGTTCGTTGAGCCTTATGCTCGAGAACCAAAAGTATTTCTTTATTTGTTGCAAGATTTTCTCTAAAGTTAAAAGTCCACGTTCGTCACCGCAATTCCTTACAAGGTACCATCGCACAGCTGGAGGTACAATCCAAAATATTTTAGTATCAACCCGGCAATGCAAACAATTTGTTTTCAATACTAAATCTTGTTTCAGTTTCTTATTCTGGTCTGATAAAGTATTCCCAGGCATAATCTCCGAAATATTACGCAATTTTTTTTTTTGGATTATGGTAATGCATGTTCATGAGTCAATCGTCTGATTCGGTTCGAATTTTCATTGTTTTCCGTCACCATTGTCACTTCCTTCAGCGCCTCGTAAGGACTCCTACTCAGTGCATTCCCATGAGGTAATTTGCTGGCCGCGCAATTCACAACTTCTAAGCCGAATTCCTGCAACTAATCATAAAAAAATCACACCAATGGTTACAATTGGGGAAGTATGTTCCACCAGTTCGGCAAATATGCCCCTACACTCCGTCTTTGGAAACGGCACTCGATATGGTTTCCTTTTGATTGGTTTACACGTTTTGATTTGAATATCTATTTCGGCAATCTTACATTCTTGAGAAAGATTTTACGCAAAGTGCGAATGGAACGAATTCAACTCAGAGTATTCAGAAGAATCCAATTCTGATTATTTAAAGGCCGTAAAGGCCGAGTACTAGTGAACGGCTGACTGACTGCCGATGACTTTACCCTAACCGTCATAAAATGTCAGTAGCTTAAATAATCATCCATTTTATTGACTTGAAGTATTTTTTTTTTTATTTTATCTTTTTACAATCTTAAAAGCCATAGATGTGTGGTAATAAATGTACCCATTAACCAATAAACCTCTTGTATCTTTCTACACTCGACGGATCTGAGGACTTTGATCTTTAAAATGGAGGAAAGGGTCATTTGAAACAAATTGCATGAAATGAAAAAAAAAACAAGTAACAGAAAATGCAGTGAATATTTTTCGATAAGCATATCTATTTGAAAAAATTCGCCCTTTCAAGGCATTAGTCTTCGTAAGGTTTTGTTTAATTTCGATACTTCTCAAATTCCACAGATAAGTCTTAGGTCTCCGATAACACTGTTTTACAAATAATATGTATGTCTTAGAAGTATCTTACTATCACCAACAGTCATGTTACGTAGTTCCTTGGAGTATCAATCGGTTATATGAGATCAGCATTAAAAATTGAGGGACATATCTATGTTCATAGACATCGCAACTTGCGCAGTAACGTCCAAATTGTCTACTTCAAAAATCCACACATTGCCATAAAGCTTAATAAATTATATCAAACTTCGAATGTAAACAACACCGCATTCAATTTGCAAAAAGTAAACATATTTTGTTTGTATTCTCTTATCAAAGTTCGTTGTTACTGCTGATTTGGCCTTCGAAATTTAGGCGTGTGGCTTGAATCTCGTTTTCTAGCAGCAAATTCACTTCAAATATATTCCTTTGTAGCTAAGCGATAGTAATGGGGCTAAAGCACGCTTATCATAATACGCAATTGGATGCGAATTGCGCACTATCAGCATTTTGTTAAGAAACGAATGTCGGATTTTCTAGGATATATTTTATCAATTGAACTGGATATCTGGATATATGTTTATTCTTCCTAGATTATAACATGTCAATAATAAACGAATTTTTGCCGTAGATGAAAATGAAACCAAAAATTCGAATGTTTCAGTTTTGTTTCTGAATACATTTTCGCAAATAAATGACCGGTTTAGCTGCTACGGCTGTTTTTATATTAGGAAACTGGGGGGGGGGGGGGAGTGTCCCAAGAGAAGTTGTTAGAGCGTGACGTGATTTTATGTTCATTTACACGCTATGACTTGTTTTGGTACGATGAAAATGATCGTGGAAATTGTTAATTATCACGCTTCTAAGGTTTTCTTAAGTATTGACTCGACAAATCGACATTAATGTTATACAGTAGAGCATTCTCATCTACACAACTGGAACAAATTTTTTTTTTGTGGAAACAATACAAGACGCTCCAGTAAATGTGGTCTCTCCATAATTCTCAGTTTGTTATTGTTTCGCTTTATGATACATCTTAGAACAGGCTTAGTTCACCTTGAAAAGTAGTTTGCTGAAAGATTTGTTTTTTATCGTATCTGGATTTTTGGAAAGTACCCGCGCTAGTAAGTTTTTATATCAAAAAGGCAAAGTGCATCTACTCTATGCAAAACAATCAAAGCGAGAAAATCAGTTTTCTACGTTTATAATTAGAAATTAACATATGACAAAAGTTTTCAAAGTCAACACCCGCTCTACGCATTAATTTTTGAAACAATTTTTTTTTATTTGGCATTGAGCTAGAGCAGCTATGTTTATTTTTAGTACTGGCAACATCTGAGATGTTTTCGTTATTTTTTTTCCGTTCCAAACATTTTTGTGCGTGGGAGGAGATATGTTAATTCTGTTAATAGCCATGAAAATGAAAGCCGTATTACAAAATTAGCTTACACATAATTTACTGCAGTATAAGAGATTTTTGTCGTAAACACGCTAAATAGCTTCAATTGATTAGATGAAGGGGAAATTACGTACGAAAGTCGGCAAATAGAAAATTTGTTATTCCTTGTTAACATTTTGTGCAAATAAAGTCACGAATTGTTGCTTTTCATATCCGAATTTGACCTTTCGGTTTCGAAATATTCGATTATGTAGCAAACTAATAAATTTTCATCTCTTTTTAACTGATGTGGAACAATTAAATTAACATTGATTTTTATTTGTAGCGAGAGATAACAGCTGGTGCACGAGACGGCTCAGCCTATGTTCTGAGATGCTTGAAAGTTTGGTACGAACTACCATCGGACGTACTGTTTGCTGCAATCAATCTGGTGGATCGATTCCTGAATCGGATGACGGTCAAACCGAAGCATATGGCTTGCATTAGTGTGGCATCATTCCATCTAGCTATCAAGCAACTCGGACTGGAAACGATCAATTTGGATGATTTGGCGACAATATCGCAGGTGAGCTCAATTAAAAATATTTTGAATAAACTTGATTTGTGTGGTCACTAAAATCTGATTTAGTTGAAGAAAAAAAATGATATATGCCCACCAACAGTACGTATAGAGATCTATATATTATCAACCCGACTCCGACCCGTTATTTGTCTTTACAATAATTTTAAGCTGAGTATTGTGAAACTGAAAAGATTTTATCGAACCTTTTCTCATAAAATAGGCCTTCTATGCAAAAAAGGATGTTTGCAGAAGGCCACCATAAATTGTGAGTGCGATGTACGAATAGAATAAAGTTAAATCTAAACTTGATGTATGGCAAGATAAGGTTTTGAAACAAATTCACAAGGTTCGGTTCAATAAAACGCTAAATACATGAGATCACTTCAGAAGAGTGAGGTTACTTTAATAATGAACTGTAAATTTAAAGGTATGATAGACTACATTTTAGTATGCTGAATTCTACTAATTAAGAACCAGTTACAATCCTACTAATTATAAGCCTTATATTTATGTACATAGTCTTGAGGTAGGTATCCATATGTCGCATTTCTTCCGTATCGTATCCCTGTTGCGTATCATTCACTAAACGGATACGGGGTCCACACTACTCAATATTCCATGTATCATCAATACGATCCGTTGCAAAAAGCTCGATTCGCAGCTGCAACGCTTTTATTCACTAATCTATGGTGTACAACGCAACGTGTCCACACATGACTCCACTTCGTATCGTATCATTCTTTTGATGCGACGGCAAGAAACCGCCAAATGACCGATCGAGTTCGTTGCGTTTCTTTGTATTATATTTTGATACGGAACGAAGATACGTCTGTCATATCCACCGATACGCAACGGCGATACGATACGCGAAAATGCAACATATGGATACATACCTTTATATTTTCTCTATGTAATGCCCTTTTGATTTAAAACTAAGTGCTTAACACTAAACAGACTTGATTGAATAGGATGAAAAATAGAAACTATAGTAGAATGAAAAAAAGAAAGCTATGTATTAATAATAGCAGGACTTATAGCCTATAGGTGCATCTAGATTTTGATTTGAAAGAAAGGAGAGGGCCGATCATTTTTTATTACTGTTTTAAATGTTTTGCTCATTCTTGATAATTGCGCTAATTTAATGTCAGCAAATCAGATGGTAAAACACGGCATTACAATAGTTTTTGAAAAAAGGGCTGAATAATTTTCCGTGAATAAATTATTGATCGTAACTTTATCACTTATCAATGATTTTTATAAGCTAAACTGCTCGGATCAAACAATGACTTTGATGGTAGCCATAGATAATAATATTTGGCATCGTCGATATCGATATTCATGTTACTCCAATTTGAAAAAAAAAACACTAAACAGTGGGGGCTGGGCTAGAATTTTTAGGAAGCATAGAACTTAAATTTATAGTTTTCGTCAAGGTTAAACAAACTCGTACTTCATTCAGTGCTAGTGACAACCGCGCTAGAAGTTTTCTTGAGGTAATAATTTACAGTGACGTTGCATTCATGCCCGTTTATTCATTTGGATGGGCTAAATATTTTGTTATTTTCATTGACTACAGCCATAAGGTGTAAAGCAGATAAAAAGGGGTGTTTGATATATTTTGGGGTGTTTGACAATTTGCTGCAGTCCATTGAATCCTTCATCAGCGAACAGTTCCTCTTACACCGTAGCAGAACGGAGTAGCGGAGCGAGTGAATCGCGCAATAACAGAATGTGCGTTTTTTTGCACAACCGAGCAGATCAAATTTTGCTAAGTATATTGAATGAAACGACAATTTTGTAGTTGTATTCAATATACTTACAAAATTTGATCTGCTCGGGCGTGGAAAAAACGCACCTAGAGTGTTCTCTATGACAGCAACTTAACTGCTAGTTTTTGGGCGGAAGCGGCAGTGACTACAGTTTACCTAATAAATCAAATTCCTTGTCGAATGGTCAATAAAACACCAGTTTGAGTCAAATGGAACACAGATAATTAAAAGAGAGGTAATGCGACTATTTTTTTCCAGACGCTGCTGTACTTATGAAGCACGTATTTCCAGTTGTTTCCATGCGAGAGTCAAGACATACGTTCCGGTGAACTCCATTTGAGTTTAATGCAACGTTACGCTATCAAATTTTCCGTTAAACTTGGGAAGTCCGCCCCTGGAACAACTTTAGATCTTTGGGAGTGATAGCTTGTCCAAATCATAAGTTCTCCGATGGCAAAAGTCATTCAAGGAGGACAGAGGATGTCGCCGACGAACCCCGCAATGGACGTCCATCAACCTCCCGAATCGACGAAAATGTAACGTGTGTGCGTCATTGTTTGAAATCTGATGGACGGTTGTGCCTACGATGGAGAGCACAAATTCTAAAGATAACGGGATGAACTGTTTATCGCATTGTAACAGAAGGTTTGAACATGAAAAACATGCACGCCAAACCACTACTAAAAGTTTTGACCCACGAATAAAAGGAGATGAAAAGATATGAAAAGAATACTAATTTTTGTAACTCAGTTATGAATGGTGATAGATTTTTGATTACGATCCAGAAATAAAAATACTGGGTGGCACATCCCATCGTCGTTTCGTGTAAAAAGGCACATATGAGCAAGTCCAGGATGAAAACCACGCTCATCGTTTTAGGGATTGTTCATCATGAATTAGTGACTTCCGAGATCGCAGATTTTTAGTTGGAAAATACTAAACAGACTGAAAAGAAATGGCTTTGCTTGCTACCTTCACTACAACGTTGTTGCCTAAGTTAGATGTTTTGTTAGATGTGTTAGAAGTTAGATGTGTTCTATTCGGCTCTGAGTGACAGCGATACCCTTCCTTGCGTTTTCGCGCTAATAGATCTACCGTGAGCAGTTCCGATACCATTATCACTTCTTCTAAAACCGTGCGATAGTTACACGCGATAACCAGGGCACTTCAGCACTGGACACTTCTAAATTCGGAGCGCACCTTCTCAAATTTCGGCCCCATAAAAGAAGACGTAATTGATCGTCACCTCAGCAGCATCCGTTTCGTTTCTCTAGGTCCCCTAATGTTGAAAACCCAGTCATTATTTATGGCATTGATATACATTGAATACACGGATTTTTTTTTTAAACATCATCCACCGATTTGAATTTCGAACCTAAAACGCTTTGTTCGCAAGAGTGTAAATATACATTTTTACTTGTCAAACTGAAGTAAATAACAATTTCCTCTAATTCGAAATTTCCTCGAAAGTTCAATGGATTTGAGTCAGTCTAACTTAAATTAAATGTTTTTAAAATTACTTTTCTAAACTAATAATAAATAAAAACTATTTTCATAACAAACCTCTTCAAAATTTCAGGTTGGTTGTACTGCTCGTGATTTAGAGCGTATGGCTGGCGTCATTGAGAATAAACTGGGAGTTCAGTTCGGCCATCCACCAGTAACAGCGTTGAATTTCGTTCGTGTCTACTATATCCTGTTTAGACGTTTAGCGATGCAATTCGGCGGTTTGTTTCTCGATCAATTCCAAAAGGTTATCAAACTGGAAGAACTTGAGATGGCTATTGAAATTCTACTGTGTGATGTACGCACTTCATTGGCCGTACCATCAACCCTGGCATTAGCCTTGATCTGTAACCATCTGGAAATGCATTTGGGTAAAAGCTACACGGCCCAAAGTCCAGAAATCGGCAGAATTTCGGATTATGCTGCTTACATGCAAGAATTCATTGGGGTATGTTCGCATGCAATCAATTCAGTGCAAAATTATATAATGTTTCCTCTATTTTATAGATGCCGCACGACGTTTTCATGTGTGCTAGGTCTCTAGTTTCGCAAATACTGCATTCGTATAACAGCCAACATAAAACGCCATACAAACAGCGTTTGGTGTGGCGGTTATCGACGAGAACAATGCGAGCCCTGCGACCAACAAACAAACTGACTTCATACCTGCCAACTATTGAAGAACATCGTGGAAGCATCATCGATGAAAATATCACCCGCCTCAGGTTTGTACCGAAAACTAGGAACACGATAAATATGAGAGGAAAATAATTCAATCGAAATCTGCTATCCTTGCTAATGCTTAGCTATTTATCAAATTCCTTGAATTTTTTTTTATCATATAAATCTATTACAGCGAGTGGGTTTCTAATCTAAAATTATATTTTCACATTTTTCACAGAACAGAAAGCTCAAGCTCCGAAGAAGAAGAAGATTGGCCCACCTCACCAATAATTCCAATATTTGAACAGTGTTAACAGTCCGAGAATAAAGTTAGTGACAGTGTGTGTTTTAGTTTTGAGAGCAAGTTTCAATGAAAACGAAAGCAGTTAAAAGCAGAAAGTGATTTCAGTTCAATTTTCTTTATTTGAATGACAAACAGACGTGTTAAAAACACACATTAAAAACTTTAAGTGTGGCGGTTCAAATAAGTGTTTGAAAAAAGAAATAGAACAAGACGAGAAAGTGTTTTGATTGCAGAGCATTGCAGCAAAAAAGCAAGAAAAAGACTACAAAAAAATTTCAAAAACGAAAAAGTTTAAAAAAAGTACAAAATAAAAAGTAATTCTTTAAGGACTAAAAAGTAATCGAAGGGAGTAAAAGCAAAAGTCTAAAAAAAAAACAAATCACTAGGTCTTAAGCCATTCACATTCAATCTCAATTAAGAACAGCTTTTGCGGGCAAGTAAAGGCATCTATTTCTGAAACTTCAACAAGGCAACTTAATATCTACAGAGATCCGCCAGAAGCAGAAACGTTTTTACTCCAACCGAGAGAGAAAGAGGTATCAGGTTCGAGATATAATAGTGACTTGGTATCGATAATAAAGAAAGTAAACAGCATTTCTTCGTCTACTTGATTAAATTTTGTCTGTAAAGATATATTTGACTCTTTATTTTCGTTACAAAAACGGTATATAGTGGTGAAAAATCGATGTTTTGATGTTTTAGGTCAAGTTTGAAAAGTAGATGAAATACACTATCAACTTAAATATTTTTTTGAAAAAATTCATCAAATTCAGAAATTCGTGTTCAACTCGAAATAAAAATATTTATAAGAGAAAAGGACATTTCCAAAGCCATAACTAATCCCAAAAAGTGGTCGTTTTTGTTAAAATATTATACTTATGCTTCAAAAGTCCTCGACTCCTTTGTTGTTGTATGAAATGACAAAACCTATAACCGATTTTCACTGACGATATATTTCACGTAATACAAACAAATTTGCAAAGAAACAATTGTGATCGTTTTTTCTTCATATATTTGTCAAACAAAAAAACAAATATTGTATTTTCCTTCCCTTTAATTTAATAAAAGTACCGTTTCATGTGATCAACTTATTCTAGAAAAAGATGTTTTATCTTAAAAAGAATATATATATTTAAAAAAGTATTCATGCAAAGTGTGTGCTGGTCGATTTTGTTTTATTAAAAACGACCACAACGCTGCAAGTCGAGAGATCAATTAATTAAAGATTTCATTGCAATTGTGTTTAACATATTGCCGAAACAATTAAGTCATTTTTGAATTCTCCATCTTAAAAAGTACACGCTTCTTGAAATCAGAAAGGAAGAATATTTCTTCGATAAAAATCTCTTATGATATCTTCGATTACTAGAAAATATTTATATTAATTTCAGCCTTTTTTTTTTTTTGAAAAATATAGAAAGTGAAAATTTTATAAAAAAAAAATGTATCAATCTATTTATTTAAAGTCGTATAAGATCTTTGTATTAAGTATTTTTTTTAGTGGTAATCATGCATATATTAATAAATTAGTGTATTTTTCAAATTTTAAATCTGTTGAGTTTCTTGTTGGCAGGAGTCCGTGTTGCCTGCCTTAGGTTTTGGGAAGATGAGTTGAAAAAAACTATTTAATCTCTTGTCTTGTGCTCTGGCACTTTGAGAAAATGATACCCGAGTGAAATCATCTCGTTTGCTTTCAGGCGCATTGTAGCTGAACATAAGCTGCACAAATAAGAAATGAATATGAGTGGCTCAATGGTTATCAAAACGACGTGAACTTGAGTGTTTGAACAGGAGAACCTGAATTTTATCGAAATGCAGTGGTGTATGGAGAAAACATTTGGTAATACTAAAGATGTTCGCTAAGTCGGTATTCAATACAGTTGGCAACTGTGGTAGGTTAGTCGGCTCAGTTCCTTCGCGGAAGTTATATATTCTCTGATAGGGAAAGGAAAATATCTAGGTTGTAATGCGTACCGATCAGGGCACGGATTATGTGCGTACACAGAAACAGTTTAATTTGATTTAATCTAATTTTTCTCTAGCATTCATAAACCAAATATTTTAATACAAAAAAAAACCAATTTTCCCTTTAGAAGCTAGATGTTCTTGTGTGTGCGAGGGTTTTTACAGTGCTGCGATAGACAATTTTCTCTGCACTTGGGCTTGTTTGTGCTTAATTGTTCGAGGTTGTTTTGGACGGAATCCGGAAGCTGTTTTGTATCAAAGTAAGTTTATTTTTTTTTTAAATTCTTTTTATTCATTTCTCTTGTACCTTTGTTACTTGAAAAGATTCTAGGAAAGTATTTTTCTCTCGGGTTTCTGAAGTGAGTGCTGAGGTTAGATTGAAAACGATCTCCTCATGTCTTCTCAAATTTACTTACGTTAAGTATAGTCCAATTCCTGAATAGTTTTCGATATTAATGATGGTGATCCTCCTGATAAAAATGGGTTTTGTGACAAAATTTTAAAGAGTGGGTGAGCTAGGTAAGACCCCATTAGGTTATACTAGCTGGTTCTTAGGCACAAGATTCAAAGTGTTATTGATGCCAGAAATTCTAGGTTAATAAGAAAGATCAAAGACCTTTTTAACACGGCTATACTTTTTTTTGACAAAGTCTATACGACAAATACTAGTTTAAAATCTAACATTCCCAATACCTTTATCTACAGATATGTGGCAGTTAGGGGTATACCACTTGGTTTTTATCAACAATTGTTACTTTAGGAAGGTGTACTTTGCAACATCCATGGAGATCGCGGTAATCTACAGAGTTAATGAGAAGGACAGGAGTAACCCGAATAAGTTTATCAAACTAATAATATAAATTGCAGGTGATTCTCTTCACGATATGATTGTGTTGATTTCATCAGACTCAAGGTGAACTATGTCATCTTTAGGCCAAGGCAATGTGGAAAATATGCAAGACTAGGTCTTGGCAGTAATTTCTGCTATAGTAAGGTTGAGAGGTGTCTTTAATGTTTTGAAACTGATTGCAAGGGGGATTGTAAAAATATTAAGGGTCCTATTCTGAGAGCCATCTCACGTCACTTGCTAAGTCACGTCACCTACGAACCGGTATTCTGAGAGTCACGTGAAGTGACTCTGAGTGAGGTGGTCACAAATATCAATATAAATGTGTTTGAATGGCAACGCCTGGAAATTGACTTTTAGATTTTATTTTTTCAAAGGAAATTTAAAAACCACAAATATGTGTAAGAAGCGCAGTATAAATGAAAGAAACACAAGACGAGGAGGTTAGGTTAGCTAACGAGAACACAACGCTCGTAGAGGTAATAATTTAAAAAGTAAGAGTAAATGAAGCGTAATAGTCGTTTACTTCTACACTCCGTTTCATATTTATAATCTACCTAACAATTTTCAATTATTTTCATCCAAAATAATTGTTCGATACAAATCTAATACAAAGAAGAATGAGAAACTTAGCTATTTCTTGCTGCAATTCTTGGAAATTCGTCATTCTTGTGCGTTTCATATTTATAACCCACTTGGTAATTAGTACAAATTACTAGTCGAATAAATCAATTCACTAAACTGTTATTCACAAGAGTGTGTGATAATAAGTTTATCATTTAAAATCCCTCGCTGTACGTCATTAAATGAAGTTGAAAAGAGGGAAATCTTAGCGTACAAAGAAGTTGGTTTGAACATCAGTGAAATTTCAAAAAAAGTTGCACGCAGTCGCCGTGTAATTAACAACTTTAAAAAAAAACCTGAGCTACATAGAAAAACAAAACGAACGAGAAGAGAAAGAAAACTTTCTCCGCGGGAGGAGAGGAAGATTATACATTCAGCCAGTAATTCAACAATAAGCTGTAATCAAATGACAACTCTTGGACAAACAAAGCTGTCAAAAACAACGATTTGGAGAACGCTACAATGTGATAATAACATCAGTAGAGCTAAAATGAAGAGTGCTCCACGACTATTAAGATCGCCATAAGAAAGCTCGGTTGGAATTCGCAAGAACAATATGGCTACAGATTGTTCCTTTGTAAGAAGTACTGGTTTTTGTATTCCCTCTTTGTTTAACTTCAAAATGTTTCCAGATTATTTTTTCGGATGAAAATAAATGGAATTTAGATGGGCCTGATGGATTAAATTCTTACTGGCGCTATCTGAGATGGGAACCCCGGTATTTCACGAAGCGGAATTTGCATTTGAATACTTGGACGTAAAATTTACTTCATCGCGTATGAAGAGTAAATATTATATCCAAGTACTTGAAAGCAGTTAACTGCCATTTCTGGCAGCACATCCTGAAAAAAACTTGACATGATAACTGATTTGAGAATGCAGATTCATACCAGTCATGAAACAATGGGATGGATGGAAGCAAATTCCATTAAGGTAATGGATTGGCCAGCGTGTTCGCCTGACCTGAACCCCATTGAAAACATTTGGGGGATTCTTGTCAGGAAATCGACAGTATGAATAACTGGCAGAATTGAAAGCAGCGATTCTTGATGAATGGCGGAGACTCGAACCTGGGGGCCTATTATGAATCAAAATCCGAAATCGGAATTTATACGATATCGTATTTTCGTATTATGATTTGCTATTTGCACGGGAATCCGCCAACTTCGGATTGTATATTCCGAAGGCGAGTCGTCTAATCCGACAGCTCATTTGTGGTCGGATTTTTTGGCGGATTCTGGCGGATTTTTAATTTTCAAATTTCTTTGTTTTTTCGGTTCGATTGATATGATTAAGTAAAACCTGGAATTCGGGTAGCTGATAGACACCGTGTGTTATAAATCGTAATTTTGCCACCAATTTTAAAGTTCGTGATAATACATTCTTATAGGATTCTCCTTACCTACTGGAGTTATTTAGACTTATTAAATGTTAATCCTTATTTTTTGTTATTTTCGACTGATCATACTTAGGCAAAGCAAAATAAATTGCCATAGAGTCAATGTTAGCAAGAAACATTGAAACTAAGTTTCGTTTTTTTAAATTTAAATAGGTATTTTGACACTTGATTGGACATACAGTCATTTCCACAAGACCGTATACCTCACAAAATAAAAACAAAATGTTACAAGTAAGAAATTTTATTTTTTATTGAAAGTTAATACAAAATACATTTTCGTAATTATATTTAATACACGGTCCAATCGCCGTCACTATTGATTATTGACTGGCATCTTCGGTGACAATTTTCGGCCAATATTTCCGCGTAATCTGTCGATAAGTTCTTCCGAATTTTTTGTAACGTTCGCCTTAAATGTGCTGCTCCTTTTATTTGCTTTCCTTGAAGATTCTGCTTCATTAAATCCCCAAACATTTTCAATAGGATTGGCATCCGGCGATTGCGAAGGCCAATCAAGTACTTGAATGTTATTTTCTTCTTTCCAGCGTGTACACAACCGGCTTTTATGTTTCGGATCGTTATCTTCTTGTAGAAACCAATCGGTGTTGTCGTTGCCATATAGCATCCTAGCAGACTTCAATAATCCTTTATTGTACAATATGATCATCCTTTCAGCAGTAAGAATTCCGGTAAACGTTATTAATTTTCCGAAACCGCGTGCAGAAAAGCATCCATAAACATGGACCTTCACAGGGTGTTAAACGGTTCGGTTCACGACAGCTTCTCCTTTTTGTAACCACACTCGTCTCCTGAACGTATTTACAGCAAAACTTGATTCATCCGTAAAGATCACGTTATCCCAATCACGATCGATGTTTTCCTTAGCCCACTCTACACGTATTCGCTTGTGGTTTTCGGTAAGTAATGGTTTCAACAAGGCATAACTGGTTTTGATGTTTTCCTCTTGTAATCTTCGCCGAATCGTATTCAAGGACACGTAAATATTCTTCTTCGATAACATTTCCTTTGCCTGCACTAAGGTAACGAACGGATTTTTCTTAAAAATATCAATGATGGCCTTATCCTGGGTTTTTGAAGTGCTTCGGGTTTTACCCCTACCAGGTAAATCGTCTACATTTATAGTATCTTTAAAACGCTTTATCCACTTATTCCCAAACTGTGTCGAAACTTTCAGGTACTTTCCAGCCGATGCAGGTGTCATTTTGGGTCCTTTCGGATGACTTACTAAAAACACAGCTTCGAATCGTTTTTTGTAAATCGCACTCATTTCACTTGACGTCTTATCACTCTCCTACTTGAACTTATAATGACCAAATTTATACAATGCGAAAAAGAGGAAAAATGCAGGTAACTAAAAGTCCCCCACCACTCTTTGAGAAATGGTGCATTAAAAAGTTACAAAGTATACGCTCTTGTGGAAATGACTGTATATTGGAAATCTGGAATCGATTTAACCCATTCGAGTGAAGCTGTCTGCAGTTTAAAATGGAAACTAATTTCCGATTTCGGAATAGATCATAATACGAAATTCCGACCATTGGCGAGTCGGAAAATTTTACGAATTCCAATTTCGGAATTTGAATCATAATAGGGCCCCTGATTTATTGAAATAATTGATCAATTCTATGAAAAAACGGGTTTTTGATCTGATAAAATTAAAAAGAAATTCTATTAATTAATAAGCTTTTGTTAATTTTGAAATTAGATTGAATAAACATTTTAGTTTGTTGGAAACTTTATCGGGGTTTTAAATACGAAACGCACAAAAATGACGAATTTCCAAAAAATGCAGTAAAAAATAACGCCAGTGAGAAGTCATTCTCAGAAAAATCATTGTACACAGTTTCTCATTCTTCTTTGTATTAGATTTGTGTCGAACAATTATTTTAGATGAAAACAATCGAACATTGTTAGTATGAAAATATATACTCGTAAACAGTTTAAATGTGGCTTGATAATAATCTAAGTCAAGACAAACACTAAAACAAGAATCAAATTTGACTGAAAATTTAAATAAAATGCTAATATAGCATGAATTTGGAAGATGAGTTCGTAGATTTTTCTAAGGAAGATCGCTTAAAATTATTTATTACACATAATTCTGGTAATTGCTCCTAACAAGACAAAAAAAATCCAATTTTTCGCTAGCATTATCCATTGTTTTGATTAATCGCCTCGATGAGATCTCGTTGTCCAAGTTTACTTAGTTTGATTTTCCATATCGTATGAACATGTTAGTTTCATTTATAAATGAAAAACTGTCTTAAATGTTTTTTTACTTTTATATTGTCTATTTATATGTTGCGCTGGTATACTTTTCGGCATTACTTTGTCGTGAGATAGTAAATTTATTGCTATCTCTTCCATTGCAGTAAACGGCAACACAACATATCAGAAATTTCGTTTTTGTTCCGGGTAATTTTCTTTTTTCCTGTGTTAGGCTATATGCAATTTTCTCTCTAATTTTTAGCATGGGCAATGCAGAGATTTGCAGACAAATTAAATAGATTGGGACCAATAATTAATGCCAGATTTGAGAAATATTTTTTGTACAAACGCAGTAGTCGATTGAAATGTTAATTGTTTTTTTCTTCTTCAATTTGACAATCAATTGAAAATTCTTGTCAAAGTAAATAATTGTGAAAGTTTAAAAGAGTGGAGTGAGTTGAATATAGAAAAAATACAAGAGTGAAGTGAGTTAAATATAAAAAAAAATATATACAAGAAGTAAGGTAGTAGGAAGGATTATTCGAGGAATTGGGGTGAGTGCTCTCACTGAGTTTTGTTGGTTTTATCCTAGTTGATACTTTTTCGAATTATATTTTGTTTAAGTTGTAAAAAGTGGTTCAGCGTCGTAGACGGGTCTCTAGAATGTTGATCTAATGTGAAATGACTGCATCATTATAATGCATAATCATTAAAAGTATGATTAAAAAAAATTTAAAAATTTAAAAATGCAAAGCTCATTGGGGATTCACGAAACCGGATTCGATCGTAGTTTGGATTCAGTCTAAGGCGGAGTTGAATTCTGATGAAAGATTCAGTTTTGATCAGTGCAAAAGCGCGTATAAATGGGTTAAGCATTTATTGATATTACAAGCACTGTCTATTTTTGCACTTGGTTCAACAAAAATGATTGAAATGTTTTTGTAAAAAGCTTTAAATCTTGAGTAGTTTTATTACGACT
Source organism: Nemotelus nigrinus (assembly GCA_947369275.1). Taxonomy (NCBI): domain Eukaryota; kingdom Metazoa; phylum Arthropoda; class Insecta; order Diptera; family Stratiomyidae; genus Nemotelus; species Nemotelus nigrinus. Next base: position 30,813,783 of record OX376372.1, read on the forward strand.
TATGTACTATATGACACTTTAAATAGTGTCTTCAATGAGATGAAACGAAGCTGCAGTCGTTGCGACATGATATTTTCATTATAGACCCCAAGAGCAATGATGTCTTTTCTGGATGGTTTCTTCACAAAGTTGATGGTATTTCGTTTTTAAAAGTAATTTCATCAACAAAATATTTTGTTCGAAACATTTAACCCCATGGACATTGCGTTTTGTGATAGCAAATTGTTCTTAGAACCGATTTTCTTTAATCTTAATTTTGCATTTTTTTCCCATCGAAACACTTTCTTTCTTTAGGTCACAAAACTAGAAATTTTTTTTTTTATAAAATGTATCAGAGTTTTTGTATTTCAATTATTTGGTTTGTTTCCAGATAGTCCTGATGCATGGAAGGTATATATTCCCACTGAAGAAGTTCAAGAATTGCGAGATCTGACCAATTATCTACTAAAAAAAAATGTCTGAAAGGAGTGCTGATTGCTGATTGCTTTCGATCCTGCCGTATGAACGTAAAGATGTTGCTTTCAAACAAGGGAAACAGTTTCATTTGGTGTTGCTGATATGTTAGCCACACAATTCCTTGCGTATTTAAATTAATACTTATTCGCGCTGTATATGCTTTACTGTAATTAAAGTATTGATTTATCAATATATAAAATTTTGCAGTTGAAACAAAATAAATACTACAAAAAACAATAATACAACCTGTCGTTTTTCAGTTCATCGAAAGAAAATAGAACGTTTATCGAAATATACTTATTAAATGACATCTTGTACAGGGGTAGCAATCTGCTTTATTGATTTATCTCTTTGACTTATTGTCAGTTTTATGTCAAACCATCTTTATGACAATGCAGGATTGTAAATATCGTCGAAATTACCAAACATCTTTAATTTTCAAAATATATTTCCATGATAAAATAATTATTATCTGCGATATCTAGTTTCATTAAAGTGATATTTACAAGTCAAAAGATAATAAATAATATAAATTAATACAATGAATGAATAGACAACAAAATTTAATCTTTAGTATGAGCTCGGATCCAGTCCATATATTCGGAGATTCGTGTATAAACACCAGGATAGCCTGGTTCACCGCATTTGTTTCCGAATGACACGACACCCAGCTGCGTCCATTTCGTATCGATTCGCATCATCAGTGGTCCGCCAGAATCGCCCTATAAATTAAGATTATGTTATAAAAAAGTCCTTTTCGGCTACAATAACAATTTCAATTTACCTGGCATGCATCCACACCACCCTCTGAAAATCCTGCACATAAAAAGTTTTCGGTAATTGGTTGAAAGTATGCTCGATCGCAATCCTCATTTCGCCATATTGGAAGATCGGCTTGCCGCTGTACAGTAGATTCTTTGCCACCATAATAGGTTGTACCCCATCCAACAACAGTTGCTCGACGTCCGGCTAGCCTTTCTTTTGGCGGAACAAAGCCGGCTTTAGGTAAACAAACGGGAATTATGTATTTTGATTTTCGAACTGGCCTGTCAAGTACAAGTACGGCTAAATCGTTATAGAATCCAATTCGTGAAAATCTGAAAATTAAGAAAAGTTTAGAATATTTTCTTGTTCTGGAGAATATACTAAATGTAAAGGGATCGGTGTTTCTAATTTTTATTACAATTTATTAAAATGCGTTAAAAAGATACTTTTCCATTAAAAGAAAAATGATTTCATGATATGGAAGTATAAAATAATGCCGTCACGTGATAAATGCTACGGTTATGAAGAAATTAGGAGAATTAGTGAAAACTTAAACAATGGTGTCATTTATAAATATTTGATCGTTACAAAACAAAACTGGCAAAGGCAGAAAAAATGTACAACATCAATTAACGATAGGAGAATTGAAAAACTAAGCTTACGCAATAAAAGAAAAGAAGTATTATTTGGAGAGATAGGACCAAAATATCCCAGTTCGGGCTAAAATACATAGGACGAATTGATGAAGATATGCATCCTGATTTCATCACATCTACAGTTAAACCCCCAATTGGTGTCATGATATGGAGTTGCATGACGTCAAAAGTGAAGGGCAGAATTTGTGAGATTAATGGAAATTTAAATAGGCAAAAATACATGAAGGGAATACTTGAGCTCAAACTAAAGCCATCCATGCTTGATATTTTCCAAGAAAATCAAGAATTTATATATCAACAGGATAAAGCTTCATCCTGCGCGGATATTTTGTGCCGAAAGTGGTTTCAAGATAATCATATTCCTATAGTGTATTTCTCGAAATTGAATTGTAATTTTGAATTTCACAAATTTTAAAAAATTTTAAAAAATTCTATGAAGGCGATTAAAGAAACTTGTGAGTGTGAAACAACACAGCAAAAAAGCCCAAGAAATATAAGCAAAGCATTAATTTAATCTTTAATCTTATCATAACAGCTAATGAGCTTAAAAACTAGTTCCTCCCACGGAAAGGTGTTGTAAGGCTGTAATTATAGCTCAATGTTACCCAACTAAGTATTAACCGACATTGTCCGATTAGTTTTATGCTGAAATTTTTTCAACTTATTTCATTTTTTAAACTTATTTCGTAATAAAATATGCTTCATGTAGGTTATTTCATTAATATCTTGATTAAAATATCTTTCCATAATTTTGTAAATTACTTTAAAGAAAACTTTTTGTTATGTTAAACTTTATGTTAAACTTCAAAAACAGATTTTTTCCTATAGGTTTCCACAGTTTTGGCAACCACTGTACATCTCATATATTTAGAAACAGGGATATTTTCCTTGGTGGTGAGAGTGTCTAAGGTAAGGAAAATATCACACTCTAGACGAAAGAATTATAGACCGATTTGTCTAATAGGCTGTTTACATCGCAGCCATAATCATGTGATTATGGCATCAGTGCTTTTTTTGGCAATTGCTGTTCGTATCTCATTCTGGTTACTTTTTGTTTATAACGCTAATACAAACAGCTTTATCAAGAAGAGAAGAATTTTGTTAAAAATTAAAGTGTATTCTGTTGCGTCTGACTTAACTCTGCCGAGCCATCGTCAGTGCAGCATGTTTATTTTTCAAAGGATCTTTCTTTAGTTTGCCCTGCGTGCCTTTTTCCTAGGTGACTAGCTCACTCTGGCGTGGGTTTGCGAGCGGAAGATTTCTTTCGTGCTGCGACACGGAAGCATCAAAAAACATTTATTAACGACACAATGGGGCAGGGTAAAATAGATTCCATGTAGGAATCATAATTTTTTTTGAATGAACATTTCTACTCAAATTCGGTCATATTACAATACGTCTTTATCTTAAAATAAAACTAATTAGAATATATAGAAAAAAGGATAATTAGAAAATAACAAAAATTAATATGATACTTTACCAAGGGATTTTCAAAACTAGTTGTCTAATGAATAATGAAAACGAAATAGAACTCTAGACTTCAAATTGTAAAATCAGCTATCAAAAAATTGGGTATTATATTCGTCATTAGATAGCTCAAACATCAAGCGAGTAGTCAGTACGAGCATCCCTCAGGGTGATGTTCTGGTACCCTCACTTGGAGATTTAACAGTTGACGGGTTTTTTAAACAAACTTGATCAACTTGGGTGCAAAGTGGTGGCGTATGCAGATTGTCATAGCAGAGAAATGTATCTCGATTCTATCGGAAAAATTAAATCACTCCTTACTTATTCTGTAGCGATTCCTTACATATTCTCTAGCATAGTGTCCGGATCGTTACCTTATCGCTAGCCTTAATCAAACGGAACTATTGCTCTTCACGAGGAGATATAAGGTTCTACTCTTCAATCTACCGAAGCCGAACGGAACTCCCATAAGTCTCAGTAACCAAATCAATTATTTGGAACTTATCCTGGATTTCAAACTTCTATGTAAGGAAAATATAGCAGAAAGGCCTAACGACGCATTCTGTGCTCTTTACAGCTGTAAGACGGATATAGAACTGACTTGAGGGTGCAACCTCTTATCGTCTCCTGGATTTACACTAGTATAGAGAAATCAAATCTGCTGTAAGGAGCAGTGGTTTGGTATCCAGCCGTTCTTAAGAAAATAATAGAGAGTAGGTAGGGGTCTCTCCATACTACCCCAACAAAGGCGTTCCTGGTGCTGCTTCTTTGGGTTCCTACCGGCATGCCGAAGTGCGCGGCCGTAAGACTAAAGTGTGGTGATACTTGGACAAGGCCATGACTGTTCCAGTGGAAATCGATTATACTGTTGCCCAATCTATCTGTCTCAGGGGGCTTGAAACCCAAATCCCAAGTAGAGAGGAGTGGGCGAGGGGGTTATTTTTAGGACAACATACTGTGGAAATGTACACCGATGGTTCCAAATTGAGCGATAGAGTGGGGTATGGTATATTTTCCACGGTCCTTAGATTGAAGCTCTCCTTTCGCTTGCTTGGCCACTGCAGTGTCTTTCAGGCGGAAGTGTAGGCGATTCTGAAAGCGGCCAATTGGCTTTTATGCAATCAGATATTCGGAGTGCATATTTGAATTTCCACTACCGTTCGTTCCTTTTATGCACTGTCTTCTGACATTGGCATAATGCATGAGACATCCCCTTCATCTGAAATCATCCTCGCCGTTTATTTCAATGTGCAAAACGTCCAGTGACTCAGACACTCTTCCACCGCAAGCCCGGCGGGCAAACACGTTGAGCTTTTTAGCGAGTTGTTCAATTTGGAGCAGTTAGTGGATGGTGCAACAAGAATTCCCTACGTATCTGGGCACAATGCAAATCTTTCAGACTTGTTTTTAACTTCACATCCAGATAAATATTCGATCTCAGTTTCTGCACCTCTTCATCTCTTGGCAACTCGGACCACAGTTTGATCTCAGCTCACTTTAACAACTCTTCTCTGATTAACACTAATCAGTTCCGCACCAAACGACTAGTCTGGCATTATGGCAAGGCTGACTGGACTGCGTTTAAAAAATTGATTCGATTGCTTTGCAACAAAGAACGTCGAATATATGGCTTTCACCTTAACCGACATCATATGGTGTGGAATGTACTCTTTTATCTCGCATGCCTTCAAGAACACTAAGCCAACCACCACCGTATGGTTTAGTTACGAATGTCTAGAAGCCATTCACATTAAAGAGGCGGCATTCTGAACTTACAAACTATCTCCGTCTGAAGAATCAAAAAAACTTAAGAAAAATGCTCGCAATACCTGTAAAGCCACTATCAGAAGAGCTAAATTCCAGAAAATATTGAACAGAAGGTCCTTGGAAGCCAAAAAGGAAGCAAATACTTCTGGTCGCTTCTTAAAAGGATTAAGAACAACTTCTCCAGTTCCTCCGTGCCAACTTTTTTCCATGGTGGTAACGTACTTATTGAGTCACTGGATACAGCTAATCTTTTTGCTTAGATTTTCGCTACAAACTCTTACTTGCCACCTTCATTACTGAGTCCTCCTAGCCCTCTAATGTGCGCTTTCAAACAAGGGCTTCTATTTTTCCGCACAAGAGAGGTATTGAAAACAGTCCCCAAGCTTGACGTTTCTAAATCTGCCGGACCTGATCGTATTTTTTTTTTTTTTTTTTTTACTTATTTAACTTGTTTGTTTTTACTTTTTCCTTTACTTTACTTTTCCATTTTTATTTTTTATTTTAATTTGATGTCCTTTTTTTTAATATGTGATTTTGTACCTTGTTTTGGTGTATGAATAAAATAAATAAAAGTATTTCGCCCCTCGTACTAAAGTGGTGCGCCTCCGTCTTAGCTAAACCTCTGCGCAAATTATTTTACTTGTGATATTCGACTGGAATATTTCCTTCCGCATGGAAGCTTGCATACGTTCCGTTCATACCTAAAAATGGGGAGGCCTGTGATCCCTCTAACTATCGACCTATTGCAATCGTTTAGGTTCTGTCTAAGGTATTTGAATCACTCCTGAACTCAAAATTAATGAAATATCTTGAGTTGAGCCATCTAATCAACGACCGCCAGTATGGTTTCCGTTCCAGACGCTCCATTGGGGACTTACTTACATTTCTCACTGAGAAATGGAATCGTTGTCTCCATAGCTTTCTCTTGATGTTTCAAAGGCCTTTGACTGAGTCTGGCACGCAGATCTATTAGCCAAGTTTTGTGTATTTGGTCTTCAAACCGTCCTTGTCAAGTGGATTGAAAGTTTCCTCGTAGATCGTTCCTTTCTAGTTGTTCTGGATGGACTTAAATCCTGTGTCCACACCATCAATGCCGGGGTTCCGTAAGGTACTGTTCTTTCACCAACTGTCTTCTTTTTATTAATAAATGACCTCTTTTCCTCCACTTTCAATCCGATTCATAGTTTTGCCGATGACAGCACTTTTGCCTTCGCAAACTTTGCTAATGCTACTGCTGTTAGTAGTGATCGCATGTTTGGATCGCTAAACAGGGACCTATTAAGCATTATAGCTTGGGGCTCAGCAAACCGTGATGTGTTTAATCCGTCCAAAACCATATGCTGTCGTCTTTCGCTCAAGCCTGACCCTCCTCCTACTAGCCACACTATTTCCGTTGATGGTGTGGGTATTTTTGAATCACTTTCGCTTTACCTATTAGGATTTAACATCTCCATCAGATTAAGCTGGACCGGATACATTTTTCAAATTGGGAAAAATGCCATGAAATGCCTAGGTTTCCTTCAGAGAGGCAAGAACTACTTTATACCATCAGACATAGCACACATCTTCAAGACTCTCGTAAGACCAAGACTTGAGTATAGCTCCCATATATGGGAGTATAATTCCCATATAGGCCGCACTGCTTTAGCCGAACTAGACAGTACAACGTAAAGCGCAAATTTATTGGCAATTATTACCTCACGTATTGAATCCCTTGAGCACCGACGTAATGTGGGTTGCCTTTCTCTTCTTTATCGCTATTACTATGGTCTTTGCTCTAATGAAATATGAAGTCTGCTCTCTTTTAGATCACCTTCTACGCGCAACGCCCCTCCCAACGCGTTCACTCTCATTCTTTCTTATCTAGGTCATTACGATTATGGAACAGCCTACCATCTCCTGTTTTTTTCGCCGACTATGAGTCACAATTGTTCAAACGAATCGTGCATCTCTATCTCCAGCAAACTCAACCCTTCCTCTTTCCCTTAGTTTAAATATCCTTCCGCCAAGGCTGTGCTATAGCATAGTAGGGCATCCCCTGAGCCTTGGCATCATCATAGGGGAAAAAATAAGCAGCTATAGGGCTATGATGGAGTGTACACTTCCTCAAAGCTAGTCTTTGAATGCTTCATTTGATGGATTGACCATCAGGCAAAACTACTTCAACGAGGCTGTGCAGTAAAATGGGTGGTCCTGGGTGGAAGAACCTTCTTGTGCAATCTTTCTGTGAAAATTTTTCACATTGATCGTTCTGAGAAACTTCTAGATTTAGGATGGGGGTGCCTCTGCGTAGCAGTGGCTTTATTAACTAGGTGACTTGACTTCAATGATTCTTGCCGGAGCTGTCGATGCGAGGAGAAAAAGGAAACAGTTCTTCATCCCCTGTGCGAATGCCCTACCCTCGCTGAAAGGAGGGTGAAGTCCCTTGGCGTATACTTCTTTACTTGCCTAACCAAAGTGGCTTCGGTAGATATGAAGGCGATTACCCAGTTCATCAACGAATCAGAGTGGCACTCCGCTTAATATGGGTTGTGCACTATGCAATGCGGTATCCCAATCGGCCCTTCAGTGCCCAAGTTTACATTTTCCGGAGTCTATCTGAAGGAAGCAGCGGCGGAACCTATCCTAGCCTATGTGAAATGCTTCATATGCTTAAAAAAATATTTTATAAAATGGAACATTTTCAACGCTGTTGATAAGAAGAATGTTTTATTGGAAAAACGTTAATATTTAGTTAGACTTTTGACCTACTATGGATATTTCACAAATTATATTATTGAAAATAAATAATATGCACGTATACCTTTCATGAGCTCGAACCTCTTTGACGTTATACGTTACTGGAGCAGAAGGTTCGTTGTCTGTTGATAAATCGATATCACCAAGTCTCACTGTGAACTGTCTCGCAGCAAATCTAAAAGAAAAAAACATGAAATAATATCCTTCCAAATATTTTATAAATCTTACGGTTTTTGTCTTGAGTCTCTAGTACAATGAGCAGCGGTTAGGATATACTTCGATCCAATTAAACTTCCTCCACACCAAAACTCAGTTCGTTTGGGTCCATGCAAGAATATCGCTGCCATCCACGGCCATTGTCCATTCGGTGCTTCAATGCCACCAACAATTCTACCAGTAGTGAATTCCTGCTGGCCACAATAATCCTGATCGACTACGTTTGTTAAGCCTGTTTCGATGTCATTTCCAGGAGGATCAATAGCTGGTGGAAGTGGTCGCCGTGTGGTATGGTCAGCTGGACGTTGTGGGACTAGAACTAAGTTTTGAGATGTTGTTTGGACTGGTGGTCTAGTAGTTGGCCGCAAAGTGAGAACTAACGGCTTCTGCGTAGTAAGAATAGTACTATGTTCGATAGGACAACACACACCGGGTACAAATAGACTTTTGAAGCAAAGCGATTCTCTTAGGCTGCCGAGATCCAGAAGTAAGGCCGGGCAGCTGCTCAAATCTTCGCATCGACCTCGTTTACCGTTCGGAGTTTTGCACCGATTTTCACCTTCTTTGCCGTTAGCTTCGTTTATGAGTGCTGTAAAATATAAAATCGATTTTAATTTTAAAATGTTATCCAGAGGTTGCAAAAAAAGTGGTACGGTGAATGAGACTATACTAATGGTATCAATCAAGAAAGTCATGATAGAAAGAGAGTCGATTTGATGAGTTCTAAATTCAGTTATCGCTCTACAGTAAATTTGTGTTCTCTACAAATTTGTGTTCGCTAATGAAGTGCATCAGAAATATTAACAGTGGGATTGTGAACATGCGAACTAAGATCACAAGGATCACTATTTACCTTGAATGGGTGCTTCAGTTGTAGTTGAAGTGGTTGTTGTCGTTGTGCTCGTTGTCAACACAGTACTCGTTTCTTTCTTCACCTTATTCTTCTTCTTCTTTTTCTTCTTCATCTCAGCTATTACTGTCTGTGGTTCCTCTTCAGTTCCTATGCGCTTCTTTATCAAAGGCTCAATTGTTTTAGTCATATTTTGACCGAGTACGGTTTTCGTCAGAGTCAAAATCGCTTCAGGAACACTCGATGAATTATCCGAAGAATGAGCTGGGTTTTGACCTCGCGTCATATCGACTATAAAATGTCCAACAGTATTCAAAGCCCCCAGAGTTTCCGATATTTTATTGAAAGCCGACGACGAAAGAACTCGACCCTGTTGATTTTCTTCGCTATCGTCACTCTCTTCACTAGAAGTATCTTCTGTCGTTGTACCAACCTCGTCATCATCCTGTCGCCGGAAACGACGCACTTCAGGGCTGGCGAAAATTTCCTCTTCAAGGAATTCATTGCGGCTCGTTCGTCGGACATGACGTCCTTGCATGAATGGAATAAAGGGAGCCTGCGACTGAGAATAAGATTCTACCTTGAACGTAGATTGGAAAATCATGATAACCTGGAAATTATTTGAAAAGATTTGGTAATGGCGATAATCTTACCTCTGTGCAGTGGAATATATTCGGGATGGAAGAGTTGTGCTGAAATTTGATGATACGACCATATTTGGATGACTCCTGGAAGTATAAAGAGTAGATTTTGAGTAAAAAACGGGAGAAAATATTTGAAGGGTCAGAAAATAGAGAAGAAACGAAAAATCTACTAATAGCTGCAATTTCATGCTTGGCCAGCCAGCCATTTGTTAACAGGAATCATTCACGGATATAATAACGATTTACAGTAGATAATACTTTGCACGCTTTATTTCAAGTTGAGGATTTTAGATTCATTTAAAACGCATGATAGACCCCGTTTTATTCGCACAACTGATTCAATGGCTTAAAATCTAATAAACTACTGGAGATTAGGTCGCAAGTTAAGGAATCTGAATAGAGTGCACAGAGGTCGCCATACAGCTCTAGTGATTTTGAGAATTTCTTGCAACCAGCGTTGTTTCATCATTATTATTCTGCTCAATCATTTTCGTTCACATTCAGGGCTCGAAATCCGGTCCCTTGTCAACGAAGTTCGAAACGAGATTCTGCGCCTTATTTTGCATCATCAGGGTAGTCTGACTTCGCTGCGCTAGTGCTTAAATATAATAATAATCGAATTCTAGTTCATCGGCAAATAGTATTTTAGAGTCATGACCTTGAACAAAATTTTAAATGAGTCATAAATAGTGCTGTATATACTGTAGATACACAGACTGAAAATTATCAGCTATACAAACTCGTCAATAAAATTGAGTATGCCAATCGAATAGAATATTTTTTCGAGTCCAAATTGGTACTACGTTGCTGGTGCGCTAAGTTGAGTGTAGAGATTTAGCTCAGGTACCTATCCAGAGCCAAACTAATTCGAAACGCGGCTTTATTCTAGCCATGAATCACACACACTAGAAGCTGGTGCTCTACCAACAATAAAAACTCTAGCGCGCCTGACCCGCTAGAAATACTAATGTTCGGTGAACAGTAGAAGAATCGTGCAGGTTTTGAGTGCATATTCTACCACACGTGCTCCAACCTGTTTCGAGTGCAAAATCACTTCGAACTTAACAATGCATTTAACTCATAGAGTGGAAAGGATTTCAGGAATTTCAAGATTTAGGAAAGCCAAACACTGCAAAATTTTGAAAGCAGCATAACATAACATAAACAAAGAAAATGCTTAGTGCTTGCAATACTTTACCAGCACTGCAACCAAAAGCCTCCCACAATTGCCTCACGTCAAAATCAAATAATTCTATCGATTTTGATTTTGTCCGATGATTCGTCGTAAGTTTACTGGGATAGAAATATGTTTAAGGTTAAAAAACGAAAGCTGTTTGGAACCACAAAATTTCTAGAACTGAGAAAATTTAAACATTGGTAACTTATATTCATTGCAAATGTTCACGATATGAATACTTAATATAAGCATGAATACTTAATGTAAGCACGTGCTGGCAACCCTTTGCTATCATCAAAGCTAAAATATATCACACCTGCCTCACATTGAAATCAACCTACTCTGCGAATTTCGTTTTGATCCAATGACTGCATTGGAAGTTATAGGGTTACAAAGAAATTTAGGGCTACCAGTCGCAAATGTTTTCAATTTTACTAAAACTTTATGTTTGTTGTTTATTGTCACCACAAGATCATTACCATTTGAAAATTTTATGATAAAATCGCTTAAGAAAGATGCTGCAAATAAATACAAAAAAAACAATAGCTGGCAACCCTATCATGCTTTTTTTACCAGATTCTTCCTGAATAATGCCCATAATACGTTTCATATATCATATGAAATTCGTTTTGATTTCATGTCTGCACTGGAAGTTATACGCCAAAAAGCTTTATTTTCCTGAGCAAATTTTCAAAACCCAAGACACCAAAATTATCATAGCTGGCAGCACCAACCGAATTTTTCAACTAAATTTCTACCAAATACGGCTTAGAGTAAGGTTCAGCTACTATGTTAACTTCATGAAAATCTGGAAACTGGATCAGATTTCATAGGGCGAAAAGCAGGTTTTTTTCTTTATAATTTTATAAGATGGCACCACTGGCATAGAGTTGTCGGCATTACAAAATCGCTTCTATCAAACCTGCTCCTACTCAATAACAATAAATTCTGTGGATTTCAACGGTATCTGATAATTGAGTCGTGAGTTCTCGTGAACATAAGTTTTTGATGCTTAAAATATAGGTAAGGCTACCGTTCTTGTCCGATGTGAAATTTCAAAAGTTTTGCTTTGATTGTATAGACAGAGCATAACATTTCTATATGAGGTGGTTTTCACTGTAAAAGACGAAAATTTTTCAGGAGAGTCGATGGCTTGAAGGTTTTCAATGCCTGCCGTAGCTGCAGGGTTGCCAGCACGTTCATAAAAAACAACAGAAGTCTACAAACTTAGTAACAACAATATGTCATGTAAGTTCCATAATGATTTGATAATCTGGCCAAAAGTTATCGCAATTCAAAATTTTTCAAATTTTCCCAATCTCATTTTAGGCGCTTAGCGCACACATAGGATTAAACATTTCAAAAAAGTTATCATATTTACGTTTGGAACACGTTCAAAATGCATTATATAAACTTAATTTTTGCGAAAGTTATTTGTTGACAGAAAAATATGTATATTTAAAATATCACTAAAATGGCCCCCGACGCCAAAGAGTTAAAGATTATTAGCTTTTTGTGAGACTTGTCACTATTTTGCATATACACCAACGTATTCTGAAAATTTGAGTTCAATCGAATGGTGCGTTCCTGAGATTTTTTCACTGAAATTTTTTGATAATACATATATATATACACAAATATATATATATATATATATATATATATATATATATATATATATATATATATATATATATATATATATATATATATATATATATATATATATATATATATATATATATATAGAAATACTAATTTTTGGCTAACGTGATTTTAATACTAATGTTCTTCTTCGAACATTAGTAAAAATAACAATGGTCAACAAAATTATAATAATACTTACTAATTTTGAAACACCTACATAACTTGAAAACTAAATCACATTTATTCTTATTTGATTAGATCTAGTTTTGGTGTTGCAACTATTATCAGTTAAATTCAATAATAATCGTTTTTACTTACTTTTACTAGTTCAGATTGTTTTGTTTTTCAGCAAAGTGACTGTGTTTCGTGTTTGTTGTGTAGAGTGACTCTTAAACTATGTCAAAAAAAAGTGTAAAAATGATGCTAACAAGCTCTGTTAAATTTTTGGTAAAATTAATTTTATAAGTAAAAAAATTGTATGAACATTATTTTGGCTTTCCTGTCGGACAAGAAGATAAACAGTGGGTTCCTCATATATGCTGTGTAACGTGCGTGGGACTCCTGACGGAATGGGCAAAAAGATCTCGGTCTTTTATTTTCGGAATTCCTATGATTTGGATGGAACTTACAGACCATTCATCAAACTGTTATTTTTGTCAGACCAATAAAAAAGGTATTACAATTAAAACTAAAAAACAAGTTAAGTATCCTGACGTGTTAGCTGCTAAAAGACCGATTCCTCACAGTGAAAATCTACCTATACCAGAGCCACCTCAGCGATCCGATCAGCTGAATCAAAGGAAGCAGCCAATGCCACTATCGATCCTGATTTTCAAGTAGCTTCCTCATCTATTGTCTCAATGAAGAAAAAAAACCACATCTACTGCCTCAAGGAGATCTCAAAGATTTATTTCTTGATTTACGTTTGTCAAAACAACAGGGAGAACTATTGGGGTCTAGATGAAAAGGATGGAATTTATTGCAACCAAACACAAAAATAACTCTTTTTCGGCATCGAGACGAAGAGCTGAATAGTTTTTTCTCACAGGATAACGATCTGATATTTTGTAACAATGTTTGTGGCTTTATGAATGTTTTGGGGATACAATACAAAATTGAAGAGTGGCGTTTATTTATCGATGCTTCAAAGATATGAAATTTATTTTGGAAAAGATCAATGGAAGCTTTGTGGAGATTTTGGAGGATTGCAACTTGGGTATACAAAATTCTGTTGATTTATTTGTGAATGGGGCAGTAGAGATAGAAAAAATCATTAATTTAAGAAAAACTCAACGATCTAGAAAAACCAGCTTGGAAATCATTTATAAAAATCACCGAAAATTTTCTCGGAAATCACCGATCAAATGACTAGGACAATATAGTAGAGGAACTTTTAGTTAACTATAAGGCATTAGGCTGTAATATGTCCCTAAAAATACATTTTTTACATTCACATTTGGACTTTTTGATGAACACAGTGAAAGATTCCACCAAGATATTTTTATAATAGAAAAACGATACCCAGAAAAATTGAGTCCAAATATGCTAGCGACTTAGTGTTCGGGACTACAACGCGACGTTCCTGATGCAAAGTATAGGAGAAAGTCATAAAGCAATACTTATATTTAGATTGAAGCATTGATTATAATCTAATTTTCGTTAAAAAATTTGTAGTTCAAAAATAGTAAAAAAAATCATATTACAATAAAACTATTCGTATCTAAAATATTTGGCTACTAATTCTACTTTACTTGACCTCGTTCTTAACGAAATCAGCTACAATTTTTCTTGTTACACGCAAAAAATGATCTTGTGTTTACCAGTGTAATACTAAGTGATCGTGTATCTTATATTCTTGCAAAACTTGTTTACTTTTCAACGGAGACGCATGTCCAAGGTTCAAATTAAAAAAGAAATGATATTAAAAGACTTAAAGTGGGAAACAAATGTTAATTTGGAGCTGGCATTCAGAACACGCTATAAAGTTGCATGTATACGTACCCAGGAGACATTCATGTTGTTGTATATATATTACATGCATCTATCCGAACAAATTAACAAAAATCGAGCAAAGCATCTTGGCAACCGAGAGGTGAATATTGGAATAAAATATTCGTAATGTGTAATATATGTCTTAAAAATATTCATATGGTTGTAAATATTAACCCGGGTCCCATTGCCTTAAAAATTGCGTAAATAACAATTCAATTGCCCATGCGAAGGAAATTTTTAAAATCATCAGGAGCCGAACTTTTCGTTCCTTCAATAATTTTATATAGGTCTATCTTTCAACCATTCGTTCGTCCATATTCTTTGTCTTTTACATATCAATAATAATTCTTCTCCTTCCTCTGAACATTCACTAGCAATTAAAAAATCTAAAAATCTTTCTTTCTCACTCATTATCAATGGTTGGGTTATTAGCTTAACACTTGTCAACTAAATAAGACATTAACTTGACAGATTTTGACAAGAGACATGTTCAAGCTCAAGTAAATAGGTCTCATCTCAGCTTTATCTACCGTGTGATTTTAGTCGAACCAAGTTTACTCGTACCAAGTTTTAGTTTTAACAGAGGGGCTCGTGTTTCAGCGTGAGAAAAATACTGTTTGTACAATTTTTTTTTTTAGAAATATGGATAGAGAAAATTTATTTAAACTTTTTGTACATCATTAATTATTATTTCAATAGTATTAATTTTTTATGCGAAAATATCGACAAAGATTTTTCAAGAACGTATTTGGAAAAAGACAATTTGCAGTGTTCATTGTATTACAGCTGAGAATTACCGGAAATCAAAGAACATTAAAATTTAGTCAAAGTATAATTCGAATAAATATGAATATTCGATATTTGTCTACAAACTCTACAAATAATCCTTATATAAAAATAGTCTCTTGATGAACTAAAGGAAGCAGTTTTAAACAAGCGTTCGATCCATAAATGGCGAAATTGTTTTATAAGAGCTTTTAATGTTTTTATCCGTGAGAACGGTTTGCGATCATCAGTTTAATAGAAGTGTATTTAGCTTAAATTAAATAAACTGTTTGAATTTGTAACGCAATGAGTCACGAGCTCATGAACGCTATTTCAAGGGATTTCATTTTTTCTTAACAGAGTTTTTTTTGTTAAATTTTCAATTAATAATGAATGTTTAGATAACTATGATAGCTAACTAAAAGCTTCAAATTTGGAAATTTTGAAATTTTCGCTGGCGGTAACCCTAAACAGTTTTCTACTCCAACAACATCTAACGCATACATTGAATCAAAGCCAAATGTACAGGATGAGTTGACCTCCATGTGAAGTAGATTTGGAGCTGTTAGCAGAGGGTTGCTAGCACTTTTAGCTGAGGTGTTAGCAAAGGGTTGCCAGCACCAATTATTTTTGTTCCTTTCTTACCAACAGATGCTACTAATAAATATTTATATGATGGATATCTACAATGAAAATAAGCAAATAATACTTGGTGGTGTAGTTTTCAAACTTTCATGTTTT
This sequence comes from Nemotelus nigrinus, assembly GCA_947369275.1. NCBI lineage: Eukaryota > Metazoa > Arthropoda > Insecta > Diptera > Stratiomyidae > Nemotelus > Nemotelus nigrinus. Next base: position 30,829,665 of record OX376372.1, read on the forward strand.
AAGCACCCTTTAATGAAAATAAAAAACAAATGTTTTACTCTTCTAAAATTTGAAACTCTTATAAGTGGCACTCTGGAGATCTTTCAACCTTAACAATTTCGATGCAGTAATTGGGTCAAATTAGTACCTGACCTTCCATACAGATTGGTTGTAGTAAGGAGTACAGTTAGTTAATATGTTTTGATAATCTACACAGTTCCTCTAGTTTTCTTCAAAAACCAGTTTATTTAGCGGTTTCCATGCGCTAGAGCTTTAAATTTTTGTTTGCGCATATCTCCTTCTCACCAACAATTCGAGATCCCTCAAACGTATTTCGTTTCGTCTTCATGTCGAGCTGTTTCGAAGGAAGCAATGACTACATTTGGTGGACTTTATTTATTGTTGTTTTTTATACTGGAGACCTTTGTGTCCGAGCCACACACAAAAATCATATCCCTGGTCAGGGTTAGCCTACATAGATCACAAAGTTGAGCCTTAATGTGGTCACTTTGTATATCGTGTTTCTTTCTCGATTTTTTTGCTTGGCAGGCACATGAAATAAAAATAATGATGGTAAGGATGCGTAACGAGAAAAAGACCACTTCCCCACATTTCTCAAATTGCTAGATGGCAACCATTATGTGCTATACTCCTGTCATTACTCTCATTACAAATAGCGCCCAACGTGGGTTGCCATTTGTAATGAAATTATATGATTTATCCCCGACACCAAGTACCTGAGCTATAACGATGACCGTCTAAAATGACCATAAAAGGATATTGAGTTATTAGTCCGTGACACGCCGGAAAGCTACAACTCTCATGCACTTTGACCTTGCCCTGTTGTTTTGAACATTGAAGGAAAGTTTTGTTCCTCGTATTTCACATTGTTACATGCGGACCAGCCCCTTTGTTATGCTACAAAACCTTACAGCACGTCAAAATATATCGCGATGCGACCATTCAGTGCCAAACAAATTGAAATGCTTTAGTAACCGAGTGTGATTCATGCAAAAACAACAATTTCTATGCAACCTGGCTGTTGACAAAATACTTGCATAATGTTTCAATATTCACGAGGGTGCTTCCATTTCTTTTGCCATTACGCAACATCCAGATATTGAAAACAAGTCAATTAGTTTGTGCAGCTTAGTTTTGTATTCAATAGGTCAACGATTACACAAATCCGAAGTCACCGTGATGAATATTAATTGGGAAGAAAGAAGGGCAAAGACGCGCTCACTAAATTGAAGACGATCCGTACGCTTATAAGTTGTTACTTAAGAAAAAGTGCGGCAGGAGAGAGAAGTAAATAACGATGTTAGGAGCGATATCATATGGACTATTGAAGCATGTCATTAAACTATTTATAATAATTTCATTGCGTGCTTTACTATTTATTTGATTTCTGCCATACGAACTAAATTAAACAAACATAGTTTTCATGTACGTACTTGCATATCTACTATATTGAGCACAACTCATGCATGAGTACGAGTACATCCAATCCAACGTCCAAGTAAGTTCGGTCTGCTTGGAGTGAAAGTAATGGCTACGACAACACGACGACGACGACAACGGAAAGACGATCAATTTTCTCCGAAATTCAACTTAATTGACTGCTTCGAAAGAAGTAAGATGTAAGTATAACTCAGTTATTTTTATTGCTTCGTTCGTTTCATTATTATCGCCGACGTCTCTGTCTTGCCTCGTCTGGCAGTGCGGCTAAGAAACTGCGACGGCCTTGAACGACCTTTCTTTCGCGAGCTAACCGATAGCTGGACCGTAGGATGAAAGTAGCTTAGTTGCGATGTAGCGTTAATATCTTAATCATAAGTCAAATCGAATGAAAAAATCCGGTGGAAATGTTTGAAGCATTATTATCGCTGACGACTGTTACATAAGATTAACTGTGCTAATGACTGGCTCAGAAAAAGAGTGAATTTCGAATATTATGCGATTACAGCTGATTTGGTTGAGTAGACATGGAGTAGTGATGGTTGTTGAATCACTTGATAATTGGTAAGAGAGGATGATGGAAAAATTGATGCGGATATATGGATTTATGTACGAGCAATTGATTTTTGATGATGATTTTTAATTGTTGGTTGTTGGGCGTTATTGCTGGGTAGAGTAATACAATGTATTTGATCGGTAATGCGATTTTTTCTCTTTCGTAAAATGAATGAAACTACTATGTAACTAAACGGATATAGTATCGATCCAAAATCTTCTTTAGGATTTTAATTGAGATTTATAAGCACTTAGAGCCTACCAGTGTTCACCGCATCAAATAATAGTCGCATTAGTTTGCAACACTATCGAGATCAGATCAGAATAGTAGAAATGAAAGGCACATCAAGCTGACCCAGTAATTTAGCTGAGTCAGCTAACCTAACCTGTAAAAATCGATAGTGTTCATGTAAGGAAATTGTGTTCCTAGCGGTTGGTACAATTGCACTTCCGCTGAAAATGAGACCGATTATTCGTTGAAATTGAAAATTGTATTGGAAATCATTTGTTGATCAATTACAGTGTTTTTTTCGAGTCTTTTAGATAGGCATTAAGGTATGGTTGCATCTTAATTCTTAGTTGAGTAAGGAACAAAGTGATGATAGAAAATGATGACCATCCCCAAATATTTTCAACCATCTTGAGAAGCTTAGTCAGAAGAATGGCATCGATCTGAATCTGGGAAAGAAAGTTTGCACTTAAAATGGAGATTCGATAAGATCTCAATTATTCATTTAGCTAATAGTTGAAATTTACTAAGGCACTACAGAGTCAGCCTTTACAGGAGTTTCATTGATTCTGACATAGATGCTGCAATATTCTCTTCGACTGTATTTAGCTTTGGTATTGGTAGTGACTTATTATTTGTTATCCTTCCTCTCAGAGCCTAACCACGAGACTGCATGATTTCTCCGCAACAAGAGTAGGGAAATTTGTAAAACCATGATAAGCACACTGACTGGACACAATCATTTAGAAGGACATATACACTGTATAAGCACTACGCAGGGTAACGCTTGCTCATCTTCCGGAGCACACTCTGTGGAGCATTTCCCATGTGAGTGTCCGGCGTATGCGAGTGTGAGATACCAATGCTTTGGTTGGAGTGTTACGACTATCACTGACCCTGAACTTGAATAACTGATCCGGTAAACTCTAGAAAGTAGGCTAGAGTAGAATAAATCAGTATAGCCAGAGCGCTTAGATGTGCCTGATGTCATTAAACCCCCACAAATACAGCACTATAAGCTCAGTTACGATCGAGAAAAGGGCGAACTTAAAAAACCCTTCTCGAAAATTGCATTTGGGAAAGTCCCAGGACTGGACGGTATTCTTAACATTACTCTTAAAGCAGCAATACAAAAAAGACTGGAGGTATTTGTGAAAATCTTTCAGAAATGACTGGACGACAAAATATTTCCAAAGAAATGGAAGCAGCAAAGGCTTGTGTTTATGCTGACAAGCGACAAACCTCCTACCTGACACCCTAACTAATTCTCTTAACTGTGCGTCTAGGATATCATTTAATCCACCCACAGCCAAGGGAAATCCAAAGCTCTCCTGGTGGAACATGGAGATCAGAGCTTTGCAAAGAGAGTGTAGGTGGGAGCTCAATAGCTTGAGAAGGTCTAATGACTGGTCGGTGTATAAAACGAAGCTGAGGGCTTTTAACTATGCCTTACGCAAGGCAAAGAGGGCTTCATGTGAAGAGTCTTAGTGAGGCAAATCGTCATCGTACGGTTTTAAGCACAAAACCGAAGGCCAAGGGGTTGCATCATGAACCCGAGCGCATATTTTTTGGGCAATTGTTATCCTCCGGAAGTGGTGCACCCAACGAAGGAAGCTACCAGCCTAACGCCGACGTTCAGAATTTCTAATTCGCAACTGAGGTGGGCTATTAACTCTTTTAAGCTGTTTAAATCACCGGGCCCTGATGGCGTTCTGATGACTAATATTCAGCAGTTCGAGAAAGTGTTCAGCAGTTCGAGAAAGTATCGTTAACATGGCTCAGAGAAATTTATAGCGCTTGTCTGTGCTTTTCGTATGTTCCACTCGGCTAGCGGGCAACTAGAATTGTGTTTATCGCTAAAGCAGGAAAAGTTTCGCGTGTTAAGCCAAAAGACTATCATCCAGTAAGTCCTAACCCTGTTCTGCTTAAGATTTTGGAAAGGATCATAGTTTACCATATTAAGATATCAATCGATCCTTTGCTGATCACGCAGTTACAGCCCGCTTATATCAAAGGTAAGTCTGTCGAAACTGCTTTTCACGTCCTCATTGAGCTAGTCGAGAAACCTGTTGCTTTTAAGGAATTTACGCTAGTTGTCTTCTTGGATATCAAGGCGGTCTTCATAAGTCCGAAGCAACTGTTGAGGCACTCACGGTACTGCATGTGGATGAGTGGCTGATTGGGTTTGTTGTGCATGCAGCTTCTTAAAAATAGAGTAGTAATCTCTTCCTTGCGGAGTGCACGCGTGTGAGGAGGGGTCAGCACGGGTACACTTTAGAGTGCAGTCCTCTTTAACCTACTGTGGAACCAGTGATGCCAATTTAGCTACATTGTAGCTAGATTTAGCTACAAAAGGAACCTGTTTAGCAACAACATTTTTCGTTTAGCTATTGGCTTCACATTTACCTACTAATCTATAGATTATAAATAATTAGAATTTTTGCTTGATTGCATTAGTTTTCACTAGTTTATTAATATTTAAAACACTCAGTACTTGAAAATAATTTCCTCAAATTCTAAGGTAGTCGCTAATGCTTTGGGTAGTACCGTAGTACTACTACTATGCACTATGTCTTTCTGGACATAGAATAATAATAATCTGCTACGAACAGTTTTATTTCTTTTGTTCGGTGCGATGAAAAACCGAGAGCTTAAACTCATTAAAAATAAACTAAAATAGGGAAGACAAACGAAATATGTTTAATATAGAACACATTATCCGCCTAAATTTGAAGACAAGAACCGAAAAATTCAGGCATAGACATAAAATAGCAATAAAACGTAGACAAGATGTTAGCACAAAACCCTAGAAGACATTAAGAATCGTGTAGTAAAACGCGTAGTAAAAAAGTAGTAAAACCAAACGTTAGAATTGTGAGTGCTATGTTTTTTTTTCATTTTGTGGAGTTTTTCAACACAGCGAAAAATAAAGACTATATTTTCTCCGTTGGGAGCAGCACCTCAAAAACAACATCGGCAACAAATCAAAGCTACAATGTGTATTTTCGTTGTGAACCGTTGCGCATTAAGATCAATTGACCATTTGAGTGAGATGTGTAATGAAGCAAATACATATTGGCCGAGGCCCAGCGAGCCGAAGTCAGTCGAGAACGCCAACATGTCGACGGCATTTGACGGCTCGTCACGAAATCGCTTTGACTCGTGTCCAAAACCCACTCCGATCGGAAGTCGCACGAGCGCCGGCGAGACCTGTCAAAGTCGTTTGTCTGGAACGTTCACACACTCGGGCTCGCCAGCTTTCGTCTGGGCTCGGCCAATATGTATTTTCCACATAAGAGACTGGCAGTTGATTCCAAAAGTTGGAGCAAGTGTATTATTCATCGATCAAAAGCAGCGCCATTGTGAAAAACGTTATGTTTCCATACTTCAAATCGGATTTAAAGGCAGACATTGATAACTCTATTTCTAGTATTTTAATTGATGAGTCTACGGACATTTTTGTGATATTCAGCAAAAATGTATTACAATTTACTTGGCTTTAATTGAGCTAGAAAGTGGAGCTGCTGAAAGTATTACTTAAACGTTAGAGTTTTTACAAGCAGAACTTTATAATTGGTTCTCTAAATTCCTTTAAAGATGATACGGAGTTCATAAACAAGGTGGCTGTCAATAAAGGGATCAGTATCACGACCAATAGTCCGGGCTAAAAACCCACTTCAGTATAAGCCAAACATCAGAAGAATGTTATTTAGCAAAAATGATTTATCAGGAGTATAACAATTACAAAATCTTTTATATCTCCTATTTCTGTAACCCATTTCAAAGAATGCTTCTATCATGAATAAAAAATAAAAAGCAATTTTTTTGAACTCACTAAGCTCTTTAACGATTTTTATACTATTTTATACTGTTAAATTAATTAACTGTTCATTATCTGATGTACATCCAATATTTTTTCATATGAATTATAAACATTAGCTTAATAAAATTGTTTTCAAGAACCTTGATTTTTTTATTGTTGGATTTAGCTAATCTTTTTAGCTATAATGGAAACTTTTTAGCTATTTTTAGCTATGTTTTTTCAGGTCTTTGTACAGTGTCCATGATTGTTGCTGAATGCCGTGCATCTATTAGGGAGATATCGAGATATTCGGCTGTTAAATTGATTTGGGACGTAGGGGTTTTCAGGGCAATTGTGAGACCGATGAACTAGCTAGGCTTAGCAGCTTGCTACCGGAGGTCTCATACTTCTTCTCAATAGACATCAATGAGATTAGACATCAATGACTTTAGGCAAAAAATATCTGGAGAACGCAGTATTTTTCAGTATCTCAGACCCTACTGAAATTTCATCGTACTTACTGAAAGAGGGGAAATTTTCAGTTTTCAGTAAAAACGTCGTACGGGAACGGCTTCATTGCAATTAATCGCGATTAATCGCAATTAATCGTAGTACGGGGTCGGGAACATACCTAATGTTGACCTTAAGACCCTATGAAGACAATTTAACTAATTGACACTCTCCATGTGGCCGGAGAAGGCTATCTACGAGTTCCTCTTCGCATTGCGTACGTAAACCTTGGGTTCTGTTTTATACATTGATCAGTCATTAGATCTGTCGGCGATGTTAAACTCTTTCCTGCAATCCCTTTGTAAGGCTGTGATTTTCACATTCCACAATCGGGGCTTAGGACTCTGACTGACTTTGGGTGATCTAGCTGCAGAGCTAAGAGCGATATTAGAAATTTTAGGATTAAAATTTAAAGGCTTCGTACAGTTTTCATTGCTATTTATAGTTGCCGTCTATAGGTTTTCGACTTAGATATTTTTATTTTGTTGCTATCATGTCAAAGCATTACGGAGTAATCGTTAATGCCATTGCATCACTATGTCTGTTTGATGACATATATTGGAGAAGCCAATTAATTTTCCATGAAATATTAGTACTAGTTTCAACAGTTGTATTAGTTCTCACTCACGAGCTATGTATATCGGCACAATTTGTACTATCGAACATCTGAATTTCATAAGATATCTTCTTTGAATTTGTGAGCTTAAAAGCAATCCATTCTTCTTTTTCTCCTTCTTCTTCTTTTTTACTTCAATTGATCTGCGCATCACTTTTGACACTTTCTTAATTCATGTTTTCCCGACATCTACTGTTCTTCATTTTCTCATATTTTCTGTTCTTTTATTTGATTCATTATTTCATAACCAATTAATCAGTGTCGACTCCATATTTTCAAATATTTCTAGAGTTCGATGTTTGTACATCTGTGATATATGGCGCTATTTGTATGTAAAAAATACAAATGACTTCAAAATTGACATTTGGGCTAAGTTTGAAGGTTGTCAGTGACAGTAGAACAAAACTATCTGTGTTTAATGAGCTGCTCTAGGTTGAGCTAGGTTGAGATATTTCAGCAAAATGTGTTTCAGTAGCGATTCGGCTGCTCTAACTTGCCCGAACCTGCTCCGATTTTTGTTTCATGAGCCTGCTCTAAGTTGATCTAGAGCAATATATAGCACGATTTCAGTTCGGACTTTTTGCAAGCAACCAGCTGTTTGTCAACTGTCAAAATTATAACCGAAGTAGAGTTTTTGCTAGTGAATTGACAGGTTGAAGTTCCAAAAATCGAGAATCGCCTCTCGATCGCTCTATTTTGCTCGACTGTTTTTCACCTCTGAATTGCTCTAACTTGCTCGACTTTTTTTTGACAACTGCTCTATCTTAACTTGCCTTGAGATGCTTCGCTCCTTTTTCAGAGTCATTAAACACAGCTATTATTTGAATCTATTATTTTTGCCTCTCTTGGCGTTTTTTGTTAAGTCTGGACTTAATGTAATGTTTTGTTTTTAAAAAAAATTATGCATTAATAACTGCAAGTAGTCTTTGGACTACTTAATAAGCTTAATTTGTGCTTTGACTATTTGTATATACACACATAATTGCTTCCAGATTTGATTTTGAACTTACGTTTTGATCAACGTGAGGGCTAAATAAACCAGCGGCTATTGTTCGTTAATATTCCATCATTTAAATTTGAATTTGCTGCCAAAAATAATTACTTCATGAAAAACAGTTGCATTGATCATTTATAATATTTGCATATTGCAAAAATGAAATAAGAACAATCAAGCTTCATTACTTCAACAAAATAAAACGCTGGCGTATAACGCTTTAATTTATGTAATTCGCTTTAAATAAAAATTTTAATCGTTTCCGAATTTTAAATATCACCATAATAAAGTCTTATCCAATGTATCATACGAGTAAGTTAGATAATCACATAACCGGCATATGGTCTCTCGCGAGCTCAATCGACCATCAACAATGTATTTCCGATTTCGAGGCATTTGAATCGAGTTGGATGCGATATGAGTTGTGGTTACTGACTAATATAACACTCGTAATAGTTAACCCACCAACATCTACCTTTGTACTTTGGTAACCAAAGTACCCACCTTGCTTCGATGGCATGGGCAGACAAACAACAGTTGCGTTGAAAAGTGAAATTACTTTCTATAGTGTGACGCCACACACGGATTCATCTACATGTGTTGCAATAATACGAGTACTGGCTATGTACATTGGGTTGAGTTAACCAAGATCGGATCACGTTTGGTCTATATGCCTTCGAAGTGTGGCTTAATGGCTTTGTTGTTGCATTGCATAATTAAGACTGCAAATGAGTGTTTCTTTGGTTTTTGTATCATCTCACAGCGACTGAATTTCAATACCTGAGCAGTTCCTGATATTTTGTTACGTTTATTAATCATGTAGAGTTTCAATTTCATTTGATGTGATTGACAGCATATTATCGTCTTATAGAACACGCAAAAAACATAATTTCAATACCGTGTTCTAAACTATTATATCATAAACTAATAAGACTCTACAGCCAGCAAGGGTCCTGATGGTATTCCGTGTGTATTTGTTAAGTCTCTATCTTCATCTTTAAGTATTCCTCTTCCTATTTTGTTTAATCTAAGCTTGTCCACCGGCGTTTTTCCTTCTGTATGGAAAGTTGCAAACATCTTTCCGATCCTCAAATCGGGGAGTGTTGAAACTGTTTCTAATTACCGACCTATTTCGCTTCTTTCCTGTTTTCCAAAATCGCTCGAGCGAATCATCCACAACAGGGTATATGGCACCATTAACCATTTGCTATCCAGGGAGCAACAGGGATTTATTAAAAGCCGTTCCACGTCAAAAAACTCAACTCTGTTGCTGGTTCGTTGGATGCTGGACAACAAGTTGGCGTCATCTACATGAATTTTGCTAAGGCATTTGACAAAGTAGACCATACTGTGTTGTTGGTTAAGCTGCGCAATTTCGGCACATCCGGAATTCTTTATTCCTGGTTCTCCTCCTATATTTTCAACCGTACTTGTCGTGTTGTGTTCAATGGTTGCGTTTCTTCCCCTTTTCATCCTAGATCTGGTGTTCCCAAGGTTCCATCCTCGGGCCGCTCCTATTCGTATTGTTCATCAGTGATCTTCCCTGTTGTTTCAATTCCGTTTCCTTTCTCTGCGTGGATGACCTTAAGCTTCTACGTACTATTTCTTCTTATGAAGGCTGCCTGCTTCTTCAATTAGACCTTACGGCTTTGAGTGATTAGTGTGTTGCTAACTCTCTTTCCCTAAATGTTCCTAAATGTGTAGTTATGGCCTTTACTAACAAACCAATCCCTATCTACTTTGATTATACTCTATCCAGTATTATGTTGCTGCATGTAGACCAACATAAGGACATTGGCGTTATCTTTGATCCTCGTCTGAAATTTGATCTGTATGTTCAATTCGTTTCATCGAAGGCGTCAAGATTGGCAGGATTTGTTCTTCGTTGTTCTCGTTGCTCCCTTAATATCTCAACTAGTGTCCGTCTATTCACGTCGTTAGTATGTGCCATATTAATATGTGCTATATTATTGTACTGGTCAGATATATTCGATATTTTACGATACGTAAGTTTACTCATTTTCTGCATAAGTTTAATTTCCCCTACTGTCCTTACAATGAACGCCTAAAATTTTTAAGCCTTTCCTCCTTTCCCCGTTGCACGTCCGCAGATTGTTCCTTGATTAATGTTTCCTGTACAAAGTTTGTGTTGGCTTTTGTTCTATCAATATTCCTGTTTCCGATTTTGTGCGAGTCTCAGACCGACCTATCAGATCCTAATCTTTTTTCACCATCTTTTTAGTATTTTTTCATTCACCAATACTGAGAATGCTAAGGAATCATAGTGAGCATCAGTTTGGTCCTTTTTCCATACTTTTTCTTAGTTTTAAGAGGCATATTCTTCAGAAATTGTCAGAGCCTGTCCGCTTATAATTTTGCTTATGTTTCAATTTTCTTTTCTTATATGTTATTATTATTCATTTTCATTCTCTTTCATTATTTTATTATTAATATTGTTTTTCTTTCTATTTCTTAATCTACTTTATTGTAATATTTTCGTTGCTTATCATGTTTGGATTATTGAATTTTCATGCACATCGCATATTATTGTTTTTGTGTATATATAGTTCTAAAAAAAACCGCTGTAAGCCAAACTTTAATTTTGATTTGATACTTTGTATTTGACGGCATATATGTACTGAAAGAACGTGTCTTAAGAAAATACAACGAGAAAATATTATATGCAAGGATTGAACGAGCTAAAATCTTGAAGTGGAGTTTTGAGGAGAAAAACGCTAGTCCCTTGATCTGCACCATGTAAACTAAAACAAATCTATAATTTTGTCTCCAATCTTGCACTCAAAAATGAGAACCATCGAAAACGATCGTGACTATTCCGACGCGCGATCAACTCTCAACTAGTCCTGCGGTTAATTCACAAACAGCAGCCGCAGCTTGATTAGGATCACTCTTAGGCTTAGGGATCATTCACTACTCTCAGCACCTTACCTCCCATCATCTCTCTAGATCGGGTAGCTCCGCAGCCTAAAATCCAGCAACTGACTCCGCCAAACCTTCACGGTTCATAAACCTCTGCTTCGTGTACACTAAACATTAGGACATTAAATCATATGTCTCAGCTAGGGCATTAATCCCGAGATTGAAATGGAGATGCCGAAATTCGGGATTAGAATTTTCGGGATCCCGAGATAGTCCCGAGATTTCGGGATTTTATAAAAAAAAACTATATTAAGGGAATTTAAACAGATATATTGGCTTATTTGTACTCAATTAAAACTTTATTTCAATTATATATACATAAAACTGGAAGCTAAGTTCATTATAATGTAAAATTTATGCACATATGTACATGGGTACTAGCAAGTAAGACGTTAATCGATAATTGCATCTAAATTAATCATATGATCTGATTTCTTATTATCTTCTTGTCCAATAAAGCTCTTTATTTGGTCATGATAGTAAGTTATAAAATTATTTAAAAACGAATTGAAATTTAATCAGCATAACGGATGTTACGATAATATAATAAAAATACATTATTCTTTTTAGTTGTTTACATATCAATTACAAAATAATATTGCTTTTCAATGAAACAAGTGATAAGTAATAATATCGATTGGCTCAAACTGCTGATTCCTTTTGAAAGTATGCTTTTAATATACATAATTCGTCAAGAGTTTCAAAATTTAAACTAGACCTGATTTTGCTGCACATATATCCAGCTGCTGAAAAAGATATTTCGGGTACACTTTTTGGTGGGATATTAAGCATGTAATCATACGCCAGTTGTAATTCATTATTACAACTGGCTTCCGCCTCCGTTTTCATAAAACAATATTTCTTTTAGTATTAAGTTCTGCTTTCTAATTCCCAAAATGGGTTGAATTTTATCAATACCGAAATCTCGGGAATCCCGATAAAAAATTCGGGATCCCGAAAATGTCCAAAATGTGTCGGGATCCCGGGATCCCGAGATCCCGAAATCTCGGGATTGTATGCCTTATGCCTGAATTACACCCGACGCAGCGAGGCGCAGCCATCAGTGACCAAGCGCAGCCAACGAAATCGCCTGGTTACACTGCAACGTGACTAAGTGTCAGTGATGTAGAAGAATTTTCAGTTGATGTTAGCGACATCTCTGTATCCGCCTGTAGCCTTCTCATGAATAATCGGACGCTCCTTCACTTGGGCTATCAGCATCTTTATTGTCACCTCGTTATCCAACACTGCATCTTTAATTGACTGCATTTTGAAATAATTCTTTACAATTTTTTCAATCAATGTGAATACGAGTGTGGAATTCGACGACTCACTTTACCCCTGATATTAACCACGTACCTAATTAGAGCTAGGTGAACTCAAAGCTTGGTTCGCGGGCCTTCGTCCGAACTTGGATTCGAATCAGGGATCCCACAAGCAAGAAGTCAGTAATCTACCAACTAGACTAATAAAGTATTTTAAATTACTATATTCAATTTGCTATTAATTATCTTTCTAATTTGCTATTAACTATCTTTTTATTTTACTTTTAACTATCTAAGCTATTACCAATAAAAATTGTTTTCGAATTCCTCAAAAATTTAGTAATATAAAATCAACTCTATTTACATTTTCGCATACATTTCAAATCCCGCGCGTTTCTCAAGTAATTACAGCTGATTGCAACTCTTCGCTGCGACAAAAGTTGAATCCATTTCGACCTGAGCTGCGCCTGGCTGCGCATAGCTGCGACTTGGTGTGCTCGCTGCTATGGAAAACCCATATAGTCAACTCAACTGACAGCTTGGCTGCGCCTGGCTGCGTCGCAGTGTGCTTCAGCGGTTAGTCTCAGCTAAGCAGGGTCCTATCTCTTAAGTAATTACGTGTACGAAATTGCGTAATAGGGCCCATACACGACGCATGCATGCATGCAGAATCGCGTGACTGCACATGCGGATTGAACGTGTATGGCAATGATTGATTGAATGCACATGCTGACTGCATGATTACAAAACTTTTTGATATTTTGTCGACTGCGCATGCTTGCATGAGAGGTGTATGTTAAATATTGTGCATTCAAGCTCAAATTTTAGAAGTTTTTGTCCAGTGTACATCTTACCCACTTCAAGTTCTTTTAAAACTGCACAGTTTTGCATGAATCGTGTAGGGCAGGCGCAATACTGCACAATCAATGTACTGTGCATGCATGCATGCGTCGTGTATGGGCCCTATTATAGGGATAGCCTGGATCACTAAACGATTGCGTGGCTTCGAATCGTTCTGGCTTGGACAATCTTTTTCGAAACAACATCTGGCCTCCCAGTGTCTTAGCGAAGGAGACCTCAGGACAACTTTCGCTCGAATGCATTGCGGAACATCAATAAAATTAACTAAAATCAGCAATAAAATTAACGTGTATTTTCCGAACGTTTGAAGCTTAAAGGCTACACCTAGCACGTTTATCTGCTGACCACAATATTTGCCTTGCTGAAAAATGTTTAACTTTGAATGTTAATAATAACGATATCTCCCCCCTTCACACTGTCTTTCGTTGTGATCGTGCTGCATAATTTAAAACGCTGTGTATAAGTCTCTTCAAGGATCAGACTATAGTGACTTCCATCCTTCGATTCCTGTTGAACGTATGTTTTGTTTGTGTTGTTGTTTATTTTCCATTAAAATTCTGGTTGTCTCTTCGGCTTATGTTCCTTTACTTTTTCTGTTCCCGTTTATGACTGATTTTTTCTTGAACTCTCCAGCTTCCTCCACAATCGTTTTCTTCTTGTTTTGTTTTTAATGTCTAGTAGAATTACGGTGGAGTGGGATTTTAGTTTTTGTATGGAACTATAATCTCTAATAATATTTTCTTGATTATCATTTTCTTTCTTCCATGGTCCTCGCATTAATTAAATTTACAGAAAATACTTAGCTTTACCCTATCAAAAAAATCTTTCCCATAATATTACTGTTTAAGCCGACAACATGTCTTATGCTGCCTCCTTACTGTGGGCCATCATGTGGCCCATTATGTAGACGGGCGATGGCTTGCAGTGGCCGACAGTGGCGAAGCATGGAAATGGCGATGGCCGAGGATGGCTTTCGAAGCGGTTTTTCGCACACATCAAAGCGGGCCTTCATGCGCAACTGAAAAATCATGACTGGGCCATCTAGCGGCCCACTGTGTGGAGGCAAATTTGTGATGGTGACCATAATTGTGGCGATCATTGCGACCATTGCAGTGGTCGATGATGGCCCACAGTGAGGCAGCATTACATCCTACCTGGCTTACACCATCCTCCTCTTTCCATAATAATTTTTGTTGACTTTTATCTAGTAAAGTTACCTTTCGGCACTAACACTTTAACCACCATAAAGCGGAGCTCACTGAGATGGCGAATGACATCTACTCAGCTCAACTAACTGGTACTCTTTTAACTACAGATTAACTGATGGCGAACTAATAGACAAATTTCATTATTTCCTTTCCAACTATATTTCCCGGTTCACTCCGTCTAGTAGTCTTTGCAAATTCAATGATGCTGTTTGGTTTCAGCATGATGTGGCATCCACCCTCAATGCTAAATATCAACTCATGCTAAGTTCGATTTTCGGGCTATAATGATGAATACCTCGAAATATCAAAATTGTCGTCAAAGATGCTATGCGTAATTACTTCGCCAGCTTACAGGCCTCTATACTTTCTAACCAACACAGCCCCATCTCGTCTTATGGCTACTTCCTGAAAAGACCCACTGTTTCACTGATTCTAGGTTCCTTTCACTGATTCATTGCCTCCATTCTACGAAACATTTGTGACCTTTTTTGACAAATCCTTTTCCTTTTCCAAGTAAAATCCTTTCACGCCTTTTGAATTCCCTGTACTGTTAATCTCTCTCTTTTATGCATACTAGCCCGCTAGAAAGTGAGACCTCCCTTGAGTATTTTGCTGTTAATTTCGATTGTGGTCCGACCAGCATCTGGAGACAGTTTCATATTTCATCGTCACTCATTACTTTGGTAAAGTAATCGAAAGGGTTGTTCATAATAGTCTACTTTCGATCCTTCATCGCTTTCTTGTTCCTGAGCAGTATGGGCCCATAAAGGCAGATCTTTTATCTCTAACCTCTTAACCTTCAACAGCTTTGCTTAGCCCACCTTAGACCAATAGAAGCAAGTTGATGTGATGTTCACAGATTTGGCAAATGCTTTCGACTTTAGCTATTTTGTTTTTGGATCCAGAGTAGTGCATGTACGCGAAACAATAACAACATCCCGAGCACGAATTCTTTTCAAATCAGTGTATTTCATACTCTTGTTCTCTGTGAAACGTATTTCCACAAGTCATATCAACTGAAACAGTTGGCAGCAGTGATAGGTTAGATTAGATTAGGTTAGTGAAGAGGGCTGCCGGGAACGCGGCCAGCATTAGGCCACCAGTTTGGGCCCATTTGCCACCCTCATTGACAATCACACGCATTCACACTTACAGCCATGGCACTGGCGGGATTCGAACCTGCAGGCCCCGTAGCACGCCGCTTTTCGGCCTGACGCCTTAGCAAGCAGAGCTACCGGGCCTCCTATGGCAGCAGTGATGAATTCCCCGAAATTTCCCTGTCAACCTAGCAACCAGGAAAAAATTGGATCAATATGATTAAAAAATCAATGCTGTCGACAGATTTCCCATCCTTATAGTCGAAATATTCCTCGATTATGTTTTAAAAACAAATTGACCTGATTCTTATTTTCTACCTAGACATTTCGAAATTTGAAATGTAAATTTTGAACTGGCAAATGTTTAAAAAAAAACATAATGCTGCCAACCGAGTAGCAATGGAATAAACTTGCATGCTACTCCGGATCATTTTTTTTATGTATGCCGGATACCTATTCCATTCCGGATGAAAAAAACGCAGTTTTTATTAACCACAGGCTTGTTCTTGTAAAGGCACAATCACACTCTCCCTGAACGTTCCGCCGGGCAATTTGTAAAATTACTTCCCCTTTTTTCACATGCCAGTTTAGGCATGTGAAAAAAGGGGATAATAGAAGAGTTGACCATTTACTCTCTCAGCTTTTGCTATTGGATATTTGACCTACTTTTGTTGTGGATATCATTCTATGTCTCTAGTCACAGTTGTATTGTATAAGAGGAAAGTTTCTATTCTGCCGTCTTTCTGGAGTTGCTTAAGGTTCGATACTCGGTCTGTTGTTTTTGCTGGTATTTATCAATAGCCTTCCCTCCTTCGGTCGTTTTTCCGATGTTCAGGGTAATTTAATTGATGGAGGATTGCCTCCAGTTGACTGTATGAACTTTGTGCTCTGAATATGTCTAGATTCTTTTATTCTGAATATATTTGAATGTCATCAAATACATTATACATATCAAATGTTTCGTATAATGTTTTTTTATTGGTTATTCGGACCGTTTTTAGGGGCAATTTTCGGCAATTTGAAAGGCCTTAGTGTGGTTCTTGACTCAAAAGATATATCAGGTGGCAAGAAAATTTTTTTGCCAATTCCTATAGGATAATTCAAAATTCGATATTTTTTTCTTGAGTAACACTTTATTCTTCGAAAAAGTTTCCATCACATTCTGCAGTCTTTCTCCAGCGTTCTGGTAACTTATAAATATAAAAATCCTTGCATTTGCCCGAGAAAAAAGCTGCCACTTAAATTTTGAAGTCATCTTCATTCCTGAGCTGTCTACCGCGCATATGATTGCGCATATAAAAAAAAGATGGTAGTCTGAAGGTGAGAGGTCAGGAAAACATGGCGGATGTGCCATAGTCTCACATCCTAGCTCCTGAATTTTTTCACGAGTTATCCTTACCGTATGTGGTCGTGCGTCCTGGACGAAGATAGCTTTTTTTCTATCAATCAAAACAGGCTGTTTTTTTCGCAGTTTTTCTTGATCTCGATTTAGCTGTTGACAGTAGATATCCGCTGTAGTCGTTTGACCAGCTAACATGAATTCAAAATGGACGATTCCTTCCACTGTCCACCAAACACATAGTAGAATTTTCTTCGGCGTCAAGCTTCCCTTTGGAGGATGTGGGAATATATAATTTGCAGATAACCAATGATGAGATCTCTTGTAATTACAGTACACAATCCATTTCTCATTTTGACGATTCATTTTGATGTCGAGTCAGGTAAGATGTGCAAATGATGAGCCGCTGTAACTTATTCTCTACCGAAAGATTATATGGACCTCATTTGCTCAGCTTCCACTTTTCCCTAAGATATACAGATGTGATCTTATGGTTTCTTAGCTGATGACGAACGTGGTGGAAAGTTCTCTGCAAGTTAATTCTGAATTTGTTTCAATTGCTGTCCTCATATCCTCGTCATCAAAAGCTTGTGGTCTGCCAGATTCAGGGGCATCTTTAAGACTCTCGTTACCCGACCCGAACTTTTGAAACCAATTACGCGCTGTTCTTCCAAAAGCCATACTAATTTTTCTACAAGCTTCCGTCGCATTGTTTCCAAATTTGTACTCATAAAGGAAAAAGCAACGAATCATATATTTTAGGTTGCTCATGATAAACGTTCCCAAAAACTAGAAGAAAAAACAATCGCCGCCTGAAATGTACTACTATACAGCTTCACAAGTTTACCTTCTCAGAATTACTACTTGACGTTTAACACTGTTGACAAGCAACAAAAAATTAACATTTAAAACTCGTCGAACTAATTTCGGCAAACACTTTTCTGGGTACCTGATGTTTGATACATAAATTGGTGCATATAACTGCCAAGGTTTCCCATTTTTCCATTTTCGTCCTCAGGTCTTACGCTCGTTTTACTAAAATCACCACTTCAATCTGTTCTTTTCACATAAAATTTCATTTCACGTCATATTGACTTTCTGTACCTAAACATGTTGTCTGTCTTTTCTATTTGACATTTCTTGTAAAATAAAATAATTACTGTTTATTTTCCAAAAACTTACATTCGGAGTGCTTAAAAATGTACGTTTAGCTGTGTCTTTCTCGTTCACAAAGACACGTGTAAATGTCAAATAAGTAAGATTGAAAATAAGCAGTAAGAAACTTGAAGCTGCTGCTCTCCGAAGGAATCAAATAGAAATAACGAAAAAATCTGTCACAAGGCCGTTGTGATGTCGTATACTCCAAATTCAAAGTGACAGTATTTTCGAGGTGGCATGTCTTGTGGGATTTGAAGTAAGCGTACGATGTTTTCACGATAAAGAAATAATTTTGGTATTCTGCTATCATTTCGATTCTCAAAGAATTAAATTGATGAAGACAGTTATTTCTGAAAATACTTGAGCGTGAACAATTTTCACAAAAGAAAATATAATTCTGAACTGAAACGAAAAGTAGGAATAAAGTTTGTAGATATTTATCAGAAAGAAATGTTATCGAAAATTCGTTTGAGCAGGAATCCAATGCGGAAAATGTAAATGATTTGAGAGAATAGAGAGATGCAAAGGCAACATCAGGATGGAGATTAAAAGAGAAAAAAACGGGCCGATAATTTTTCGTAGCTATGAAGTACATAATTCTGAAAGCGAAACATAAATTACATCATAAGAGCTATAAGGAATATTCTAGATATTTTATGATTAATGTCGAAACTGAACTTCTTTTGTTGAATATGAGAAACTGTTCGTTAGAACTTTAATTTCATTTCAGGGATCCTCATGTAAACATTATACAATTCAAGTGGAGCTAAAGAAAATGCAAATAAAAGATTCTTCTTTTATTATGTACAACTGAGAAAATTCATACCCTTCCCTAAGTACAAAACATGAAACACATAAAAAGACAACAAGTAAACTTACCTTGAAAAGATTCAACAGAGCTGCTCCTGCAAGGAGCAGTCAAGGCGCAAATGACTAGGGAAGCAAACCAATAAAAAAGTGTGAGGATATATTCAAAGAGTAACGTGAGTGACGGAAGTACTTTTGAAGCCACAAGTAAATCAAGTTTTATATGCGGGTCAAAAAGGACACCGCAATGAAATTTATACCATTGTATTCTTAGAAATCAGGAGATAAAAATGTTATTAGAGAAAAGGCACTGCAGGAAATTTTATAATACCAAGAGATAAACATTTCCTCGTATTCGTCAGCTTATACTAATATACAATAATTCATAGAGAACATTTCCCAGAACAACTTTAGGATTTCAGTTTCGAGGTAGAAATCATAAAATAACGAAAATAAAAGGTAATCGAGAATGGAGTCTAGTGAAATGCCAGAAAAATAATACAAGGCATGTAAAGAACAACTCTTTAGAAGAACTTTACGAGTGAGATTAAGAATGACTGCTAGGAGAATGTTTTTTGTCAAAACAAGAAACAAAAATATATTTTTCTTTTGTTGTTAGAGCTTTTATAGCAGCATATATTAATAAGCCTTTGCGAAATTTGTCGGAAAGTCAGTGCCAACAATGTTGACAGTGACCTTCGTCCTCCTGTCCTCTTCACTGTATGAGAAGTCACAAAATTGATGAGTTCCGCTAAATTCGTCGAAAAGGAGCAGCTGCTAGGAAATTTAATATTCATCTGCCGCGCTCTAAACGATTCCTTCAGTGGTTTTTTTTCTCAAGCAGAAGAGAGTATAGTTAATTCTCAAGAGAGAGTTTAATGAAGCAAGAGAAGATGAAAATGGTTCGGCATAGCATAAGAACTAATGAATAGCATGGAAAGAACGGTATTGTGCGATATTTGCCTGATGGAAGAGAATGGCAGAGAGTGAAGGATTTATCATCAGCTGGCACCTAAGAAGAACCAAAACCAAAATAAGTTCACTTTATCATATGCAAAAGTGAGAAAAGCATACTCTCAAACGACAGATGAGAGTGTATATATCCGTGTTAGCAGATAGGTGAGAGTGTGTTGGCGTGCGTATAATCCCATCAAGAAACAGTAAGCGCAGTGAATATTCGCTGGCAGCAAACGAAATTCTCTGTAGTGGATTGCATAAAAGTGTCGGAGATATTCGTTTTAATCGCCAAATGGTATCGAAAGTAGTATTCCGCGTTAACTATCTTATCACTTAATATTTTTATACTCAGAATAAGTTTTCAGAAAATCAATAGGCGTGTTTTTTTGCTCCTCTATCCAGCAGAAAATAGAGTATATGCATTGGAAACAACAACACTCCTGTACCAGTGAATTGACTAGTACAGAAATTCTATTCCTGATTTGTAGTTCACTTGCTGAACTATAGAATGTGCTGATAGAAAAAAGAAAAGCTCATGAGAAGTTTTATTTTTTGCTGTGAGGTGGCTTTGGGTTTTTCATGGTTATGTTGAATGTTTTGGTAGTAAGGAAATTAGAAAAAGCCCTCATAATGTGTAGAAAGTTAAAAGAAGTAATTTTTTGTTAGTTTTTTTTCTATTTTCTATCGATTGTGGTAGTTTATCCTCGTTATTTTCTCCCTTTAAGTTCAGCTGTTTTGTGATACCGCAGCGAATATAGCAACCAATATCAGTCTTAGCGAATGCACTGCTGTTTCATACTAGATCGTTGTTTTTGCGGCATAGTTATATTCTGTTCTGTATCGGAGCAAAAAAACACGCCTAATATTGCATAAATTGCCATTCGTTAAAATACATAGTCTCTTTGGCAAAGCACATGTATACTGCCTAGTGGGAATGAGAAACGTATCTGATCGTATGAAAGGGGCGTGTTTTATCTTGGCGGGGTACTTTCTGTCTATTTTCAACTTGGACTTGGATATTGCTATTTACTTCTCGCAATCAGTGGGGATATATCGCGAATTGTATTGCAATTCACGTACTTTCCGAGCTATATATAGTTCTTAAGCTATGGTTTGGTCGTAGTAAAAGTAAAACCAAAGTAAAGTTTGATAAAAATTAAAAAAGAAAAAGTTCGCGATATCCATGATATTGGAAAAATATGTTAAAACAGACCCTATCCTCAAACTAAAAGGACACCAATGCCTTCTTTGCCGAAAAAGCCGAAATGAGGCAGTAGGAATAGGTTTAAACCAAGAAGTATACGAGAGGAAAAAGGAAGCACATCCCTTCATAGCCCAAGGACAAATCACCACCAAACGTCACAATACAAGAATAAGATTTTTAAGTGAGAAAATATATAATCATAGAATCCACTGCAATGTATTCATGCTGGAAAACTTGAAGCGAAGCCCCGTAGCCTTTTACGCAATTTTTTATAAAGACTAGAAGGAGGTGATAGTGAGGGTCATGATTAACATAGAGTTTAAAGAAGAAGCAAATTATGTAGCGAGTTATAGCCAGATTAAATATTAGACACAAGTGACAATAGAGGGATCATTCGAATTTGGAATAATACTATATTGTGTTGTAATAAGGAGAATCGTGAAAAAAAGATAAATCACATTTGTCGAGGGAATACTCAGAAATACACACTCCAATACATAAATGATAATGCAGTAATAAGATGTTGGTAGTGGTAAATTGATATCATTTGATATCAACCACTTCCTGCACCATATGTTTCGTTTTAAAGAATGATAGCATTTACGCATATTCGCACTGTGCAGAGATAAAACGTTGCTACTTTAAATATCATCAACAAGCCAAGCCTCAGTCAAGCGAATGAAATTATCTGAAGGTGTTATAGCTGTAAATCAAATTAGCTGATAATATCAAGAAAAATAAAAAGAATTATCAGAATATATAAACTGTAATTTCGCATTCTCGTGGTTTATCCTAGGTAACGCCAAATGATCTAGATTCACCTCCGCTTTCAGTTTTGGAGTTCTTTATTTTCACGATTTTGGTGAATTGTGCTTGAGCTAGTGGTTATAGCATTCCGGACCAATATGTATTCAGGCATGGTAGCAACGGAATGAAATCTGCATCATAAAGGACTCTGAGTTCATATAAAAATCTCCGTGCCATTAAACTTTGGAAGGTCACAGAGTACGTTTTCTCTCAGTCTCGTCATAATCAATTTGATGCGGACTGCTAATTACCATCGACCCGGCTGTGAGCATATGTCCACTTCAAGGCTTATACCGCCTCCCTGCTTGCATAGATAACCATCGGATTTTTCTCCTCCCTGCTTGCATAGATAACCATAGGATCACTTAGGTGATCACACATTCGGACTCTGATAGCGGCTTTTATTGGGACACTTTTGAATGGAAGTTGGAAAACTAGTCAAGGGAAAGCTTGGCATGAAATCGACCATAAACTCGAATGTCGGAGAAGGACCTAAAACCGCTATGCCGTTGGGTGAAGTGAAATATATGGAAACCGTAGTAACCATAGCTACAACATTTATTGAACGCTGTCAAAATACGACAAAAAAGTCAGCTTCCTTTGTGTTCCAGCAGACTCTTTTGAGTGGTCCCAGTGATTTGATCAATGGTTGATTCCGCTGACATGCCTGGTCTAGCGAAAGTCCAGCAGCTGGTTTGTGAAAAGAGAGGCGGAGTGATAACGCCATTGAGCCAGCCTGATCGTCAACTAGTGATAACTCCAGTGCCGCTCTCTCTTCAGACACTTAACCTTCATCCATCAACTCTTCTCAGGCTCACGGAACTAGAATGTCAGTCTTCGAAAATTTAGAGGAAACTAAAAAGCAACCACACTAAAAGACACGATACTCGTGAAAGGACAAAAAGTCACTCCAATTGGTGAAAAAATTTATTGAGGAGCATCTGATCCCCCTTAATCCTATAAATCCTGCTCAGAAACAACAGAAATTAGCTAGAAAAAAAAGTCAAAGTAGGCAAATATCGAAAAAATCATAGACTTATGACAAATACTCCAGGGTTTTCAATGTAATGGTCAAAGAGGGTCTTACCTAAACTGTGATCGATGCCAGCAAGGAAGATGAAATCATCCTTGCGAGAAACTGGTTAAAGATAAGGTAGGTTTCGTTCAGAGTATTTTGCAAACAATAGAAAATCAGCTTCTTGAATAGCCTAAATTGTTATAAACGAGTCAGGGTCGTAGTGTATAAATTTCAGTGCTCGGCTGACTTTTACAAGCAGGGACTTTGGAAAATGGTCTCTCTGTGTTTTTATTAGTGCCAATGCTAAGAGCTCTGCAGCAACTGATCCTATGTCCGCCAAATTCAACCCCAAGCAGAAGGCTCAGACAGAAAAGCAGTCTTCCAGCTAGGGGTGCATCTGAGCGAGAATCAGAAGCGGAGTCCTTCTTGGCTAATGGGGTCAGTGTTGAAATTACTTCTGATTTGGACGGTTGTCTAGACCTACTGACGCAGGAAACAAAGGACGAGTGTGAGACAGTTCTAGCGTCCGAGGAGGATCTCGACTTCATCCTGAATCGTAGTGGTGATTGGATCGTAGTGGTCAGTTCGCCCTGAATCGTAGTGGTCAATTTCAGCCGAAATTGACCATTGGACGAGCTGGTTTGTTTTATACACTACATGGCACATGAACTTGGTGCAAAACCTTTCTGCAACATCGTCAAGGTTGCGGTGGTTGCTGCTTATAGGACTTGCTTGCCTCTTATCCTAGGAGCTAACTATAATGCTCATCATTATGTGTGCAGGATCTCCGACAAAAATCTGTACGATCGTAAGACAACCTTTGGCGTCCGTGAGCGCACGTCGCACCAGGCTGCT
Source organism: Nemotelus nigrinus (assembly GCA_947369275.1). Lineage (NCBI taxonomy): Eukaryota > Metazoa > Arthropoda > Insecta > Diptera > Stratiomyidae > Nemotelus > Nemotelus nigrinus. The sequence continues at coordinate 30,853,324 of OX376372.1, forward strand.
GTTAAGTTTAACCCGTATTGCTCTTTGTGTAGTGGCTGTTCTCACGCCTCAAAGGGCAGCATTCGAAGCGATTGGGCGTAGGTTTCAACCATTTTTTGTCAGAGCTGTGGCTCAGAAGACGAAGAGGAGTTTGTCCTCCATCGCATGTGCCAGTAACCAATTCTGCCCATTCCTGTCAAGTCTGACTTAGCCATCTTTTATCGACTTAAAGAGTATTGCAAAGGTCATTAAAAGAACCAAATAGCTTCCAGAGTACAATGGCTCGACTGTGTCTTTTCTGGGTGTCTTTCGGGAAGACTCGACCTAACATATCTGACCGAGCCTAGCCTAACCTAGCTTATATTTAACACGTTGATAACGAAATAGGCAACCTGGAACCACTTCTGGCACTGAAAATAAATCCTTCGAAATATGGATATTTGTGAAAGGCCACATCACAAGCAACCTAGATGCGGTCATATGGGCTAAACTAAAGTCCAAATCGGAACAAAGGATGGATTGTAGGGTAGCCAGCGCTTTTTAGCTATCTCCTGATTCAAGCAAGAGTAGGAAACAGTTCAATCTCAGCAGAAACTGCTTGAGAGCGACAGTTGACCTGCTCACAGGACATTTTCTTGCTAGATCTTATCCGAATAGAATTGTACTGGCATCTAGCAATTTATTCAGGAGATGCGGGATGGAAGAAAACACCATCAAGCAAACTCTTTGCGAGTGTCCATCCCTTAATTATAAACGTCTCAATATTTTAGGCTCTTACAACTTTCAAGAGTTGGCAGTTGTGGCCAGTACCGCTGCCTTGAGTCAGCTAATTCTAATTGGTGGAGTAGTCACTTCATAACTCTAACTAGCCAGCACAGGGTGCCAGATGGGCCCTAACGAGTGGCCAAATGCAAGCCACATAAACAGCAGCCCTCTTCAATAGAAGCATTTCAGCATTTTTCGGCCAGCACCTTTGAACACCAAAGTACAGGTTAGGAAATATCCTAACCTGTTCTCTGAGCTCTCAGTACGGGGTATTTTTGGCCACTTGTGTACTAAGAAATGTGTATTACAAGTGGTAGCTCTCAAAATCCTTCTACCACTATAACTTTCGGTTCCGTTAAAACGCCAAAACGACTTTTGGTAGGGGTAACTGAGTGATTTTCGTTCCAAAAATTGTTGATTTTTATTAAGTACCCGACCCGAAATTTGATTCCGTAAACATTTCAAGCATCTAAAATCTGAAACAAAACTTATACATTTCCTCTGCTTTTGTTCGAAAATCGGTGTTTCTAGCTGTTCTTATGCGCTAGACCTATTTTAATACAAAATTTACTCTGAGTTATACAAGTACGAGCATATCTATAAAAGACAAGCTAATCAAACTACATTGCTTCCTGTCACTTTCCACTTTTTGGACAAAAAAAAATTATAAAAATATAGATAAAATGTTTTTGATAAGATTTCGAAGCTAAATTCGTTTTTCCCCTAATCACAGTTTCGCGAATATACCAGTGAAAGTCCAACATATTTAGCGAGATTTGAATGCGACGCCCGGTCAGAATTGTGAAGTTACATATTTGGCTTGGAGTATTTTGATGCGCTATATGCGAGTATTGTTCGCATTTGATCCGTTGTCAGTAAATGTATCTTTATGCAGAATATTATCGAATACAGTTGACGTTGCGAAGTGTATAGTGCGGGTTGTGTGGTTTTCTAAGAACGAGAATTAGATCTGAAGCGGAAAAGTTTGCCCGGGTAAATCAAAACATATATCGAGTCTATGTAAGGTAATAAACAACATATCAACGATTTCCTTGTTATCATTATTGATAACTAGCCACTTTGGTAGATTGAAATAGCTATAGGAGCGAGCTTTTATTTGAAATCAATCTTATATACAATCATTTCATACATCATCAAAACATCGCTGAAGAAAAGTGCAGTTTTTCATATGAAATTCGTAAAATTCGCAAAATATTTGGAAAACAAAACAATAAAATTTGCATTTTTATTCAAATCAATAGCAGCTCGAAATCGATGTAAGCCCAGGTGGACACGATCGAATTCCAAAATATCATAACATTTTTACGGATATGCATAATCTTGATTGTCATCTTATGGTGTTAATGCATATACATAACATACATACACATATGCATACATTTTCTTGTCATAGAGAAAAATATGTGTCACTATTACATGTGCTTTGGCTTAGTTAAGTTTCAGCATGAAACTAGTATTAGCTTTTCATTATGATAAACCGTTTTGACATGCATGCGTGCATACTTTAATGCGAGTTCACTAGACTCGTCTAGTCCGAAATGAAGTAAAACAATTTTTTTACCCTTTGACTTTTGTACTGGTTTCATTTTTCTTTAATTTCGGTTAAAATAATGATGTAACGAAACTTGTTTCACGAAAATTTATGACAATATGTACATATTTGGATTTTTTTTTTTTATGCTAGTCTATAAAAAAGCCGGTTTTATGCAATTTTATATGACATAAATGTTTTGATTTATGCATACGTCGATACTTCCCGATGGAAGTAAGATATTTTTTGTGATGATTTTTTTGGCATTTTTGGAGCTTTCACTGAATCGATAAATTAAATTTGAATTCCTTGACTTAAGATGAAGGGGTTGAAAAAAAAATAAAAATTTGATATTAATAATTTTTTGGCGATGTGTCTGATATACATATATGTACATATAGTTTAACCGTTACCTTTGTGTGTTTCCATGGCAGTGCCTAGGTATCTATTTTTGGATTATTTATTTTCTATTTTTATATAGCAGTTTTTGGATGTCTTTCAATTTTATCCTCATGTTTCAGTTCTGTGTCACGTATGTAGGTATAAGTTTATTGTCCATATCCGCACGTTTTTATGCTTATTGACGTTCCAAAGACACAAGTACCATGGTCTCTTGCATGTGATAAAAATCGGATGAGTTTTAATTGTTTTTTTCTGTTGATGAAAAGTGTGTCTATTGAGCTTTTGCAGAGTCGAAGCTATAGAATCTGCTAGCCTTAGAATGAAAATTTCATCATCTACAAAACTAGTATGCTGATTCTACAAGCCAACAAGATTTCTCAGCCAGCTGTTCCACCATGTTGAGGCTGCTACAAGAGCTGCTATTGTACAAATATGCCTAGACGCTGCCTACCTGGATTTTGGGGAGCATAAAACAGAAGCGGTGTTGTTGACAATTAGAGAGAGATGTGATGGTATGTATATGCTTTAGAACGTGATTGCTTCGTAAATTGTCCTATGAAGGTCTAACGCTCCACAGTGGTAGCCAACTTTAAATAAGATATGTACAGGAACAGAGGAATGATAGGTAGAGGTGGAGGTACTGCTATCCTATTTAGATGGTAATTAATTAAAAAGGAACTCCCAGACTCCATCAATCATCAAGATGCACATGCAATCTTTCAAGTTCTAGGCCATTTTGACGTACGTATTCTCTAATTGGCCAGTCGTGTTCTAAAAAAACTACTACTGCAGAATAGTCTAGTATTTGTCACAAGAGAGCTAAATTCTCACCATAGAAAATGGGAAGACTTGATATTTGTCATGGTAAAACATACAAGTCTACATATCCCAAATGAAACCACATACTTTGGCAGGGTTCATAGTCGTGCCTCCTTCTTAGGACTATCTTATTAATTTTGGAACTAACCGTCTTCGATGGAATTTCATCCAACCATAAGCCGATATAAATTTATCAATTGAGAGAGAAAACTAATTGGGACTAATTGGGCTAAAAGCTTTCTGGAACACAATGGTAAAGGGAATAGTCAAGACCCCCAGATACATAATGGATAAATTGAAGTTATAAGTAGCTGAAATTCCGACAAAAGATTTCAACCCTCGCAAATTCTCAACATAAAAAATATCTAATAAAAATGAAGACCCAAGCTCGGAGAGGAACGAAGGATACAAGTGCTCCTATAATTTCAAAGAGAAGCGTACTGGCTCGCAAACATCGTTAACTGCTCAATCGTGCAGATTTGGAACAAAAAATAGAAGAATCTTTCCAAAGCATGGAGCATGAAGATGACAATCACGGGCTGTTTACAAAATATATCATACTAAAATGATCATGACTTGCAAATATTGTCGCTTGCGCAAAACAGAAGTCTTTACAGAAGTGACATAATTTCAGTAGAGCTGTTAACCAAAGCATAACGGTAGTGAATACTAGAAAGTGTCAGAATTCATTGCAAGTCCTTGCCTCCACACGATCTAAGAGTCTCCACATGATCTGAGAGATCGGTTAGTGCAGGAGAAGCGAAAAAAAACCTTAGGTGTAAGTTAGAAAAGCGAAAATGATCTGGTTCAGATACGATTGGCACTGAACGCTCAACTCATCTACCGGACAACAAGCTAACGACTATTATGGAAATTACAGGGTGCAATTCCTTTTCAGCATAGCTGTCAGATGAAAACTTGGAAATATTTTTCATAAATTCTTGTTTATTATTTATACAAAATAGATTATCATCCTTCTGTAGCGTTCTTTATTGATCGTAATGGCGTTGACAGCTTCATTTTCAATAATGTTACTCTGCCGCAAAAGCCGCTGTTAGGCTTAGGGAATCAGGACATTTCGAGTCAGGACCCTTCGGCCACAGGAATATTGAGCGGGGATACACAGGAAGCACTGACTACCTGGTTCCCCTTCTGTGTTTTGAGCGGGGATTTCGAGCGACTGTGGGAGATGGGCAGGAATGAAATCGCCATATGTGCTCAGCAGCTCTTAGCATCTACACTGACGGCTCGAAAACAGCTGCAGCAGTGGGTGCCGCAGCATATTCTGCAGATGCAGCTATGGAAGCAGCTTTCAGCCTTCCGAATCACAGTAGTATTTTCCAGGCGGAGGTTTTTGCGATTCGTAAAGGCGCAGATCTGATTTATGCCAAAGATACTACAAGTGAAGAATTAAATATCTTTACGGACAGTCAAGCAGCGGTAAAAGCACTCATGTCTCACACATACAAATCGAAGTGTGTATTCGATTGCATTCAGGCCCTGAACAGAGTTAGAATCTTCTGGGTTCCTGGTCATAAGGGCATTGATGGAAATGAGACGGCTGATGCGTTAGCCAAGTATGGGGCTAGTTTCCCCCTTTCAGGATCGGTAGACATCCTCACTTCTATCCAAACGATTAAGTTCTCAATCGACTCCAAAATGATGCAGGCTGCGACGCGCAGATGGGATGCAACTCAGACCTGCAGGGTAACCAAAATCATGTGGGGGTCTTACAATCTCGCATCGGCTAAGTACCTACCGGTTAACGCTGACTGCAAACGATTCGTTGGTATAATTTACTGGCCTTTGTTTTGTAGCAGCACATGCTATGACAATGGGACTCCTAACGAGCGACACCTGTAGGATGTGTCAAGAGCCGGGGGTCTCAGAAACAATCCAGCATCTCCTGTGTCACTGCCCGGCACGGGGAAAACCCAGACTACGATATTTCGGTGAGCCGTGGCTGGTGGATCTCTCGTACGCGGCAGAGCAAAAGCTGAAGGACATCCTTCAGTTCGTGAAAAAGTCCGGGGCCTTTGATGGCCGCTTGGACTAAACTTTCTTTCTCAAGGTTCATTTATCTGGTATCACTATGGACCAGTAGGTCTATGTGTGGCCTTGTGCCAGCCAGTACAACCTAACCTAACCCTAATTACTTTTGAAACCACATCAAACTGTAATACGTTTAGGATCCATTGGCTTCTCTACGATTAAGGATGGGTTTTTTGAGCACCAAAGACGACAATTTGGCTTGTTTACATAGTCGCGATCAGAAAAGCTAATTTTTTGAGCGGATTCGACGCTATCTTTTAATAAGCCATAAGAAACAGGAGAGTGAAAATGGTAATAATCAGACACAATAAATCCAGTTCAAAATACAATTGTACTCTGAACATTCTTCACAGAGTAAAAATTAGGAAAACTCGTAGTTTTGATTCGCTTGTTTTCGAGGGTTGAATAAATGCCAAACTTTCGTAAAGAAGCGTTAGTCTTGTTTTTTTGCTTGGGTGTTTTTTCGACAAGCGGAACGTGTTCCATTTATGTGTAATGCCCACTTCCATTTATCGTAAAAATATCTCTTAAGTTTTTGGCAAGCGACTATATTTTCATGCAATCTGACGTCTCTTGCATGTGATAAAAATCTTCTGAGGTTTGACTGTGTTTATGTTGCTGCTCCATTTTCAGAAGTCAATGATAAGTGTTTCTATCTATAAAACTTTCCCAAAGTCGAAGTTAAATACTTGCTAGTCAGGATATGGGAAAATTAAAAGCATCATCTGCTAAAAGGTAATTAATCAATCTTGGTTTTGTATAATAGTGGTGATAAAGGTGGTTCTTGCAGGACTTTAGTCTCTATAGATAGATTACTATGAGCAGAAGTGGTTATTTGTTCTTGGATGAGAAGTTCTACCCTGTAGAAAGGTTCCAATCATTTCGATTACAAGCAAGATTTTTTAACGTGCTAGGGTAAAAAATAAACCAATGCTGGTGGAAATGTTGTGAACGTAAATGAAGGACGTAAAATAAAGCAAGCCACTTTAGAGGTTTTAGTTGTAATATTAATGACGTGGACATCGAATTTGAGTTTGAAATCAAACACCACACCAAGATCTCTGAAATGCTCGACAATAGGCGATAAGAAAAGACATGGTGAACATTTGAATACCAAAATGATATCAGGTGACTCTTCCATATGTTTAGAGGTAAATATTGTTTTGTCACCAGTCGTTAAGAGCAGAACAAATCAGTTTACTACTAGTAAAAAAACACCCGCAAATTTTGATCACTTTGTATAATTGTTTAGTCATCTGCATAAAACAGATAGGAGGAACAGAAGAAAAACAGAAGAAAACCAGGAGAAAAGTGGGGACCAAACTCGTATAAATGGATCAACTTGACGTCAAGAATCGTAGACTGAGGTGACAAGATTAGCGAACATCATAGTTTTGGTCGTCATAGAGCGACATTTGATAAAATCATGATGTTCAGGAGCAAAAAAAAAGATTGTAGTATAGGATAAACTCCATTATAAACAAAGCATATAAGACGTTTACTGAAACTGCAGAGGATGGGTACAGGACTTTAGATGGAAACTATAGAATGATCAGAAGATTTCAAAATTGGGAAGATTGAGGCGGTTTCTCATGACGAAAGGATTACACGAGATACAGTGCTAATGGTGAAAAGGAGAGTTAAAGGAACGAAGAGAAAGGATGATAGGGATTTAAAATATTCATTAGAATTTTAACTGGTACTCAAAAAATAGGGCAGGTCAAGGCACTAGAGAAATCAAAAACCATCGAAGCAGTTGATACATTGATGGTGGTTGACACAAATCACAAATAACCTGGGAGTTAATAGCAATGGCATCATCAAGATGCATAGAATCAGGAAGTGAGGAACTGGACTTAAGGCAATCAATGTAGGCAACGAAGTATTTTGGTTGATTGGAACAGATTGAAGCCTGGATGCTCAAAAAGTAATCACGCAATGCCTGCTTGAGCATACTTTTTGCTTCAAAGCGTAGACTAAGGAATTCTTGAAGATCAGAGGGTAAGCTCATCGACTTTAGTTTTTTTACCACCTATTTCTTGAATTCTCAAAGCATCAGAAACATGTAAAGTGAATGAAGGAAGACCATTAATCATCATCAGTAAAACGAAAAATAAGATAAGAACAGAAGAAACACAACTGGGACAGTAAACAATCAAAATCCTATACTCTTTAATAACGAATAGCAATTGATTAAAATTATTTCAGTGGATATATTCTGAAAGTCAAGTTTATCAAAGTTGTAACGGTGGATGTAAGGACTTTTATTAAAGATTAAATTTAATTTTGTTAAACGATTTGTTTTATTATTCACGTGCGTACCAGATAGGCTCAATTGTCTTTACCTTGTAAAGCGGTGACAGGTTCACCAAGAAGAATAAAAGATTGTTGTACTATCTACAGCATAAATTTCACACCTTGTATACCAGGTTGCACACATGGAAAAGGAATAGGAGAATCTAAAGGAACACTGGAATAAACTCTGTTTAAAATTTTATTGTTATTATTGCGAAGATAGTATATTTGTGAACAAGAAAAAAAAACGAAAGAAATGAAGACATCGCAACAGAGAAATGGTTATAAAAGAGTAAACAGAGGTTGTTGGAACCCCACTCCACAGATGGCATGTTAAAGCCACTAACAATAAGGAATGGAGCTTGAAGGAATAGAAACGGTACAACATAGTGATACAAAAGATACATACACAACAGACAAGAACATTGGGAAAATGATAACACATACAACCTTCTCCACTTTATAGAAGGAGAAGGAACGAACTCGACACACAGTATTCCACGAAATGTGCTATGAATGGCGATCAAGACACTCGTGCCATCAATTTTGGAAGAAGCAAAGCAAACTGGAAAACAGACTTGAAACTGACTTGAACATAAATCTGGCACACTCAGGGGCGGATTTGCCACTAGGCCCGGTAGGCCCGGGCCTAGGGCGGCAAATTTCAGGGGCGACAAATTTTCGATTTTGTTTTTTTGGGGCGGCAGTTTTTTTTCTGTCGTATGTGTAGATACATATATCTGAGTTGAATGAGCCTAACACCTCAAGCCAACCGAATTCTCTAAAAAATCAATGAACGGAAAAATTCACCTCTGTTGATTTGTTTCGGACATTAAAAAGTTTGACTTATAATAAATATCGAAATGCGATCACGGTAAAGGACCAAAGAAACTCAAAAATACCTAAAAAGTACCTAGAAAGTAGCAGAAAATACTTAAAAAGAGCCTAAAAAGAACCCAAATTATACCTCTTTAATTTACGAAAACTTATCAAAGGTAAATATTTGTTGCATTGATTTTTCAGAGATTTTTTTTATTATTATTATGGTATATTATTATGGTTTTTTTATTATTATATCAACTACATGCGAATCTATTTATTTCTGACGTGTTTTTTAAATTGTACCTACTTCATTACTGAAATTAATTTCTATAAAATGAAATCTAGAACATCATAGGTCAAAATATTTCGGGTTCATCCTTAACTAATAACATATCGTACATTAATTTACAGTAGTCGAGTTCATAGTTGATCTCCAGTCAAGTGCGGAAGCAAACTTTGAACGGAATAGTAAACTTACTTATAAAATATGAGCGAAGACGTTGGAATTATATGCGATGTAAAGGTGTATACGGTTTCGGACTGTTAAAAATTGGTATTTTTGGATTCTTTTTTTTTTAGGTACTTTTAGGTTCTTTACTGTGTGTATATTTTAATTATTATTTGTGTGGCAAGAGCGCAATAATAGGGAATTTTCACGAATGAACCGATGCCGGTTTTATTAATTTATTTACCAATCAAGGCGTACATGTATAAGAAAAAGAATAAAATAAAATAGTACATGCATAAAATTACGAAACAAAATAAAAATAAACAAACTATAAATAAATACAAGACTAATAAATAGTGCATAAAAAAATTAGTTATAAACAGACAATAAAAATAAAGTAATTCCATTTTTGTGAGCTCCGGCGCAACGAAAAACAGCGAAGTATTCTAGGGAATCGAAAAAAATCGCGGATTGTTACATATAATATAATTCGCGAAAAGGGCGGCAAATATTTCTGAGGCCTAGGGCGGCGAAATGGTCAAATCCGCCCCTGGGCACATTTGACGTCTTGCAATTCCAGAGATGCGTTAAACATAGTCGTATCAGTCGACTCTCTATGGTAGACTCCACACAAATCTCCACCCCTAAAACCCAACCAAGCTCACAGGCTTGAAGCCAAATCATGCTTCCAAAACAATGTTGTTCTCGATTACTTTTTTTTTTAAGTGGAAAAGCTCATATTCTCACAAGAGTTTTGAGGAGAATATGAGATTTTCGCCGGGCTTAGCTAATACTATGATAGTTATTGATTTCGACATGAAGTTTCTAAGGATGAAATTTTCAACGTTTGAGTCAATCTCCAACCAATTGCTGAATTTTTCAATATTAGCGTCTTTTTTTCAGAAAGGATAATTCTTATTTTTGTTTTATGAATTCGTTTAAGTCCAGGTCACCACCTGATAATATATCCCGCAGACACGTCAGCTCTTAAATTCACCCAATGCATCTTCTTTGCTTCTGATCTTATGAACCGTTTTTTGGTAGCATTATTGAGTTGGGCACTTGATGTGCAGGGTATTTTTTAATTTTAATTTTTTACTGTTTTTTTTTTACTGTTATTTGGAAATGATAAAAGTATGATTGTTTTAAGCATAGTTTCAAGTCAATCGCTCATGGATTAGTACACAAGCCGATCAAGAAGCACTGAATTTCACACCCTGAATAGTACAGCATATAGTAACAGCAAACACCAAAAATCCTACTCAGTCTCACAAGAGTTATGAATAATGATATGTGGTGCTATTAAATGGTTTTGTAGTCCTCCAAAGGTAGTTGCAGGCGTTGTGATTTCAAATGAGGAAGTATGCACCAAATGCGTTTCGATAGAGCAATATTGCTTCCTTATTTTTTCTTGGTTTAACACTTTTCATTTGAACACTTTAGAATTTTGAATGCAAATAACAAATACATAAAAACAATAGCTGGGGTGGATCAACACATTAGGAGCCTTTGAATTATTGTAAAACCCACAAAGAATTATTATTATTATTATTTTGTCAATAATTTTTACACATATTTGAAGAAATCAGTGTTTATTTGACGTTATATAGACGTTATATATTGACGTTATATATTTATATGTTTCTAAATATTTAAACAATTTTATATAATTTTTGCTTAAATATTGTTTCTATTATTGAGTCCACGAAACAGTTTAAATGAATATCAAAACAAACGAATAATAGATAATCAAATAAATAATTAGAAATAGTTTAGCTCGCATTGCCAATAAATTCATAGCTTAGACAACGAAACTTACCCAGTAGGAGTAGCCATTTAAATCCCATAGTAAAGTCCGCGATCCGGTGTAAATCAAAAGCAATTACAGCGTGAAATGAACTAAGAAAGTCAGTGATCTCGATGAATTTTATGCAATCATAAAAATTTCCCTGCACTTCACAAACGAATTGTAAGATTTGCACTCCTCTTTTGCTTCAATAAAAAAATATTGTTTACTGGACAATGCTTCCTCCAGTTACAACAGATACTCCGAACACGAAATGCATTTGGTGCGCGGCAAAAGATATTGTTGTTGTCGAAACGATTTAAGCCGAACGAACAGCACAAGATGAAGAAGACGTCTTAGATATGGACGTAAAGTATGATAGGTAGACAGACGCAGTGCGGGCTTGATGAAAATGAAAGTTTCATACAATAAATGGCGCCACCGCGAATTACATATATGTAAGAGTGTATGAAGTTAATCTAGCTCGGATGAAATAGTAACGAAAAATCTTTTCGTCAAAACGCAACGAAAATTTCACTTTTAATGACGACGGCAACAACGACGCCACGCAAGACCGACTCTGAACGTAATCTTCCACCGATCGAAGGTGAATGTTAGCGCGCCGAACTGCAAGATTTTCATTCGCTTGACAAAATGTGACTGCACCTTCCAACTCTTTTAGTTTACAAACCTTTGTGCTGGTGGTTTTTGTTTCCACCTCCTGAAGATTTTCAAAAATCTCCTAACCATCGCCGTTGTCGATATCAGCGTCTTGGCGGGAATAATAAAGTGACGATAGCGATACAATGTCAGAGTGATATGCATTGTCAAGAGCAAATAATTTAACCCATTTGGGTACAAAATTGATATCGAACGCATTCTTTTTCGGATATTTTTTAAATACATAAGAAATCAAAATCACTCGACTCAAAAAACATTGTTTTTTGAAAATAAAAAAAAAAATACTTATTTCATTAAATATTTTTTAAATTTAAAAAATAAAATCAAACTGCCTTAATAAATGTAGACTGGACTGGAACATGTGCCGCTGATGTATGTGTACTCTAAAAGTAATCAAAAATATTATTGGAAAAATTAAAATTTAACTATCAAAATTACTTTCTGTAAAAAAATATAAACAGAATTATACCTTTATACAATATAATAAAAATTCTAGCGCATCAGAACCGCTAGAAAACGAATTTTCGAAGAAATTGCCTTTGAGTGACAAAAAAATGTGGAAAGACGTTATACACTTTTTTGTAGAATTATATCAACCATTCCTTATCCAAAGCAACAAAACTCAAAACTCAAAACTGTTCAGTGCTGGCAGCACTTTCCCAACGCAGCAGCAATAAGTTTACCATAGCAAGCTCATACTTAAATCAATGTATCCTTTGAATTTTGTTCTCATCGCAGGATTTCATGGAATGTTTCAACGATTAAACGTTGTTTGAGGCTGCCATCCGAAAAATGTTCAAAACTCGGAAAATTTCAAAATTGTTCTCTTATTTTTATTGCAAATTATTTGCATATGAAAATGTAATTTCAAGCATCTGTTAGTGCAATATTAACGAAAATGGCTAATGCTGGCTACCCTGTGTTAGCAGCAAAGCAAAATATATACCAAATCTGCTTCACGTTAAGTTAAACCCAACCATTAAATTTCGTTTCGATTGAATCACTGCGCTGGAAGTTATACGGGTGAAAAAAATTTTAAGGTTACCACCCTCAAAACTTTTCAAATTTTCAAAGTGTGAATATTGTTGTTAATTTTCATTGCAGGATCATTTCCATTTGCAAATCTAATGACATAATCGCTCAGTAAAGAAATTACACAAAATTACAAAAATGGTCATAGCTGGCAGCCCTTTGATGATTTTTATACGAAATTCCTACGAGATTTGGTTCACATTAAGGTTCATTTAATGCATGAACTTCGTTTTGATTTCTACACCGGAACAGAAGTTATGGGGAAAACGCTTTATTTTGCTGAGCAAGTTTGCAAGATTTAGGAGACAAAAATCACCATAGCGGGCAATTCTATTCTAATTTTTCAGCCAAATTTTCAACAAATGTCATCGAAAGTAAGATCAAAATATTGTGTGAATTCTGTTTAAATATGATAGTTGAATCGGAAGTTATAGGCCAAGAAGCTGTTTTTTTTCAGTGATTTTTCAAAATGTTACCACTTTCACAGGGTTGCTCGCATTTCAAAATCACTTCTATCAGACCTGGTCCTAGCTAATACCAACATGTCCTGTAAATTTCATTATGATCGGATTATCCGGTCGTCAGTTTTCGTGAACAGAAGTTTCGAGTGCTGAAAATAGAGGTAATTTGGTGATGGGTTGCCGTTCTTGTGCAAATCGGAATTTTGAAAATTTCAACTTGACATAAAGGACAAAGGATAAAATTTATCAAAGATTTGAAATTTTTATCAAAAATCAAAAATATTTCAGGAAGGTCAATGATTTGAAGGATTTTTTTTCAGCAGCCTGCCGCAGCTACAGGTTTACCCGCTTTATCTTGAAAATCCATATGTATTAAATTTTAGTCAGCATCAATATGCTTTGTAATTTTCACGATGGCCCATTGTTTTTCTTACAAGTAAAGACAAATCAAAATTTGAAAAAAAATCCTTGCCTACTTTTAGGCACCCTGCACCCACACACGGCTCAAAATTTCCAATTCTTTATCATAGACAAGCTTAAAACACAATAAGTTTTCATTTCCAAACATTTATTTTAACAAAAATTTACACTGCTTGGAAATATAGGAGTACGTGAAAATTCACTAAAACGATCGCCGCCGCCAAAAGGTATAGGAAATCTGAATTCTAGCAAGTCATGGACCTATCTACTATATACATCTACGTCCTCCGAAAATTTCACTTCACTTCACTTCACATATACATATATATATATATATATATATATATATATATATATATATATATATATATATATATATATATATATATATATATATATATATATCTATATATATATATACAGGGTGTTTGGTACTCGGTGGACACTATTGTAAGGAGGCATTCCTTGATATGTTTTGAGCAAAAAATTGTTCTACAGGGTGGTCCGGTTTTCGAAATCTACGGAATTACAGGGTGGTCAATAAAACTGTTTCGGACCTGTACCATGACTCACTTAAATCATTTTATCTTGAAAACTAATAATCATAACGCATAGTTTTATGACTTGTTTTTTATGGAATCAAATTACCTTTAATTTGATGTAACATCCTAAATTGTAACTGTACCTGATTTTGAGATATTTACTTGAAAAGACAAAATTTTGGCACTTCTACCCCGAACATTTTGTGTTCAATGTTGTTTCTCTCAGAAAATCTCATGAAAAGATGCCATTTGAATTTTATTTTTTTATAGGCCATATTGTTGGCTACAAAAGTTGCATACACACTTATGACTTAGATTTTACCGTTCCGCAAGTAGTAAGCGAAAATACATATCGCTTAAAAAGTAAATATGTCGTAAAGTGGTCCTCGTTGAAAAAAAAAGCTTAAATTGTTATTTATACTTAAGTATTTGTACTGCCCATTAATTACTTTTTAAACTATCAATAAAATAAACTAAATTAAAATTAGTTTCAACTTAACTGAAGCACCTACCTGGATGGTAAAGGTAAAATTGGGTACAGTTTCTTTATTAATGGAATACATAAAAAAATTAAGACTCCATAAAAACAGAACCATTTTCAAATTTTTGTCAGTTTCGGTGCATTTCTCGAACTATAAGATATCAGTAAAATTTCAAACATAAATTCAAAATGTCTCACTATACTAATGACGAACATGCAGGTATTATGTACGTATATGGAGAGTGCTGGGGAAGTTCACAAGCGGAGCAATCTTTGTATCAACAGAGATATGCAGCAATGAGTGAGCGGAAAGCGAATTCAAGAAAAAAAAAAAAAAAAAATTACGTCAAATGTTCAAAATCATCTGCTAATGCGACTTCGAAATCTCCAGTCTCCGCACCTAATGTAGCTAAGAAAACTAGCTCAAAAGCAGTAGATGCCAACATCGTATTAGATCCTCATATAGTATCAAATGATTTGAATATTTTCAACTGCACCCTCAGAGGTGTCACACAACCCAGAGCTATATTTGTATCTAGGCTTGCTCCTGATACCACAGCAGATGACGTAAAGAAAAATGTTGAGGGAATCCTTGAGCATACAAAATCCTTCATCCCTAAGGACTGTGTATCAGTTATTAAGATAGGGAATCGGCATCGTGTATCATCATTTAAAATTATAGCACCAGATTGTTGCTTTGATTCCATTGCAAATAGCCTTTTCTGGCCGCCGAATTCTGTTGTGCATGAATTCATCAACAAACGAACAAGTAAATCAAGTGCTGCAACAAAAAACGGGACGAACTCATCTCAGCACTTTACACCAACGTAAGTGGAATGCGATCTAAACTTAATAAGTTCTATGAGCTGTCAAACTCTGAAGCTTTTGATGTCATTGCGATCACCGAAACGTGGCTTTGTGCAAATATTCACAATGCTGAAATTTTTAATTCGGAGTATACTATTTTCCGCCGGGATAGACATGGAGATCTTATTGACGCTCCTGTCGGAGGTGGTGTTCTTCTGGCGTTTCACAAAAAATTCAAAGTATCTCTAATCGAAATACCGCATACAAATAATGAATTTATTTGTGCCCAAGTCGAACTGACGTCAAAGAAAATATTTTTCGGTGTCAACTACACGCCACCAAATTCTTCGTATGATGTTTATGCTTCGCTTATACATATTATGCAGCTCATATGCGATCTTGCGGACAATAACGACGACGTCGTCTTAATGGGTGATTTCAACCTACCTAGAATAAACTGGTGCCCTTCAGCGGACGGCACTTTCGAAGTTCCGAGCTCTACTTCTATTGGCGGACAACACGATATCAACATTGCAAACGAATTTATATCACTTGGTTTGTTTCAAGCCAATTGCATCCGGAACGCAAATGGAAAAATGCTGGACTTGATTTTTTCGACTGATGCCTCTTCTACTGTGGTGAAACCCCTCACATCATCTCTCATCGACGAAACCGCGCATCATTGTGCACTCAACATTATTTTCGAGCCAAAGTCTAGTAATTACTTATCATCGAGCACATCTGAACTTAAATTTAATTTTAGACGAGCTAATGTTGATCAAATACGTGACTTGCTTGCTAACTATGATTGGTCCTCCGTGTTGCAGGAACCTAATCCTGATAAAGCTACTTTCTACTTCCACATTCGGTTGTTTAGCTGTTTTTTACGGTGCGTGCCAACTACCTTCACTAAAAGCAAGGTTCGTTTTCCTTGGATGTCTCCACAGCTTTGCCATTTAAAAAATTCCAAAAACAAAGCCTGGAAAAAGTTTCGCCTGACTCGCTCAGAACCTGACTATCAACGTTTTTCCACATTACGAGATCTGCATCATAATGAAGTTGCATTCGCATATCATAGACATACGCAACAGCTTAGATTTAATTTTCAAGCTCAACCTAAGAGATTTTGGAATTTTGTTAATTCTAAGACTTATAACGATGGGTATCCACTCACATTTAAATCTGACGACTCTTATTTTGATGATCCCTTTGATATTAGTAATTTATTTGCTTCCGTTTTCCGTAAAGCCTATCGTACGGACTTTCCTAACTCCAGACACTTTTCACCCTTGACGAACTCAACCGTTTCTTCTTTGGAGATGAAGGATTTAAAAATTGACGAGGACACTATTATCACATTTGCTAATAAACTTGACAATAATATAACACCTAGCCCAGATGGCATACCTAATTTGGTCTTGAAATATTGTGTGTCGTCACTACTACCTGTGCTGTCTTACATTTTCAATACATCCTTAAAAACAGGCATCTTTCCTCATTTGTGGAAATACTCCACCGTCACTCCTATATTCAAGAAAAGGAGTCGTAATAACGCTTGCAACTATAGACCTATTGCAAAACTTCCCTGTGTCGCAAAACTTTTTGAAGCCATAGTCACGAATGTTGTAGCCTTTCATTGCAAATCAATTATGGCTCCGTATCAGCATGGTTTCATGAAAGGTCGTTCAACCACAACCAACCTGCTTGAATTTTCTCACCAAATAACCAACTCAATTGAAGCTGGGCTCCAAACTGACTGCGCCTACACAGACTTGACGAAAGCCTTTGATAAGCTTGATCACTCTATACTTTTAGCTAAGCTTCATTCCTGTTTTTAAATTGGGTTGACTCTTACTTGACGAATCGAACTCAACGTGTATCCTTTCGCGGTGCCTTGTCATCTGAAATTAGAACCACGTCTGGTGTTCCACAAGGTAGTCATCTAGGCCCTTTACTGTTCGCCTTATTTATTAATGACGTAGGTTCCATTCTACAGTCATCTTCTGTTCTTCTTTATGCCGATGACGCTAAAATTTTCAAAGTTGTGAGAAACCTTAACGATTGCAATGATTTGCAGCAGGATCTAAACAGATTTGCCAAATGGTGTTCCGATAACAATCTCCTAATTAATCCTGACAAGTGTACGATTATATCTTACACACGCAAAAATAATCCTGTAATCTATGAATACTCACTTTTGAGTACATCTTTAAATAGATCAGCGAAAGTACTCGATTTAGGAGTATTGCTGAATCAATCCTTCACATTTGACGATCACATCGATTCAATCGTTGTGAAAGCTAGCAATGCCTTAGGTTTTGTCAGAAGTCGTTCGAAGGAATTCAACGACATTTTTCTAACTAAGACCCTCTTTTGTAGCTTAGTAAGACATATTGTCGAATATGCAAGTATTGTATGGTCACCATATCAAAAAGTCTACATAGACCAAATTGAGTCAATTCAAAAGAGGTTCTTACGTTTCTGCCTCCGCGGTCTTCCGTGGTATGACCCTTTACATCTACCTCCTTATCAAGACCGCTTAAATCTTTTACGAATGGATACCTTGGACTCTCGACGTCAAAATTCCAAAATCTTATTTGCCGCGAAAATTTTGGATGGCACCGTTGACTCAAACTACTTATTAAGCCAACTTAATTTTAACATTAATAACAAACGTGTCAGGCGTGTTAACTTTTTGTCGATCCCTCAACATCGGACCAATTATGGTTGCAATGAACCAGTCACTTCAATAAGTAGATGCTTTAACGAAGCTTATTATAAGTTTGATTTTCATTTGTCTACAGCATCACTTAAACGAATTCTGTGTAAGAATAATTAATTTTTATTGTATGTGTATAGTCTGCATTAGACGAATTTAATAAATGATTAATTGATTAATAAGATATCCCCATCGACGGGTTCCTGGACGGAGAGTGTTTCAGCAACTATACACAATTATTTGGAAAACTGGCAGCGTAAAAACGAGCTGAGTAAACGCAAATCCTGCGCCTGCAATCGCTGAACGGACCGATGAAGAAATACTGCTTGCAATGGAAACTGACCCATCAATCAGTATTCGACGATTGGCGTTGCAGTTTAACGTGTCTACATGGAAAGTTTGGAGTATTTTAAAAGCAGCCCGTTTACATCCCTACCATCACACACCAGTGCAGGAGCTGCTACCCATCAATTTGCCCAAAAGGACGGAGTTCTGCAAATGGCTCCTTGAGAGACAATTAGACAACGGAAATGTTTAAACAACATTCTCTGGACGGATGAGTTCTTATTTACCAGGGATGGTATCACGAACCTTCACAACTTACATAAGTGAGCTGAGAGCAATCTACACGCAAAAAGGACTTCATGATTTCAGCATAGATTCAGCGTAAATTTATGGGCAGGAGTGATTGGTGACGATTTAATTGGACCTATTAGGCTTCCGTCTACCCTAAATAGTGCCAATTACTTACATTTTTTAAAACATGATCCGCAGGTCTTATTGGAGGATATTCCCCTGCAACGATTGGCTTCCATATTTTACCAACAGGATTGTGCTCCAGCTCACTACGGCCAACCATTCAGAGATTGGTTGAATTCCAATCATTCCAATTACTGGATCAGCAGAAATGGACCAATATACTGGCCCGCAAGATCTCCTGATCTAACTGTTATGGATTTTTTTTATGGGAATGGATGAAGGACCTTGTCTACGCAATGAAAGTATCAACATTGGAAGACCTAAACACCAGGATCGCTGCTGCTGCAACAAAAGTGAGGCAGCAGCTTAGAAGTATGAATACAAAAAGAACCCTTGCAAAACGAGCTTTAGTGTGTATTCAAAATGAAGGTGACCATTTTGAACATTTACTGTAGCTCAAAAATTTTGAAACAAAGCGTAAAAACCTTTAATAAATTCTCTCAGTTTAAGCAAAGAGTGTAGATCGAAAACGAAGGCCACTTTAAGTCATATTCAGTTTTTAAGCAATATGTATTTTCGCTTATTACTTGCGAAATGGTAAAATCTAAGTAATAAGTATGGATGCAACTTCTGTAGCCAACAATATGGCCTATAAAAAAATAAAATTCAAATGGCATCTTGTCATGAGATTTTCTGAGAAAAACGACATTGAACCCAAAATTTTCGGGGTAGAAGTGCCAAAATTTTGTCTTTTCAAGTAAATATCTCAAAATCAGGTACAGTTATAATTTAGAATGTTACATCAAATTAGAGGTAATTTGATTTCATAAAAAACAAGCCATAAAACTATGCGTTATGATTATTAGTTTTCAAGATATAATGATTTAAGTGAGTCAGGGTACAGGTCCGAAACAGTTTTATTGACCACCCTGTAACTCCGTAGATTTCGAAAACCGGACCACCCTGTAGAACAATTTTTTGCTCAAAATATATCAAGAAATGCTTCCTTACAATAGTGTCCATCGAGTACCAAACACCCTGCATATATATATATATATACATATATATATATATATATATATATATATATATATATATATATATATATATATATATATATATATATATATATATATATATATATATATATATATATATATATATATATATATATATATATATATATATATATATATATATATATGAAGAAAGATGAATTTTCGGCGAAACGAGTTTAATACTAATTTTCTTCGAAAATTTGTAAAAAAACGTACAGCATTTAATGTCTATCTGAAGGAATCCAAAAAGATTGAGATATTCATCTTGAACCCGCACATTGACAAGCCGCAGACGGGTTAATGTTTTGTTCATATAATGCGATTTGAGCGCTTTATGGTTGCTTCAATTGCTTCAGAAATGATAATTGAATTCGGCGTTAATACCTCACCGAAAGAAAGAAGTGAAAGGTTTAGGTCGCGATCGTTTCAAACAGCTGGCTGACTGCAAAAACTTTAAAACCGACCAACCGTCAAACCTTCTATCCGTCTTTTCATCCACTCCGTCACACTTCTCTAAGCCGCCGAAATAAAAACTGTTTTTGTTGAGTCAAACACAAGTAAATGATCAAATGGCGTTTTTGTAGTTCCTTTATGTCGTACATGCGATAACTGCATCAAAATCTAAGCTTACTCAGCTGGAAGACGATTATCTACACAGTCTGTAGCGTCTTTAGATTAGGCGCTTCGACGCAAGAAAGACGACGTTCGTAAGTCGGAAGTGCTTTGCGGAAGCAACAATTTCTCTGTGTTTTCGTGGCGCATCTAATACGGGTATATCACTCAAGTAATAATTTCTTTCTTTTCCTCGTGTCGACCTGCTGCTAGATACATGCTTTTTCTATTCAGAAGATTAATGACGGCATTGTTTTAAGATTATATATCCGAGGAGTGGCTCACATTACTTTTTAGACAGCAGCGAGTATTTAGATTCGCAGATGGGTGGTGAATTTGAATTTTTGACGGAGAATTTTATAATACGATTTTCATGGTTCACAGCGAAGTGTGGGCCAGGTAATTGCATGAAAGTGAAATGATTATGGAATAAGAGTGTCAGTAAAAAAATTAATGTGCGGATGGTTTTTTGGTTTCGAAAAATCTGCTTATTCTAAAGGTTGGTCTATGCGATTATATTAATATCGATATCAGCAACAATGATATTGTTGTGGTTTGGATATAAACATATATACATAACTACTGCAATGGATTCGTTTTAAAACACCACGTGAATATAAAATTCGCTTAAAAAACAGGTAGATCTGTAGATATAGTGGACTCTAAATTGGAAATATAACATATTTTTTGCTCCGATTTTACGTCTATAATTTCTTTAAAACTATTTTTAATAAAATTATAAACTAGCATCAATCATAATCACGGTTCCTGAAAGAATCAAGTGCGAGGAAGAGGAAGTTTTAAATCTGTTAATCAAATCCTTGCCTCTGCGCCATCAAGATACTCTTAAATCAGACCAACTAGCTTCCAAGAGATCTGACAGGTAATAAGTGGATAAAATAAGTCGATATAACCTGGATCACACTCTATTCGAAATGAATGGCTGACACACCTTTCAGATAACTCATTGGAGACCTTGATTGACGCAATTAATGACAAATTCCCACACATGACCTTTTTTATGGTTTGGAAGGCAGTGACTATAGTTTTTGCACCTAAACCAGGCAAAAACCTTCACTTACCACAAAATTCGGACCGGTAAGTCTCCTTTCCTCCTTAAGAAAATCACCTATTTTCTTCTTCTCAACCGACTAGGAAAAATTCATCATATTGGATGTACAGTTTGGCTTCAAGCTACTACACTGCATCGAACTCCAGCTCGCAAGAGTGGTGCAGTACATACGTACAACCATAGAAAATCAACGGGCCTGTTCATGTTTGATGCGATCAATACATTTGATAAAGTCTGGCATGCGGGACTAATTTTTCAAATTACATACTCTTACCAGGGGTGGCTCGACGATGTACGCAAAGGAAGCAGTGTTCCCCTTGCTAAACCACAAAATTGATTAAATAATCAATGTGTAACAATCAAAAGATTTACAATCATTATTTAACCATCAAAGTAATAACATTTATTTTTTACAAAATACAAAACTCCATTGCTACTAATTTATTTATTTACATATTCAACGGATAAAAATCCAATAACTGAATATAGAAACATATAATATATACAAAGAATCTACTAATGAAGGAATGTAAAATAGAAAGCACAAAATAATAATAATAAAAAGAACAAATATCATAAACAAAGTCAAGATGAAAAAGAATAAATTCAAATTTAAGAAAAATAAGAAAAAAAAAACTACATTGAGTTGGTAGTAAGCAAAACATTGTTGCAAAATCAGAACAAATCCAATTATGAAATAGACGATGAAAAAGAAAAAACATATAAGCATGAATATAGAACAAACAGAATATCGAAAACCAATTAAAAAAATCAAAATTAAAATTCATGTATCATATGAGCAAGGAAAAAAGATAAAAACGTGTTAAATAGAAAATGTAACGACTTTATCCTTTAAAATGGTTTTGAAACGTGACAAGGTCGGTGGCAGAGAACCTAGTCCGAGTGCATTATGCTGCCTAGGTATACGTAACAGCGGTGAAAAGTAGTACGTGTTAGTCCGCGCAAAAGGAACGTTAAACGTTAACGTGGATCTATTTGACCGATCCGTAACACGAACGGAAACCTGGTTGCAGAGGTCAGATGGGACAAGTTGACGGTGCAGTTTGAACAGAAGGCATTCATCGAGAAAAAGTCTGCGAGATTTCAGGGATGGTATTTGCAGCATGGTAAGTCTCACACTATATCCACAGTAAGCAAAATTGAATTTGTAAAGAAGAGAGCGGGTGAACCTGCGTTGTACAGATTCAACCGCATCAATCAAATATTGAAAATGTGGGCACCAAACTTGACAACACTATTCGAGGATACTGCGGACAAACGAGACAAACAAGTGTACACAAGTAGAGATATCTGTAAAATATTTAGAAGATCTCAGTATAAAACCTGAAAGTCTGGACGCTTTGGAGGTTATGTGCAAGATATGTTTATCAAATAAAAGTTTAGAGTCAAAAATTACTCCGAGGTCTTTAAAATGAAATACGACTTCGAGAGAGGCTCCAGAAACGTAGTAAGAAAATACTAGTGGGTAAGTTTTACGCCTGAATGACATTTGGCGACATTTTAAAACATTCAAAGTAAGATGATTTGCATTACACCAGTTGATAAGAGTGAGCAGGTCATTCTGAAGCTGTAAGCAGTCTTCCACTGTATCGATTACTCTGAATATTTTTATGTCATCTGCGTATAGAAGAGAAAAAGAGTTTAGCAAACTCAGGATATCATTAATGAAAATTAAGAATAATAAGAGGCCAAGGATCGAACCCTGTTGAACATCTGGAGAAGGATAGAAGGGAGTAGACGAACAGGAGTTCACAGTAACAACACAAGTACGTTCATGAATGTAGGAAGAAAACCAGGGAAGCAGCGGACCATGGAAACCATATTTGTCTAATTTCAACAGAAGAAGCTCATGGTTGACAGAGTCAAACGCCTTGGAGAAATCTGTGCAAAGAACATCCCCCTGTCTTTGCTGATCAATGGCAGAAGCAACAGTGTTGGTGAACCATAGCAAATTAGTAACAGTAGATTTGCCTTTGACAAATCCATGTTGCTCGGTGGCGAGGAAAGGCACAACTAGAGGATAAACTCTGTTGTAGACAACTCTTTCAAGTAGTTTACTGAAGCAAGGCAAAAGCGATATAGGGTGGTAATTCGAGATGCAAGCAGGGTCACCGGTTTTAAGTATAGGGAAAGTATTGGTAGATTTCCATAATAGAGGAAAAACGCCAGTTGCGATGCTGAGGTTAAATATAATCGACAAGGGTACACAAAGTGAAGAAGATAGTGACTTGGCTAGTATGTTAGGAATACCGTCAGAACCACAACTAGAGCTAGAATCGAGACAACTCATTAAGTTCTCAACTTCTAAAAGGTTTGTACGGAAAGAAGAGAGCGCTTTCAGGCTGTCACGATACGACGAAAGAGTTGAAAAAGAAACATGTGGAGGAGAAAGAGAGCTTTGCGGGGTTGAAAACGACGAAAAAAAACGAGCAAAGAGCTCGCAGGTCTCTTCAGCTGTGGCAGCAGAATTTTCGTGAAGAAACATGTTTTGAGAGATAACGGGGGATTTTTTCAGGGAGTGAATGAATGACCAGAAGGGTTTAGAAATGTTAGAACAGATAAAAGGCTCAACTCTGGCAGCGTAGGGACAAATGGCTTCTTTAGTGACCCTTTTGCCATAAGAGCGTAGTTTTTTTAATTCAAGAAGATCAACAAGCAGGGAAGAACGTCTGTATTTGTTACGTGCAACATCCTTTGCCCTAAGGGCGCCAGCAACTTCAGGGGTAAACCATGGAGCATCATTAGGCCTTCTGGAACGACATGTGGGAGTAAAGCGAGGAATGAGGCTTGTGAGGAAGACGTAAAGTCTATGAAGACCCTCGTCAACGTCTAAACAGCGAAGAAATGCATACCAATTGACATGGTTGATTTCGTTCGCCATTCCGGCGAAGTTGGTTTTAAAGAAATAACAATGAAGTAGAAGCTAGGGAAACACGCACTAAAATAGATTCCACTGAGGAAGAAGTAATAAAATCGCAGCAAACGGAACAATCGAGAGATTTGTGAACGCCAACGAGAACCCCTCCACCATCAGACAGATCCTCGTTCAACTATCGATCATCACCTTCGAACGGAAAGTTCTACGGCGGATTTTTGGGGCTGTTCGCAACCCAGATGGATGGCGCTTCCGGTACAACAATGAGTTGTATGAACTTTACGATGAACTGGAAGTCTCCAAGATCGTCAAATTACAACGGTTACAGTGGGCTGGGCACGTGCAACGCATGAATGACGATCGCATGCCAAAACGTGTCATGAACGCAAGACGAGTCGACGGAGCGAGGCCAAGAGGAAGACCCAGAGGTCGTTAGAAGAGCACAGTGTATGCGGACGCCGAGCAACTATTGGGGTTCCAAGACTGGAGGACGCGGTCACGTGATCGAGACAATTGGAGGAAATCGATCCAGGCGGCCAAGGCCCGACGTCGGGCTGTTGTGCCACTTTGATGATGATGATGAACTATGGATCGAATGGTTTTATTTTTTAACAGTCCAACTACAGAGCTTCCAAGGTAAATTTACAGCGACGCAATGAAAACTCAAACGTTTTACTACAAACTACAGGCACTGAAGTGATCTTGCTTCAATGCTCAAGCTCGGGGTTTTCGCATAGATCTACTTAGAGGCTTTGCCTAAATGATGACCACAAAAATTTTACAATCAATGTACTCAAATAGCATCGCGGACGCTGGCTCAGTGCACAGCGTCTCGGGCGATAGAGAAATTCAAAAAAACTTTGCCCCATCCACCCGCTGAACGACCCGAAAATCTTTGCTAATGAATGAACTTAATACGCTGCAAATTTGTCCGCGTCTCCTGCTATGTTACTGTTTCCCCTCATGATTTATCTGTAGATTCTCTTCTGCTCCTCTTCTTACGAGCTCTGTAGATTTTCTTCTGCTCCTCTTCTTACGAGCTCTGTAGATTCTCTTCTGCTCCTTTTCTTACGAGCCGTTCCCCTTAGAAATTGACGCATTTTCTGCTTTGTTCACATGTACACATGTACGTTGCCAGCTATTGTGATGTTTATGTGGGGAATAGAATAGTAGAGGTAACATTTTTTCGTGTGCATCACTGCTGTACTTCATTAATCACCTCCACGTTGTCCCACGTTATGCTGTGCTCCTCGTCCAGGATGTGTTTCGCTACTGCTGATCGTACGTACTACCGTTGTGTTCCTTTTCCTTGCTGAGACTGCTTCTCGCTTATGTTCGGTTAGTCTAATACCAACTAACCGTTTCGTTTGTCCAATATATATTTTGTCGCATTCTGGGCAAGTAATTCTGTATATTCCACATTTTTCCTTCTTATCTATTTTGTCTTTCACGTGACATAATTTTGTACTTAATTTTTTGACCCTGCTGGTTGGAACTGCTTTAATATCAAAGCGTTCAAGAAGTTCCTGAATTTGCTCGAATATTGACGTAAAAATAATTGGAACTCTTATGGCTGGTTTTTGTTTTTCTTGTATAAAGAGCGCCGTTAATAGATCACGCTGTATTCTGTCCTTCTTTTTGACAAGTTTTCCAATTATTTTTTGTATTATTTTTGTATTATTATTATTTTTGTATTATTTTTTCTCGCGGTGTCTTTAATATATTTAACTTCTGAGTTAAAACTTTCCTGATCCATGGGTACTGATAATAGTCGGTGGATCATCGAGTTAAAGGGCGCCATTTTTTGGGGATACCTCTGGGTGTGTGTGGGCTTCCGATAGATATTAAACCTAAGAAAACCTTCTTTCCTTATGACCATTAAATCCAAGAATGGTAGTTTTCCATTATTTTCGATTTCCATTGAATATTGGATATCCTTATGTGCTTGGTTCAACTTCTTCAAAGTTTCTGCCAAAGCATTTTTTTTACGATAGCTAGAATGTCGTCCACATATCTCATCCAGACACGAGGAAGCGAACCTTCTTCATGAAGTTTCTTCTCCAGTCTGTCCATAAATATCTCGCTCATTAGTGGGGATAAAGGATTTTCCATGGCAACACCTTTCATAGCTTTAAAGTATTTCCCCCTGAAAGTAAAGTAACTTTTGTTCATGCAAACCGAGGCAAGTTTAAAAAAGTCTTTAGCCCTCTTCCTCCCTTCCGGTGAGCTATTCTTCTCTAATAGCCAGTCCTCAAAGAACGCGAGTGCTTGTTTTATCGGCACGCTTGGGAATAGAGCCTTGACATCAAATGATACAGCTAACTCGTCTTCACCTATTGCTGCCACTCTTCCAAGTTGCTCTATCACCTCGTCACAATTTTTGACTGTTCTATCGCTAATCTTCCCTAAGGTCCTACACTCGTTTACAATCCACTTTGCGATTCTCCTTGTCGGAGCATTTGTGGCGGTTACAATTTCTCTTAGCTCATTTCCTTCCTTGTGTATCTTCGGAAGGCACCTAATTCTTGGCAACGCCGGGTTTGAAACCCGCAGCTTGTTGATCTCCCCAATCGTGCCTTTGCACTCTTTCAAGATTCTTTCAACTCGTTTGATAGAGTCTGGTAAGGGATCTTTCCTTAGCTCATGGTAATCCCCGTTGTTGAGCTTTTCCATAACTAATCGGTCATATTCATTTTTGTCCATTATAACCACGGCATTCCCTTTATCTGCTTTGGTATAATAGACCGGTTTAGTAGTCAATTCTTTAAGCACCCTTTGTGCCTTGCCAGTGTTCCCCCTCTTGTGTGACACCTTCCTGATGAGTCTAGCCACATTGCCTCTAATCTGTGCTTTCTCCTGTTCGGGAAGGTTTTTTACCGTGGCTTTGACGTCTACTACCAAGTCTTCTGTAGGAAATTTTGTTTCCTTGACAGCAAAATTCAGACCTTGGTTAAGCAGTTCCATTTGCTCTTCTGTGAATTGGACCGTCGATTTGTTCACAACATAGTTGGGGATGGTCTCTACAGCATCCATTTTCTTTTCCAATCTATTTTTTTTCACTTGTCAGCTCCTTCAGTTTTTTTGTGAGAATTGTCCTCTTTCTATCCTTCTCACATTCAAAAGCCCTGTTTGCTTTCCCTACAATGTCTAAAATGTCCCCCTTTTCTACCTAAAGAATCACTAGCCATTTTTAAATGTAGAGAGTAAACTTTTAGTATGATTTCCCCTAATTTACGGGATTCCTAATGAGATACCTTTCGGTTAAGACTATTTGCTTTCCTGCTCCTAACAGATGGGATCTAAATTTAATAGAATGACTTGTAGGAGTCACATTCTTTTTCAAACATAATCTAAGAAATCTTACGTCTTCAGAGATTCTGCCTATTTCTTTCTTATGCACTACGAACTTAATAAAATCGGATTTTGACCTGGTAGTCATTTTAAATTGTTTTAATTGTGTATCAATTTTTTCCTAGCTTGTAAAAAATATTTTAATTAAACCAATTTTTTTCCTTTTGAAGCTAGATTTATTTTGATATTGACATATATCGAACCATATTTTTTATTATCTCATCATCTCAGAAATACCCAGTTAAACAAAGTGCATTTAATATAAAATTACGTACCTACTATTTGCGACGCGGTTACTTACAATGCGGCGTTTTCAAGGAACGTAACCGTCGCACAGCAAGATGGAATAAAACATTATGACACATTAAAAATATTCGTAATACGTAGAAGCTTAATATAATGCTTTTGAAAATAGTCATTTATGCAACTGATTTATTTCGATCAATTTTAGCAACTCAGACTATGCATTCAATTTATTTGCGGGTGATGCTGATGCACGAGTACCTTCTACAGTTAGCCTTCATAATTTTTTTTTTCGCAACATTTGTAGGTATTCCCCAAAACTTTAGTAAATAGGTCATTGTGAAACAAAACAGCCAATACAACGGATTTTCCAAACGCTCAACAAGTTATCGTAATGAAGCTCGACCACTGATTACATATTTTGAGTAAATCACATTGGAAATACAAAAATAGCTTCGCTTAATGGTGGCTGCTGGATCAATGTTTGAAAAGTTTTATAATTTTTCTATTTTTCAGTGTACGAGTATACGTATGTGCATTGTATAAACCATTTTGAAATGTTGTTTTACATTATTTGTTTATTATGTATTTACATTGATTCGATATTTCGAATGGCTTACTCCGAACACTCTTAAAAGGAAAGAAAGTAGAATTTAAATGATATTTCATGCTTAAGGTATCCGCAAAGCATAGAAACATCTACCACTTCGGAAATCATTGTTCAAGCTAGCCATTTATGTTCGGCTGGTACATTATATAATGCGTTTATTCCAATTTTTTGAACCCAAAACGTCAAAAACGAATAACGCTGATCCAAATAAAGTGTTCAGTGTTACTGTGAAATAGAAACATTTTAAATTGAACATACGAATAATATTTCAAAATATTTTGAGAAAAGATTCAGCACAGATAGTATTCATTTTCTGTGAGGAGAAAAAATTTCCCTTGAAAGCCAAACACAAATGCAAGAAACATCGATGTTGAAATGGTGGGACGAGCTACAGAATTTGTTTTCGTTCAAGTGCTGTTATGTACAGACTTTGCTAAGGCTTCTGACTTTGTGAACCATGACAACCTTTTCTCAAAGCTCGATGGGCTCAATATTTCTGGTGAGCTCCATTGCTGGTTTTCCTTATAATTTTGTAACGGTTAACTCTTGTACTTCTTCCCCCTACTAACTATTTGTGGTGTTCTACAAGGCTCGGTCCTTGGTCCTCTAATTTTGCTCCTATTTATAAATGATGCTAAAATTTAGGTCGATTGAGTCAGTTGATAACTGCTCCCAGCTACAGGATATTGTCTGCTCTGGGCAACTGGTGCTCTGTCAATTGCATTAACTTTAATGTTGCTAAATGCTTTCAAATGTTCTTAACATGTAAATTATCCCCCATCACGTTTTCCTATTTCATCTTTGGTTTTCCTGTTGATACTTTCAATGTCTTTGGTGATGCTTGTATATCTCCTTTGTGCGTAGTGTCCTCGAGTATTGTTGTCAAATTTGGAGTCCTCATTATTGTTTCCTAGCAATTACTGTTGATTCTGCGCAAAGCAGATTTACTCGCTCGTTATTCCTCAAATTCCGAATTCCCTACTGTGAGTATAGTATAATGCGTCTTTCCATCTTCGAAACCACTACTCTCCTGTTTCCTTGCTGGCGAATGTTTCCTTTACAAAATTATTAACGGTTCCGCGACTTATATCGCTAGTGTGCAATTTTCTGTTCGTGACTCGCTATTTTTTGCCAGATCTTCATTTACCTTCAAAGTATCGTTAGCTCGTATACCAATTCCTGTTTTGATAATTCCCGTTTCCACTTGCCTAGACAGCATATGTAATTGTTTGTACTATTAAAAAATGTGCTAGAGCAAGCGTTTTATCTTATGAAATAAACAAAGTTGATTGCTGCATTTCCAATTTTATCTCTGTATTAAATTGCACGTCTTTTTCATTTACCGCTTGTTGAATACTTTGATTAATTTGAATTTATAACTTTTTGTCTTTGTTCTTCCGTTTTTGAAGTTTTGTTCTTTATTTTATTTATATTCTTGTTTTCCAAATTTATTCCTTGTCTAGTTTAATTGGATATGTATCTGTTCATTTGGATAATTTTAAATAAATAAATAACCAAACAGCGCATTCATGAGCTGTCACTGATTCTCACAACCACTCTCACAATACAAGAGAGTCGGTAAACGTTGAGTTACTGCTCGAAAATTTCCACCTCCGCCATGACAGTTTTAGAGCAAGTAATCCAGGATGGAGGTGCGTAAGTAAGAATAGGCCGGATAAGAGGAAAATAGTTTTTACTTTGGCGGTCAGGCCCATCTCCTTGGCAAAAACATATACATATATATTGCGCTGAAACGCGGATTTGGCAGCTTTGATCTAAGCGAAGCTAAAGAGTAAATGAAACTTCAGAAATTCGCAAAAGTCAATGCCAAGGCACTTAAATGTATAGCAAGGTGTGATTGTAGAGTTCTCGAAGGAGAAAATGAGTTTTTAGTTTTGTTGCGAATAGTTTGACATTCCCAATAATTATTTATTTAATTATTTAATGTCTACAACAACAGATCAAGTCCAATTACGCAATAGGCAATGATGAATATAATCAAAAATATATATAAAACAAACAAGAGTATCATAATTCAATCCAAAATTTAAATAAGCAATTAGCCAAGATGAACATGCACTAAAAATAATAAGTAATTACTTTATCTTTTAAGATGATTTTGAAAAGCAACAAGGTCGGTGGCAGGGAACCAAGTCTGAGTTCGTTATGCTGCCTAGGTAAACGTAGCAGCGGTGAATAGTAATTAAGATGGATCGCGAGATACACAAAGTTGGGCTTAACTGCTGTTTGGTTTGATGCCCCATTTGTCAAAATAAAGTTTCGACTCAATCAAACAATACTCTAGGCCGTTCGCTCTTTAAACGAGTATAGACCCAACGCGAATAAAACCATATCATCCTCTTGTTGGAGAACTTTAATTAGAGGCTGTTCCACTAAAAATGGGACGGCAGTGGTGAATATCGTATAAAAATCCGATCCATTGATTGTCTGTATTAGCTCCATTGACGTTAACGTAGAATTGTCTGTTTGTAAAGCTCAACCAATTTAAACTATTATCAAAAAAATTGCTGGATAGCTTCCATTTGAGTTTTATATTTTGCGAAGTGGAAAATTTTAAAAAATTGAAAAGCATAATTGGCAAGTGTTCAGGATCGCTATGGGTTTTCAACTTATTTTTTTCCCAGTTATTAGAACAATATTACAGAACCATTATTATCGATATTAGCAAATATTTCAAAAAACAAACATTAACATAAATATATTAATTTATAAAAATTCGCAAAACTCCCTAACATTTATCTGACATACCAAAAACCCCCTACCTTTAAAATTTATCAAATCAATACTCTAGTCTCCCCTTATGAATACGAATTCCAAATAAACAATAAACAAAGTTGGTGACATTCAGCAGGTAAAGTGAGTTGAGATTATGCAATTAGAAAGTTTTTCGCTGAATTCCATTTTAAATGAGCTCCGATGTTTGTTCGCATTGTGTATGTGTACATATATGTAAGTATGTAAGTGCCTTAATGGCGTAAACTTTGGATTTCGGAAACACAACGACTATGGGATTACCTGAGATTAAGGTGATGATGATGATGGGATGACGATGAGATGACGATGACAACGACGTCGAGATGAGCTGATGATATTCGCTATACTATACCGATTCAAATGAATTGGCAAAGTTGTAAGCCTTCATTTCGATGTTCGCATTCGCTGCTCATTACATGTGTACGTGTTGGTTATCCATGTGCTATAAAGCTTAGATTGGAATGATTATGTGCGTATAGACACGGATGAGCTTTTAATTGTAATTTGGCAGATTAGCACATGATTAGTTGGTTACTCTAATAAATGTTAATGCATTCAATTTCGCAAACACTTAAGTCAAAATGTTTAATAGAAATATGTATAGTTTTTGAAACAAGCGAATTTTCTTAGAATAAAATGAACATAAATAACAAGATGTGATACATTCATATGCAACAAAATAAGGCAAAAATATTGCTTCAGTACGACGAAGTTCATGTGTACTCGAAAGTCAAAGTTCACACAATCGTTCTTTCGGAGCATTGTGCATTCACATGACTTGAGTTATATTTTCATCTGGCTCCAATGAGCGTTGCATGGAATATGTTTTCTGCACTTCAGGAAAATCATATAGTACGCTTTGTAAGCTCGTAGCCTTGTGAACACATCCTTTTGCTTCTCGCTTATTTCATTTACATAGCGATTGCAATGGACTAGTCTGTTCAGATGCGTGTTACCTTATTCACAGCAAATTATGTAGATAAATATCAAGCTGTTTCTGCTTTTATCATTGGTGGGTGCTGAATTTAAACGCTCTTTAAACGAGTATAGGCACAACGCGAATAAAACCATATCATCCTCTTGTTGGAGAACTTTAATTAGAGGCTGTTCCACTAAAAATGGGACGTCAGTGGTGAATATCGTATAAAAATCCGATCCATTGATTGTCTGTATTAGCTCTATTGACGTTAACGTCTCCTGACACTTTCTACAGATATCACTGGTTTAGAGTCGTACCCAGCAAACCAAATGCATCGTAATTAATTCATAAAAGAGTCATATTTTACGAATGTTTTTGTCGTTAACGAGCTCGCAAATGAATCGAAAACGATTCATTGGTCCTACTAAAATGGCCATCCGAGAAGAATCAGCATTGTACATGAGATACAATTGTACATGAGATCAGATTCGTAATTGTACATGAGATCTATTGAGTTTTGGCGAGTCTTTTCTGCTTTTATTTTATTGCTCAGATTGTGATGAATTACTACCGAGTATGTGGACA
Source organism: Nemotelus nigrinus (assembly GCA_947369275.1). Taxonomy (NCBI): domain Eukaryota; kingdom Metazoa; phylum Arthropoda; class Insecta; order Diptera; family Stratiomyidae; genus Nemotelus; species Nemotelus nigrinus. Next base: position 30,886,207 of record OX376372.1, read on the forward strand.
CAAGTACAAAATACACTTTAATTTCACATGTAATCCACAACCCTCCACAAACACTACTCTTTACAATACAAAACAAAATAATAATGCAAACAATTTAAAATAAAAAAGAAAATAATACTAATACAAAAAAATTAGAATTTTTTCTTTAGGTTTTCGACCGAAAAATTATTCGTTTATTCACCTGCGGATAGTCAACTATTAATTTTCTTTGATTTACCAAATTCAGTACAACAAAACAAATTCCAATTGTGGTGATGAAATGCAAGGCTAGGTTTTCCTGACTGATACAAGGTCAGTCTCAGGCCAGGGCCTATTGGTCAATAGCGATACCAAATAAGGAGACCTGAATCTTTTATGTTTGTTCCAAGCTCTCAGGTGTCTCCGTTTCAATACCTATCTGATTCCCCAGACCTGTTTGGGAGTTGGAGTATGGCCTTTGACTTCTGCTCTGCCACGTGCGTCAGGTCCACCAGCCAGGGTTCACCTAAGCAGCGCTGTCTGGTTTATCACATTCCCGGACAGTGACACAGGAGATACAGAATTATCTTTGAGAATTCCGTCTCCTGACACTTTCTACAGATATCACTGGTTTAGAGTCGTACCCAGCAAACCAAATGCATCGTAATTAATTCATAAAAGAGTCATATTTTACGAATGTTTTTGTCGTTAACGAGCTCGCAAATGAATCGAAAACGATTCATTGGTCCTACTAAAATGGCCATTCGAGAAGAATCATTTTTAACGATTCGTAAATGAGTTAGAAAAAAATGTGGTTTTAGCGAGTATATACCTATATACTCGTTAAAAGTGATACTTTTATGAATGAAAAGTGATAGTTTTAACGAATTCAAATATATTTGCTTTTAAAGTTATTTACTCATAGTAGAGTAAATTTGAAAGAATGGATGAAGCAATATAAGGTCCAACTAGTGATGAGTCTGCGCCCGTACGTTGACGTATGCGCCGAGGTAAACCACGCAAAGCATATGTTGCACCCAAACATAACTTACCGAACAGCCAGAAAAGTGGCATGCTCCTTAAGCAACCTTTTGCTCAATTTTTACTATGAGCTGTCCGTACGTAAAGTGGTAATGAGATACGACTTGACATACGTTCGCTCATGCGTTGTATGGGCACTTAAATTCACTCATGTTTGCGTACGTCAAAAAGTTCCTTTTTTGCTCTAAAACCGGTCGGTTTTGAGTGACGATTACGGCCGCAGACTCATGTTTGGTTAGGGCTATAGGCTGCTAAAGACGAACATAAAACATCGCTATATAGCCCAGTGAAATCCGACATAAATAAGGCGAAACTTCGGAAAAATTAGGGGAAAGCTGAATTTTGGTGTGCACCTTGGTACTGGCGTGTTGAACAAAATGTCAAAAGTCCTCATCAATCCGAGTGCTGCGTCGCTTTTTATACGGGGTCAAAAGTCACCAAAACTGACCTTTCTTAAATATCTCAGTAACGGTTACGTCTCTAGAAAAACAATGTATGACAAATTTGTAGCTTAAAAAATTTCAAACAAATAAGATTCTATAGCTTTTTTCTGTAACCATAACCGTTTTTGAGATATATTGATCTAAACATTTGTTACTAGCAGCACCCTCATTCTCATCGGCATGTTGATATTACGACTTGGCATGTTTGTGAGTTTGTTTTTCTATGTTTAAGCGGCGCATAAAAAAAAACATGTATACAAACTTATCAGCCAGACTCCAGGGTAGGTGGAAAAGTGTACTCCGAAAAGTTACCACCACCCCCCGCCCCCCTTGCCATAAAACTTGTAGGGACATCTGTTCGCTACTCTCTTCTCCGAAAAAAACTGTATTGTGGCATTATTTATGGGATATTTCACGAAAGAGCAGGACAAAACAGCAAAATTGCAGGTGAAAATAGGTTTTGTAACATATCATGGGCATAGGAACATGAAAAAGCAAGATAATATCATGGCATAATTTTGTAAACGCTCATTTTTTACATTATAAGAGCTCAATCCGATGCAAGATGCAGGTTATCCCCGAATAATCAGTTTTTTTTACCAAACCTGTGATGACTGCATAGCGCCAAAAGGACATAACACGTCTCGAAACCAATTTGCACCTGAAATTGCGTGACCTTGCCCTGATCGTTCATGGGATAAGACGGAATGGAAAAAAAACTAAAAAACCGGGTATTTCGGGGTGGTTCATTTGCGGGGGTGGGTAGGGTGTGGGAAGGGTGTGGATGTAGGGCTGGTCTTGCGATGTCAAGAATAGGCAATTAACAGGATAAAAAGTGATCCTATCTTGTTTAACAGTGGGCAAAGAGCAGGCAACGAGCTCATTTCTGAAGATTTGGGATGGATGCTCAGGGATACCATTTTATGGCAAAGGGGGAGGGGGGGACTTTTCGGAGCACACTTTTCCACCTGTCCGAATAAGGGTCAATTACTTGGTGTGCGACTTGAAACCTAATCTAGTGCCGTTCAACCTGATTGGATATATCCTAGGAATCTTAGACTTCCTCGTGAAGATTATAATATCGATTTGATTGGAGTTGATGCAAAGACCTACGGTATTTTCCCACACATTAACTACCCCCAGAGCAGCCTCGATGAGCTGACCAAGGGTATGCGGGAATCTATCCAAGACTATGATCGCAATGTTAGCGACATAGGTCCCAACAGTGAGTTGACTCCTACAGTGAGAAAACTCCTCCTTGAGGTGTGCTTCTATGAACCTTCTTTGTGATTCGCGTACCCGCCCATTTCGCTGATATGAGTCTTTGCTTTGATGCTGCTTATCGAGTTATATATTAGAGGAGTGGGTGTTTATTGCACGGATGCATTCCGTAATGGCTTTTGTATGTACTTGATTGTAGGTGGTTTCGATGTATAAAAAGGCCCCCAATGCGTGCTTTTTGTAATGGAGTGCCTTTTTCTCTTTCGAGTACGCCTTTCGAACTCTCGATATGATTTGAGATCCAAGCTTTTCTTTTATATGGAGGACTAAAAATCTGTCGAACACCTTTAGAAAAAGGGAAGCCAGGCTAATAGACCTGTAATCTTTCGGATACGTATGGTTGCTTCTACCTGTCTTGATTATAAACACAACCCTGGTGTTCTTTCAGGCCGAAAGTACATGACTTGGCACAAGGAAAATTTTATAAAAAGGCACAAACCAGAATACGGTGAGCATAACTAACCTCTGCAGCCTGGTAGGCAGAATTGCCTATAGACCTGGGGGTTTAAAGGGCTTGAAGGTGTCAGTGGCCCAGACTTGTTTCTGTCTGGTCACAATTTCATCTACGTATACTGCATCGTGAGCATCGGACACCTACTCCCAGTAGAGTGTAGGAATGGAAATAGCCCAGAAAGTGCGTATCTACCAAGATCCTCAACGAATCCAAGCTGCCTTGCTGTTTCTAAATGCGGCCTCAATTCTGCCACCCAACTTTTCCAGAAAATCCACCTGATTTTGCCAATTTCCGATTTATAGCAGCATTCCTGGCAATCATTTGCTTGGAGGTAAAACGAAGGACTAATGCAGAAACTCGGGAGCAGTCACTTCTGCAACATGAAGATTCATGATGAAGATAGAATTTTAATTTAGGATCAGAAGTCACAACCAAGTCTCTGAATTGATTAACGCACGGCAGATAGTTGTTCGAAAATGGTTAAAAGAACGACACAGGAGAAAATTTGAGCAAAAAGGTCATTTGCTTACATTTGCTTACATTTGCTAACATGTAAGGACAACGGATTCCGGTGTGTATATTATTTTGAAGACAGCCGTTTATTAGCCTGATGACTCGCAACAGCTTTGAATCGTCACCATACAGTATACAAGAGGAATTGATAAATAAATATCAAAAAGAGTAATGGACCAAAGATAAACCTTTGTGGAACACCAGAAGAAGAAAGAACCAGTAGAAGAGGAAAAGTTGTTAAGAGTAGCTTCAAATACACGATTACTGAAGTAGGAATAAAACCAAGAAATGAATGAACCGAAATAACCAAACTGTCTGACTTTATCCAGCAACAATCTTTGATTGACAGTGTCAAAAGCTTTTTTGCTACAATACGTTCACTTACTCCTAAATTGTGTTTGAGAAGAAGATGGGATTCGTCAAAGCAGACTTACCTCTCACGAACTCATTTTTTCTCAGAGAGAAGAAAGGATGAATCATGGCATACATTGTAGGGAAGACAATTTTTCTAAGGAGCTTACTGAAGTAAGGAAGAAGGGAAATAGGACGATAACTGGAAACAGTGGGAACATCGCCAGTTTTGAAAATTCAGTAAATACAGGGTGGCTGATGAATATTGCTACATGAAGAAACTCAAATAAATTTTCGTTTAATTCACATAATTTATTATTTATATAGACATTTGAAAACGAATACAATTTAATTATGTTATGTTGGGTTTTAAAAATAATTGAGTTTAAATGGCTTCCATGCTCCGTAACTTATCAATAAGTTATTCATTACTGCCTGGAGAGTTGTAGCAGGAATCGCCCCAATTATCGTTCGAAATGATTATATTAGTTCATTCAAATTTGTTAGTTTTGTTTTGTAAACTGCTAGTTTGCAATAACCGCACAAGAAAAAATTAGACGCAGTAAGATCGAAGGACCTTGGGAACCAATGCAATGTGAAGTTTCTGAAAATCATTTTGCTGGGAAATTTTCGCTGCAGCTCTGTCAGCCCTGCCCCGATTATGTGAGAAGTTGCACCATTTCGTTGAAGCCATACAAAATTGAAATGGATTCTCTTTTGGCGTAGTTCTGGAAATAAAAACTCTTTCAATATCTTTAAATAACGGTTTTCATTCAGCATAACTGTTAGATCGTTTTCTTCTGAAAAGTAAGGCCCGATAATGCAGGTTGATGAAACTGCACACCGGACTGTGACTCGATGTGAACGCGATTCCGTTTCATGGAGTATCTGTGGGTCAGAGTTATTCCATATTCGGTAATTTGGTTAGTTAACATTGCCGTTTAGATTATCGTCTCGTTACACACAAAAATGCAGTTCAATATGTTTTCATCCTCTTTCACGATTTGAATAATCTTCTGGCAAAATTCAAAGTGAATTGGCAAGTCTGCTGCATTCAGTTTTCTTGTTAGTTGAATTCCATATGAAAATAAGTGCAAATCTTTATGCAGAACTATTCTGCAGTGCAGATAAGTACCTTGTTGAAATTTTACGATTGGCTTATATAGCAGCAGCAGCAGTGATAGTTTCCTGTGTCTGAATTGATACATCGTTCACGAGCCTAATTATAGTCCATCTGCTCCGAGGAGTGCCACCGAACATACACCTAAATTCTTTTTTAGGCGGAAATCACAGGCTCCAATGCGGGACAGTCAAAATTCTAGATATAAATCGGATAGCATTGCACAGTCAAAATTCTTGTTTCAGTGTTCCAATCGTCCATTTTTGTTAAATTTAAAGACCAATCTGTAAAATAAAAATAAAATATACAGAAAAAAGGGTGTTAATATTTTTTATTTTCATTTCATACATCCTGTACTTCTGTGTGAAATTATCGTCAGATAATTAACGCAGTTACATTAAAGTTGTCGGAACTATATAAAAATCAATAATCTCCTACATCCCAAGTGGTCACATTAGACAGACATGCATTATGAGCTGATGCGTGATGAGAAACGGTGCAAACTTTGAAATCACTAAGTAGCATTCTATTTTTCATAGTATCGCAACCAAAACACTTCAATCTGTAGGTTTGATTTTTAGCCCGAATTTGAATGAGAACGACGATTTGAAAAATCGAAATTTATTCCAACTTTATATCGTATACATACATATGTACATATCTTCTACCGGTTCAGTAATCACATTCAAGCATTAATGTGTCATCGATTCCAAGGCCACTTGAGCACATACATTTGCCTTTATGAAAGCCCCATACGTGTGTTTCTGAACTAAATGTGAATGTACTCACGTAAGTTTTATTTTGCTTAGAACTAGAAGGCAGCTGCGATGCGACCGGCGATCGGTTCATGTTTCGCATGAATCATAGCAGTGCTTTCCATTAGAAGAGTTATCGCGACTGTCGCGTGTTCACCGGCCAAGCGTTTAATTGATAACACAAGATTTTAATGAATTTGTAAATTAATTTTTCCTAGCTCTACGAATTCTTACGTCAACTGTATAATTTTGGTTTCCATAGCGACCGAGTGAGTTAAACAGTGAATGAAGAGACGCCGAATTATAAACGTCATCAAAAGCACGTGTTGGCTTGTTTGATGTTTGTTGATGTCAGTTTCGTTTGCTGTCAATTGCTATTGATTTTTCGCCAAATTTAGCCGGGCGGTGCAAGTTGATTCGATGTATCGGTCGATTTTAAACACTTGTTATTAAATATAATTCTATTTCACGCCGAATATTGATGTTTTTATAGTTATTGATTGCATATATCCAGGCGCGTAGTGCTTTAAAGCTGATTTGTGGTGAAAATTGTGGGAGAGGTGAGAAATTGGCAGCTGGAAAAGTGAAGTCATTTATTTGAACAATAGAATGTTTATAAAGTGTTTGATAGAGTGTGAATCGCATGCAGAGGGGAAACACTTAAGTGAAATTATTAATTCAAACACCTTACTTGTTGTGAATTTAAAGGGTTAATTGTTTCGAATAAGCCACTATTTCTTTGTATTTTTGTTGCTTTTTTAACTGAGGTAAGTATTTGCTTACATTTCCTTATTTTAGCCTGTTTTAAGCGCGAAAAATAATGAAATGGACCAGTCTTGCTTGAGGGGTTCCCCTAGAATATTTATTCCCCATACATACCGACGTACGTATGTGATATGCTTCTGTTAATACAGTGACTCTCACTTTATGTGATATACTTAGCACTGGTTAGATTGTTAGGTAATGATTCAGATACAAGCTGTCATTTTCAAAGAAATTTGATATTTGTTTTGATTATTTTTTATAGATCTAATGACTTGTCGCGTAAAATGGGCAATAGCGGCAAACAATACCAAAACTCTAATTTCAAATAAAAACTTAATAGCAAAATAGTCAATTTATGTTCCATTTTTATTTTCATGTTTTAGTCTCATTGTATAGTTTTTACTAATTTTCGAAGAAAGTTAGAATAAGAATTACGATGCTCCATCTACAATTGATGTTGTACGAGGCAATGATCTTGTATCACTCCCCTCGCCTTCGGCCGTCCATGATCTTTCGCCTAATCACGTTTCTGCTCACTTTTCCATAAACTTCAGAGCCTATTTCATGTTCTTGAAAACATTTTGGAGATATTATCGTCACGCTACGAACGAAGGAGAAAAACAGATGCGAAAAAGAGTGGAAAGGTTAACAAAAAGTTAAGCAAATCTGACGATGAAGCCGGAAAAACGAGGGGTCCTGGCAGTGGTATGTTATAATATGTCATAATATAGGTAATGGTCACATTTCAACTTAGAGTCAAAGATCACGCCAAGGCTTGAAACTATCAACAGGATTGAGGGAAGAGCCGGAGACGAATCAGAGAAAAAGCAAGGAGGATGTTTTGGAAGCACATTGGATGGTCCTTTGTAGCATTCAGAGTAGGGGAATTCACAGCGCATCAAATAACTAAAATAGCAAAATCATGTTGCTACATGAAACAGTTACCCGCGGATACAATCTCTCTTAAAATGTTGAGATTATCAGATGGATACAAGAAGATGGTGGTTAGCAAAACAAAACGAAAAATAATAGGCCATGAACAGATCCCTGCGGAATTTCTGAGGTGGAAAAAAGGTCTGGAAGAGCAAAAATCAGATGTAACAACACAAAAGTAGCCAAACGTCAGAGAGGCCAAGCTCAGCTAGCTTTAGAAGAAGAAAATAATGATTCACTGAATTGAAAGCTTTGGCAAAGTCGGTATATAGGACATTAATTAGCTTTTGCTAGTCGTTTGCGGTAGTAAAACGGCCCACAGACACGGAGATCTGGTCGTCGACTTGGTTGCAGATATGCAATATCTGCGACCAAATTCCCTGTCTGTGGGCTAGTCTCAGATCTAGTTTGTTCGCAAATATCGCATGTCTCCAACCAAGTCGGCAACCGGATCTCCGTGTCTGTGGGCCGTTTAATGTTTGTAAACAACAATATGGTTGTTACTGTTGACTTAATTTTAATTAATCCATACTGTTCACTGGCTAGCAAGGGCTTGAGAAAAGAGTAAATTCTACTGTAGAATACTCTTTATATGGGATGATTGTTAGATTGATGATGAGCCAGCACAGTTTTGTCATATTTATATCAACATACGCTACCATTTAGTGTTCGGCTGGTGCAAAAAGATAAGGCCCGGAATGCTAGAAATATAAACAATTATAGTTCTTTTCAACAACAATTAATAATGGATCTATTTGCTCTTACTTTCTATTACTTCGATGTGGTGTATTGAATCTCAAGCTATTCCTCCCTTTAGCAGACCACTGTAGTGTCTTTCAGGCAGAGTTTGCGGCTATTTTCAGGCAGTTGATTGGCTACTTTGTAATCGAATATTCAGGGTCCATATTGGTTTTTTCTCAGATAGCCAAGCGGCTATTAAGTTTCTTGCTGGTCCGTGTGCAGTGTCCATGATTGTTGCTGAATACCGTGCATCTCTTAGGAAGATATCGAAATATTCGGCTGTTCAACTGGTTTGGGTACTTGGACATAGGGGCTTTTCAGGGCAAATGTGAGGTCAATGAACTAGCAACTCTTGGTACCTTGCTACCAGAGGTCTCATGCTCCTTCTCAATAGATATACCGATAATATCGGTCAAATTGGCCATCTGGAAAAAATATCGAGAGAACGCTAGAGAGTTTTGGACAGATGAATTATTCTGTGCGATAATAAGGTAGTCTTGTGTATCCATGGATGCCCATCGCATCAGGCAGTTTTTAGGCTTAGCTCGAAGCGCTCGGCGTTGCACTGTGGTGTTTTTACGGGCCAATGCCTCATCGGGCGGCATGCGCAACGATTGGGCGTAGTTCACAAATTTCTGTTGGAGCTGTAGCTCTGAGGATGAGGAAGAATCCGTCCTCCATCTCATGTTCCAGTGCCCAGCTTTCGCAAGGAAAAGGGTGGTGGTACTTGGTGCACCTTTCTGTTAAACCTGACCTAACTGTCCCTGGTCAATTTAAAGGGTATAGTGTGGTTCGTCAACGGAAGCAGATGGTCTCCCGATTAGAGTGACTAGGAGAGAGTCACTAATTTATTGTGTGATCACACCGGGCCTCTCTTGTGCTTAAGTGTGTCTGTCGGCAAGTCTCTGTCGATTGGTAGCCATTTCAACCTACCTACCTACCTATCACTTCTAACCTTCCGCTTGATAGAGTTTTAATAGGACGTTGAACATCTTTTTGCGGAAGAGAGTTCCATGCCATTTGAAATGTGGCCTTTAGTTCGTTTGGCATCTTGATTCGCTTTTCGCTTCGGTAAATAGTACGTATTAGCTGACTCCAGTCATTTTGATTTATATTAATATCTGGTGATCTCGATGGCCATTGTAGCACATTTATGTTACGCTCAGTGAAATATACGATGTTCGCGGTCTTTAAAACCGCATTATCATGCTGAAAGAGAACATTTTCACCAGAAGCTCTGACATAATTTTGCTAAATCTCCACATTTATAATTTTAGTACAACCCCTGCTTTTCATGTTACCTGAAATAAACATAATTTCTGTTCTTCCTTTATACCCAATACGGAATACCGGGCCAAACTGTAATTCCACCTTCGCCTATTTGACGATCGATTTTTATTAAAGGATATTTTGTCAAATCGTGCGAATAATGTGAGCAGTTACCGGTCCATCACGGCAAAAATGTTTTTTATCGGTAAAATTTACCTTTCAACATCGCTTTTTCTATTTATTGTGGCCAAACTATATTCTCTCTTTTTTGCGTCTTTTGTTCGTTTCATCATTTTCTTTAATTTCAAAAATTCAGCTCATTTTATAATTCTTTGCAAATTTAAAATTGTTGTCTTAACATCAGCTTCCGCAGTAATTTCCAGTGGTCGTTGAATTGGATTTTACTCTTAAAATAACAGGCTCTTCCCGTTATCTTAAGGCAAGTGGTTGGTCTGGGCTCTTCCTTTTTCCCCATTATTCTCTAAGAAGATTCATCACTACATACACTCTTTTTAATAATTTTAGCGATTTTTTTTCAAATTTAACATTATTTACACTACTTCCATAGGTTTTTTTCGTCGACTCATTTTTCATAAAAACTTATTGAAACTGTCTTAACACGTTTTTTTCAAGAATCCACGCAGTTTGCTATATTTTAAGAAAACTTAAACACTTTAAGATTTTAAAATCTATCGTATCATTTTGTAGTTGCCAAATATTAAGGATCTTTAAAAAAAATTAATATAGTAGTAATTACATTAAAACTGCGATAACCTTGGAGTTACTTGAATTTTTGGGTATTTCCGTGCTTTACAGTTTCTGAGAACTTTGAAAAATTGAGGTATGTCTTACCATTTTGCAGCGGATTGGACATGCATTTTTGTACAGATTTCCGTAGCAAAGAACACAATTGGTTGAACATGCATTCAAAATCTTCAAATTTATTTTATTTTTCTTCGAAAAGGGTATTTCTAGCGATTTATATGCACCAGAGCTTTTTTTTTTGTTTCTACTTCATCTTGTTTTCATGGAAAAATTTAAGTCCTTTTCGGATGACATTCAATTACGATTTATTCGAAAATTACTCGTTCTAACCCTCTAGGGATTTCTAATATATCACGTACTATGACAGCAACGAACTACATACATCTTCTTGACTGTTACGTGAATAACGGTACGTGTCCTTAAAGTTTAATGCATATATAATCTCGAGGGTCAAACTCAAAGGACTATTTATGTGATTGAATTATTCATACTCAAAAGATTAATTGACCAAGGACAACATATTTTCTCGTTAGTTGCTTTAGTAATTACTTATTTCATAGATTTACATCGAAACTAATTTAAAAAGTCTAGCGAAGGAAACTTTGTCTCTACGAAGTTTATTCCACTCATCTGGGTATCGCATCCAAGCCTTTATAAGCATGAGTAGTTGATTTAATTATAAATGGCTGAGAAGTTTGTGAAGCCCAGGGATATTGAATAATCCTGTAGACACTCAAACATAAATGTATATGTTTAGGTAGGATACAAGTTTATAAGAGCAGAGTTCTAAGAAACATGATAGCATGTTGATGTCAACATGCTTTAAATATATCCCAGAGCCTCTCAATGTATATCGTTCAAATATTAAATGAATCTTAAAATTGATAATAAAGCAAACGAGATTTGTTTTAGAATAGTTTTAGACTTATTTGTTTAGTGGAAAGCCAAGTGAAGATCAAGATTGAAAGATATTCAAATCATGAAGATTTTCCAATCAAATATCATCGGTATATGAGACATAAAAATACCAATGCCAAAAATGATAACTTCAATTAAATGTCATTGTTATTCATGTACATACATATGTACATATGTACATGAAATGCACGAAATTATAAAATAAAATGATGGAAATTTTAGCATATTTCAAACCGTAGATCTGACACATTGTGTATACAAAAAAGTTTAAAAGAATTTTCCACAGAGGTCACTAGTAGTGTTTAAGCATACCGGACCATCATTTTACCACATTTTTCAGTATGTGTCATTTCATGATAGTGTAAATAAAATACATATGTTTCTCGTGCCTAAATGCCTACAGAACTGTATTCTAATAAACTAATTCGAAATTCGGCTCTGAGGAGGGACCCATAAAACATGATAAACAATAAAATTAATAATAATAATGATAAAGTGAATGAAATAGACGGAATCACACTAGTGACGAAGGAAGTAAATCATTTTATTGGTAGGCCAAAGGTGCAAAAAAACACCACCTGTGGACAAAAACTCAGGCCGGAGCTCTGTAAGTATTGTGCTAAGGAAAGTGATGACGCTTTGCATACTTTTTTCCATTGGACCCGCTTCAGAAGGGCGCCGGAGTCAATTGTGGAGATGACGCTGCAGTCAGAGGACTCCTGGTCAGCTGTGTTAGCATATGTGGAGGTGGTATTGCGTTTGAAAAAGAGGAAAAATGCCTCATAGACTCCTGAAAGCCTGACAGAATGGAAGTAAGCCAACGGGACACCTGATAGGTGGAAGTAGCATGACCGAGTTGAAGTAATGCGAAAACGGCTCCGGCTCGAACTTCCGTGATCAGCGGGTGATGTTTTTTAGTGAGTACGAATCTCACATATTCTTGTACCGTTCGCAAGATACCTATTGAAGGTTTTTGACATCCGCTCACAAAAAAAATGGATTAAGTAAAAACGTTTAGAAGTTTTGAAAAAAAAATTATTCTTAATATTAACTTGAATGTGAAATAGGGTTAAAAAAAAACAAATTGTTTTAGTGCTCTAATTTTCATTGTTACAATCAAAAAGTGGACAGATAAACCATAATATACCGCTAAAATTCCAAAATAAATGAATGAATAAATAAACGTTCCATAAACCGCTAAAAGGCCATTTCAGAAATCGACTTTAACAATTGGCATCGGTGTGTTGTATCTAAAAAAGATAGTTGTGAAGGCTTCATCGCTTAGATTTAGAAGAATACAATAGCACTGGCTAGAGTAAGGGCAGTTGTTTGAATCCCTTCAAAAAAAAATCCTTGGGATTTTCATTGAAGAGCTTTCCTATGAGAAGAAGATTATCCTGAGCTGTAGACCAGGTACAGTCAATCCTTCAATGTTAGTCCTTCAATTGTTTGACGAGAATCTCAATCCACAATCGAATTCAGGATATCAACATATAATTTTTGAGATCGTTTGTTTTGTGCGACATATTTGTGGTTTCTATTTCCATTTTCAACTTTTTAAACTATCGATCCGTATCCGTAATGTCAATGCCTCGTTTGACTTCAGTCTTTTATCAAACAAAAATATGATGCAATGACATTTGTTTGCTTCTTCTACTGCTAGTCTTGACATTTTCCTCCCAGAAAATTGTTTTTAACCTACAAATGTAATTCTACATCATAGATTTTACGTAATAATTAAACTTACGTGTTTGCTGGACCGTGTTTCTAACTAACTGTGAATGAGCTCATCGAAATCACTTATCTAGTTTTCGTTGTTATTGTGGACAAAGCGAAATAAAAGTGTTTCGAGAGAACTGTGCTAAGCTTGCACTTTCACATCCCTGATAGTATTCAGACTGTTTTTTTTCGTCAGGAATGTGCATGGCCCAATGAATTCCCTAGTGCAATCACCGGAAATCCGAACTTGGACTTGAACCACACACCCATCAACCTATTTGCATTAGACTGTGAAGTTTAGTACAGACTGAATGAAGAAGGTACAGCTTACTATAATGAAAATTACAGGTGTTTATTTGTATGCATCGAAGTTCAGACTAAATTCCATATTGAATTCAGAAACTTGGACCAATTTGGAAAATCCCATAATGGATAATAGTTTTCCAAATGAAGAAAAATCAATTTATTATATGGCCTTTGTCGCTATACTTTGTAGCTATACTTTGTAGCTATGTTCGACTATAATTGGCACGCTATGTGTATTACATGAGTGTTTGTGCTATATAAATATTTTATGGCTATATTTCATAGTTCAGGGAGCTATATTTTGTAGCTCAGCTCATCATAGGTGCCTAGTGTATGGGACCATAAATGCTGCACTATATTAAATAGGAATACGATCTAGGTAAAAAATTTTCAGTGCATAAAGTAATAATTTTTCTCATAGTAATGTAATGAGGCTGTACTATATTCTGCTGATAAAGCTAAAATCATGATGATTTGCTATACTCGCACCCATCACTGGTATCGTGTACAAGCGTAATTAGACTAGTTTGGTGTAAACCTTTCACACTCAATGGTGTTTATGGTGAATGATTAGTTGTAATTAACTGTTTGCCACTGCTACCATCCAATGTTCAAAAGACGAAACTTTCATCAAGTAGTATATATGTATGAACTGCTGACGACATATACTAATCTACTCCTCAGCCGTTATTTCGTTTGCTGAATCAGCACAATCATGGTCAAACCTATTGTTTCGACCTTATTACCACACACATACATCCCAACCCTATTTAGAGCAGTAGGACATCAACTAGCAATCCGAAATCCTTTCATGTAAGCTTCTTTTACAATACTTATTACATATTTGATTGATCACTGTTGTTCGTCTCTGTCGAAACTTCCTTTTCCATTCTGTACCGCTAGACGAGCAAAACCATGCATGGACTTGCATGAAGAGGCATGTCTATGAACAAAATACTCATTTCGACCGTGCCTAAGGGTGCCATGCCAAAGCTTTTTCAAATAAACTGACTAAGAGAAATGCCTTTCAAGTTGCTACAGGACGCCTTCGCAATGTTGTATGTATGTAAAGTTCATAGTTCGTTGTATAGTGTTAAAATAAATGGCACAGCTATTTATATGCATACTGTAATATACGTCATGCTCACTGACGGAATTAGAAACCGGAAATCACAATCACAAAGTTATGATGACGGAAGAAATGCATTGACTTTGATGTTTTCAGTAACGACTTGAATTTCAGTTTACGGGTAAATTGGAAAAGCGGATTTTTCCCATGAAGAAGTAAAGCAAGTTTATTTTTTTCAACATCAAACTGTTAAATTATTTCCGCCAACTCAAACAAAAATTAATATTAACACTCAGTTTTGTATTTTCGTAGTATTGCTCTATGTGTTTTTCGGTAAATTGAAATGGCACCCTTGTGAGTTTGATAAGCTTCAAAGACGTTAAATCAAAGCACTAGAATTTGAGCAATTTTGTAATTGGGTTATTAAAAAAAAGGAGCATTAGATCGCAGCCTATGAAACAAATTGTATTAGGTGATTTTTGTTGCAGTAATCTTAAAATGCTCCGAAGAGTAAGTTGTGTGAAAAGGATAGAAAGGTGCCAGTCGGCAATATATAAATTAAGATAAGCGACGTGGCTTCAAAACTAGCATATATTTTGTTGTTATATATTGCCTTTAAACGAAGGCTATGAACATTTGATATTAATGAAAGTTGCAGCTATCATCCTGCACATGCACATACTCTACGTGGCCTTTGAACTATCTGAAATCCTCTCTTCACAGCATCGCCTGTCATGCGAAACTGCCTCTTTGTCATCTTGTTAATTTCCAACATCCAAAACATGTGTTACGGTAGAGATTCAAGCTTGCTACGCAACTACCGTGGGTTAATTAAATTCCTGAACTTTTCCTACCACCATGACCTTTCACTTATCATATATATATCCCTTACAACGTCTGTGCTAGATTGCAATATTCTCGCAAAACATAAATTGTTATCGAAAATATACACGATTTGACATTATCCTTTGAACTTCGTAGCCTAGAAACTTTATTGCTGGAGCGCACTGAATCGAATTGAATGCAGCAACTGTTCACGAATTGCAAAACAGACGTATTTCATGAAGTAAGTACTCGTGCTTGCATATGTGAAAACGGTTTGCATGCTCCAAGTCCATTTATGTTCAAAGTGCCGTTCAACGGAAAAATTATAATTAAAGTTCAAAAATAAAACCCACTCGTCATTCACGACGTGATATGATGTTGTGCTGGGAAAAGCATACATAGTTATGAGTGTACGATAAGGATCTAAAAGTTTTGAAAGTTTCTACTGCCTGAAACTAATTGTCTATAAATATAACACTGAAGTGTGAATTTCATATCCGTTCTGTTTTATAGGGCATTTGATGAAATATTTTTGAATGTCAAAGTGCAACTCATTTTAGTTTGTCGTCCACGCGTTGTTGTTGGTGAATGGAAGAGATTACAGGACGATAATATGCAATGATGACAATGTTTGATGTTTGCCCCTTTTGGTCAGTAGTTTCCACCACGTGGCAGAAATATGCGTATGGAGAAATTTCAGATTTAGGCTAAATGATTTAAATCACTTTTGCCCCTCCGTTATTTTCCATTTGGAAGACAGAACTAACATATATGGTAGCAACAATTGAATATCCTTTTTTCTATACCATGGTATGATGTCTAGAAGTGGTCATCCAGAAAACGAGCATATCTCGCAAAATGTTCGAATTTCCTACTGCTAGGTTAGCTAATTTCCTATGTGCTCGACGTTCGCCCATTTGTTCTGCAACCTTAATTTTTCCAGCTTGATTTTTCGACATACCAGTCTGTTTAATATTCCAAACTTTTCAACTAACGTATGGCGAGAAGCGAGCGACAAAAACTGGAAAATAAAGTTTAGAAAACAGGACTTCCTATTTCCAAGTCAAACTTTAATCAAAAGCGTAGAATATTGTTGCTCGTTGGCTGTTCTAAAGTGGCTAACTCGAATCTAGACTACCACCGAGTCACCGTCCATACAGGCTCGTAGCATTTCGGCTGTTTCTGATGGAGAATCGTCCTTGGATGCTAAAGTAGATTCTTCGCTATCTCAATTTAGGTCCGGATTGATGAAAAATAGTGGAAGTAGATAAACGAAAATTCTTCTGCATCCTCAGTGTTTTACTATTTACGCACTGAAAGAAAAACTCTTGGTTGGTTCAACTATCAGGTAGTTTCATACCAAATGTCGGATTTTGAAGGGTTAAGAAAAACTCGATTATTTTCAAATGAAATGGTTTTATTCCTCAAAATATTCACCGTTGGAGTCTATAGTTTGTTGCCAACGTGATGGCAAATCAAAAAATCATTTTTTGAAAAAATTAATATTTTTTTGCCCCAAAAACTCTTCAAAGGACGCAATTACAGCGTTTTGGTTGGAGTAGCGCTTTTCTTGTAAATAGTTTCCCAGGCTCCGGAAAAGATGATAGTCTGTTGGTGACAGGTCTGGAGAATATGGAGGGTGAACTCAAACTTCGGACTGCAACTCCTGTAGTTTTTGCATGGTCAAACGAGATACATGCGGTCGTGCGTTATCGTGTAACAGAATTGGTCCATGTCTATTCACCAGAGAAGGCTGTTTTAAACGCAATTTTGCATGCTTTTCGTCCAATTGTGCATAGTAGGTCTCTGCAGTTATCGTTTCACCAGGATTCAAGAACGAATAGTGAACGACGCCTTCTGAAGTCCACCAAACAGTAACCATGACCTTCTTAGAGTGCAGTCCCGCTCTTGCTTGGTGGCTAGGTGCTTCTCCGCGATCCAATCATTGTCCTGAACGCTTCCTATAATCATAGAGAATCCATTTTTCACCGCAAGTTACAATCCTCTTCAAAAATGGTCCTTTTTTATGTCGCAACAGCAGTGAAGAGGCTACTTCAACTCTCAGCATTTTGTTCCTTTCAGACAATTCGTGTGGGACCCATTGATTGAGTTTTTTCACTTTTCCAATATTTTTGAGACAGCGACTAATGGTTGATTTCGATAAATTGAAGGTCTCAGCAAGGCACTGTAAAGTTATCGATGTATTCCTCTCAACTTCTGCTCGCAGTTCGTCATCATTAACACTGCTACCTTGTTGACCACGTGGTTCGTTGTCCAAGCCAAAATTTCCTTCTCGGAAATTGGCAAACCATTGTTGCACTGTGCGTCCGTTGCAAGTATCTGGTCCTAACACCTGATTAATTTCTTTCGTCGCTGTAGCTGCATTTTGTCCTTTTTTAAACATAAACAGGTAAAAGACCCGAATATATCTTACTGTAAACATGTTTATAAGAGCGAAAAGGACAGATATAGGAAACCACACCGGTAACAAATTAGGCACTAAAAGAAAGGTATTTACCTCTTTTTTCAAACACAAAACTTATTTCGAATTTTACCAAACAACTCTGTTCACCATGGTATCACTTTTAAGACTATCAGGAAATCCGCCATTTGGAATGAAACTACCTGATATTTTTAATAGTATTGCAACGATTCATTCAAAATCGTTAAACGAACTACGGAAAATAGTTATTTTTACTATGTTAATATAGTTAATTTAACGATATAAAAGTAGTTGGCTCTGGTTTTACAAAAAATATCGCAACGTTCGTGAAATCAACTGTTTTAATTGTTTCATAGCCACGAAAAATAGTTGATCAATAGAAAAATATTCATCAATTCACTCAAAACTTCAATGTTTCGAATTATCAACAGTTTTTATGGTACTTAAACTGCTTTGCAATAGTTGATTTCAACAAACGTAATTTAGTGAGCAGCGTCTTTGGAATTATTCTACGCAAAGTAAAATGGTTTAAACATTTGGACGTTTTTCATGCTCCGAATGAAATTTTCTTTGCAGTAGCAGATAGGTCAATCCATCAATTTCTACGCATTTGATTGCCGAATTTTAGAGTTAAAATAACTGAATACGTAAGTATATGTTTGATATTTCAGTTGAAATTTGTAGGAATGCGAAATAAATTCACCTTGCTTTTGCTTTGCACTAAACTCCATCCTTGTGATCTATTCCTGCGAAAAATACTGAGAGGGTCAATTAGTTCAGTGTTAGGCGTCAATGAGTGAAGTGTCATAAAGTGAGTGTGCGCAACTAATTGAATAAAATTTAAATAGTGAAAATAATGAATTTTTAATAGTGAATTTTTAATAGTGAATTATTCGGAGCACATATAATTCAAAACGTGAGCTATTATTATCGAATATCTCGAAATTTTTTGAAAATCTTGAAAGTTATAATATAAGCATTATACCTCAGAAGAACGACTTGGACGACTGGATACACGTCTGGCTATCTGTGAGCCGAGATCTGTCAAGAAAATGCATTGGCAAAGTTTGGAGGGGAAACACTCATCGAGGAATAACCTCCGTGATTGCAACGAGGACATACGAAGGAGGGAAAGACGAGAGGAGTAAGGACAATAGGGGATATTCAATTTAAAAAGAAGTGAGCGAGTGAACCTGCGCTGAACAGATTCAATTGCGTCAGATAAATACTGAAAGCGCGGAGACCAGATTTGGCATGCGTATTCTAGAATACCGCGTTCTAAGGAGACATATAAATGAATACAGGAGGAAATGTTGGTAAACATATACGAAGAACGCAAAACAAATCCAGCAACCCCAGAGGCCCAGGACGTCATATTCATAGCATGAACATAAAATCTTAATTTTGAATCAAACACCACACCCAGGTCTCTAAAGTGCTGGACAACTGAACGGGAAATACCAGACAAAGAATAAGAGAACACATGTGGAGTATTTTTATATGCGAAAGGCATCTGGTGGCACTTCGAAATGTTCAATGGCAAGAAGTTGTCTTGACACCAGAGATTAAGAGGTTAAACCCACTACGCTGAAAGTAAGAGGTGAAAAGAATTTTAGGGTTACCACCGTCAAAACTTTTCAAATATTCGATACGTTAATATTTGTTGTTAATTGTCAATACAGGATCATTCCAATTTGAAAATTCAATGACAACTTTACTTAGTTAAGAAGTGCCAAAGAAATTCAAAAATTCCTATGAAATTTGGCTTACAATGAGGTCCATTTGCTACATGAATTTTGTTTTCAGTTCCTGACAGGATCGAAAGTTATAGGGATAAAGCTTTACTTTGCTGAGCAAATTTACAAGATTTAGGAGACAAAACTCACCATAGTTGACAACTCTATTCTAATTTGTCAACCAAATTTCTACCAAATGTGATCTCGAGTAGGGCACAAATAAATACTGTGTGAATGTTTTTAAAATGTGGTGGCTGAAATAGAAGTTACGGGCCAAAATGCAGCTTCTTTTCGCGGTGATTTTTCAAGATGGAACCACTATCACATGCAGGGGCGTGCACTTCATATAGGCACAAAAGCACTGCCTACCCTGCAGTGTGGCTTATATTTTTCTTGCTATTTATCCTACTATACAATATCAATGATATTTTATATTTATTTTACTAATCAAAACTGAAAGTAAAATTTACATTAATTACTATTATCTGGCAACTTCGTATATTTCTGACTCTAAAGTTCCATATTTCCCATTTCGCAAGCTAATTCAACAAAATAAGAACAAAAAATACCCATATATGAGCGTTGAAAGGCATGCAGTCTGAATGCCTTTACCTTACGCACACCGTAAAACGAATTTCGTATCAGAACACTATGTTCAACTGCCCCCAGTTACAACAGTATGTGTGAGATGTGGTACTATTTTATACCGGCCAAAGGCATGCCTGCCTTCATGAATTTTCGGTTGTCGCTAGGAGAGATGATACCCTAGCCGCTGCATGACTAACGTTCGCTGTACAAGTGCAAATAGTTCGCAGCCATGCTGCACAAGTGCACGGCATTGCTGACAAGTGAACAGCCACGCTGCACAGGCAGCCAGAGCTGAGTTTTCATTATGCAAGGGAGTTGCCAGCAGAAATAAAGTGTAAATGCATATAAATTTTTACATAAATATTTTTATGTATGCATATATATATATATATATATATATATATATATATATATATATATATATATATATATATATATATATATATATATATATATATATATATATATATATATATATATATATATATATATATATATATATATATATATATATTATGTGAAACACTTGTGTTATTTTGTATAGTAATGCCTGAAAGAATTTTAAAAATTATAGTTTCCATAATTATACATAAAATGACAGAATTCTATCTAGTTTTGAATGACAATTCTGTCTCATCAGTTCTAGAGTACAAAGCATTTGCACAACGTGAGAACGGTTATTATAGATTGAACGTTAGTATATATCAACCTAATTTTAACGAATAAATAAAAGAAGTGAGCTAATTACTCAGTTTCCGAAGAAAACTATAAGCTTGTGAAATGGAAGCATTGGTGTGTATTTTATGTGAAAGCCTTTGTGTACCAAAGTTGATGGAGTTGGGGTTTCAGCCCTTTCATTCGAAAATAAGTGTCGAGTCATCTCAGTGGGGGGCAGAATGACACCAGCGTTGGATTTAACTGAAAAAAAAGGAATGCTATCAGTCAGTTTAATTGCAAGTCTTACGTTAAATTTACTTGGCTGACTGGCTGCAAGCACAGTCACTGTTTGTTTTGTTTATCTTAAATTATATTCTTCAGCACGAAAAATGTATGCTGATGAATACAATGCATTGCATAGTATTTTCAATTATGATTTTTCATTTTCCCGTAATGTTTACTTCTAAGACACTTCTAAGACACTTATGTTACTGCCTACCCTGCACGAAGAGCTAATGCACGCCACTGATCACATGGTTGCCTGTATTTCAAAATTACTTCTATCAGACCGGGTCCTAGTTAATACTAACACGTCCTGTAAATTATCCGGTCGTCAGTTCTCGTGAATAGAAGTTTTGAGTGCTGGAAATAAAGGTATTTTGGTGATGGGCTGCCGTTCTTGTGCAATACAAAATTTTGAAAATATTCAGCTGACATTGTGGACAAAGGTTAATGTTTATCAATACTTTGAGTCAAAAAGCAAAAATTTTCAGGAAGGGTCCATGATTTGAAGGATTTTTTTTTCATGTGCCTGCCGCAGCTATAGAGTTGCCCGCACAGTTTTGACACAGTTTTGACAACTGTAAATTTTGGTCAACATCAATATGCTTTTGCAAATTTCACGACAATCCAATGTTTTTGTCAGAAGTTATAACAAATTACAATTTGAAAAAAAAACCCTTGTCTACTTTTAGGCCTTCAGCACCTACACATGACTCAAAATTTCCAATTCTTTATCATAAACAATCATTAAATAAAATAAGGTATCATTCCCAATACTTTTTTTAACAAAAATTTACTCGGCATAGAAATATAGGAGTACCTCAAAATTCACCAAAATTCACTATATATATATATATATATATATATATATATATATATATATATATATATATATATATATATATATATATATATATATATATATATATATATATATATATATATATATATATATATATATATATATATATATACAGGGTGTCCCATAACGCAACGTCAAGCCGGAAAGGGGTGATAGGGCAGGTGGTGACAGTAATCAGAAAACTATTTAAAAAAAATTTAGCTGCGTATTTTTTGAGATATTCGCTTTTGAAAAAAAATTGAAAAAATGCGTACCCTGTGACAATCTTTTCACTGCTACATCTACAAAAATTTTTTTTTTTTTAATTTTCTTTTTATAATATAACCCCAGATAAATGCTCTTTAAATTACAGCCAAAAATTAAAAAATTACTGTTTTAGTTTTCAGTGAAATAGCACTTCTTTCACCAAAGATGTACTAAAAAATAACTCTTCACCCAACTTCATCTAACCGTACTGAAAAAAAAATGTACTAAGATATTTTGGCAAGTAGCTTTAAAAGATAGTCTACTAAGTCCTAATTCCAAAATGGTAAAAGGGTACGCATTTTTTCAATTTTTTTTCAAAAGCGAATATCTCAAAAAATACGCAGCTAACTTTTTTTTAAATAGTTTTCTGATTACTGTCACCACCTGCCCTATCACCCCTTTCCGGCTTGACGTTGCGTTATGGGACACCCTGTATATATATATATATACATATATATATATATATATATATATATATATATATATATATATATATATATATATATATATATATATATATATATATATATATATAGTGAATTTTGAGGTACTCCTATATTTCTATATATATATATATATATATATATATATATATATATATATATATATATATATATATATATATATATATATATATATATATATATATATATATATATATATATATATATATATATATATATATATATATATATATATAAGTATTGATGACACAAAACGTTAAACGAGAATAAGACATCAAGAGTACCCGGGCCGTTCCTGGATACGAATTATATAGCACTCCTTTGCTTTTCTAGTTTTTTGTATAATCTGAAATCAATTATTTCAGAAAGATTTTCAATAAGAAACTCATGATGCATATGGTTTTGCAATCTTCTCATTTCGTGGCGCTTTTTTTTATTTCATTGAGATAAATGGCGTTGAAAAGACCGAAGATGGAACTAAGTTAGATTACATCAACTAGTTCCTGAAATTTCCGTCCATAATTTTAATTTATCTTTTATCAAATACTTTAACTTAAAGCCCAATTTATCCTTTAGAAGCTAGATGTATTTCAATTTTTTGACAGATATCCATATTCTGAGGGTAATCTATCCTCTTCTTTGAAAGGTAGATTATCCTCGAAATACCGACATCTGTCAAAAAATTGAAGCTTCTAGCTTCTGGCTTGATGCAAGCTGAAGATATTCCAAAGTACCGGGGATTCTTAGCTCCTCTGATCATTTATGGTTAGCCGAAAACTGAGCTCCATTCATCTGTTATCTATTGCGTTAATTCTAGCTTAAGATTATAATGAAGGAGTTTCTATTTGCCTTCTTCGTCACGGTGTTATAGCCGGTATAAATAATATGCTTTGATGCAAAGCCATACGCACTATACCCTGCTACTAACGCCCCTGAACTATCCGTGGCTGCTTATTCGGAAATTGCTACACTTATTCACAGATATCCACAATATCCTATAGACATTCCACTATCCGCAACCTATAGACGGGGCTAGTATTTCGCAGCTCAGTCAAGCTAGTTAAAAATTACCGATGGTATATTTGTATCCCCATATCGAGCGCCGCCTTGTCAAAATCGAAAAAAAATCGAGAAATGTTTCGCCTTGTTTTTAGTTTCTGTCAATTTATACTATAAAGGACTTGTTTTATGATAAAATCTATTCAGTAAACTTTTAAATTATACTAGATTTGCTACAATTCAACTCCGAAACCGTCTCTGTTGATCCGATAGTTTCCAAGGCACAGCCTTCCAATTTTACTTAATTTCTTTTAAATTTTGAAATTTTTAGCAAAAAATAATATAAAATAATAATTTCAGTAACAAAAATATAATAAAACACAAATAATGCCATGCAAGAATGTACAGAAAAGATTATATTAATATAAGCGCTCTCTTGTATGGGGAAGATTATCCATTTCCTCCACTGCACACTGTTAGGGGAAGATAAAGTTCAGGCTCGAGAATTGCTGCCTACCACACCCTCCACTGGATTCCTCTCCCACCACTCCAAACTTCTCCTACTTCCTAGACCTCAAGCATGAATCAAGGAAACAAGATTACGACAATGGGTGGTCGTTGTTCGGCGCTGCATCCTACTTCGTCACGTACCGGCGACCGGCGAATCATGGAAAAATAGTCGAGTGTATGAATTGTATTGATTTTTTCTTTTCATTGTATTAATAGTAGACACACAGCGCTGCCTAAACGATTATTTGTCATAAATGATCATTTAAGTGGTGTCTATCATATGGTAATTCTAACTGAACATTGTTCAAAGACAAAATTAAAATTCATTTAAAAATCGCTTAATGATACATTAACTTTAGTCAGTTATCCTTGAATGAGCTCACAGTCAAACTATGCGAATTTATAATAATTTCATTACAAAAAGTCATGTATTTAAATAATTTAAACGTCGATCTTGCGCCTTTTGTACTCTAACTTATTAATTAGAGCATAAAAAGGCAACATACACTTCAAGTACTTTAAATTTGTCCATTTCAAATCAACAATTTAGGTGCCCGTCTGCCTAAGCTTGTAACATCCAATAGACTCATTAATATTCTCATTAACAGATAGATTTGGACAGAACCGAAAACAGTACTCTTCATTCACCTAAAAACCGGCTAATTTTGGATGTTTTGTAGACGTGTTTGCATCCTATTTCGTCACGAATAGGTGCGTCATGCTCATGTCGTAACCTTTAGTACCATGTTCTTCACACTACATTTCGTCTAACTTCTCAGTTCTCAGTTCTTACTTACTTCTCTTCTGATGTAGTGATATTCGTTGGTGAGGACACTGACTTGTTGATCATTCTAACTACAATTGCAAACCAGCATGAGATTTTTTTCAAGAAATGTGATCTGATGTCGTGTATTCTACCATAATCTCCTCAAAGTCCTCGATGAAACCAGAGATTTTCCTTTTCATCTATTCCTACTGGAATATGGTAGGAGGGAGGGGAAATTTAACGAATAAAATAGTCTTCCAGGGTGAAAATGCATTTATAACAAGAAAATATTGCTAAAAATGTAAAAAAAAATGATAATTTTGAAAGACTGTGCCTAGGAAACTAGCGGGCCTGATGTTATCGAGCTAACCGTCTAGTCTATCTTTCGATAGACTAGACGGTTCTGATCTCAAATTGTAGCAAATTTAGTATGATTAAAAATTTACTGAATATATTGCAGATTATATATAATAAAATAAGTCCTTTTGGTATAAATTTGCAAAAACTAAAACAAACATCGAACATTTCTTGATTTTTTTTCGATTTTGACAAGGTTGCGTTCGGTGCTCGAGGTCGCAAACTTGGGTTATTCATTGGGGCAACATTATAAAAAAAAAAATCAGAACTACCGGATTTAACTCAAGGTCTGATGTATAAAGTTACTGGACTATAAAAAGTTGTGTTTCAGACACGGTGGTAATTTCCTTTTTACGTCTGCGTATCACCTATAATTTCAAAAATAGGATTAATTTTTCAAAAATGTTTTATTAAAATTAAATTAAAGCTCTAAATCAACTAATTGAAAAGACAGTATTTGTGTAGCACAATGCATTATCTGGTGTGTTTACTAGAATCCAATTTGTTCATGTATAGCTCGTTGCATTGCCATTTGTTTCCATTGATTATCAGTCATTGGAGCATGAAATTTCCGCTTGAATCGTTCAATCGTCAATCCAAACTTCACCTAAAATGCACATCAAGAGATTTCATCACCGATATGCTTGCATCAGTATGAAATTTCCTATCGCTCAGATCTGACCGTTTAGACCTTATTTAGTTCGAGTAATTTATTGGTTGGTTGCTAGGCACGGGTCAGATATATTTATGAGTATCCTAGAAACGATACAAGCGGGAAATCTGTTAATTCGATAACTGACATTGTTTTTGTTGATTTCTTTATTGCAGTGAACCGACAAGCGTTTAGGTTTCGGCATTACCTACGAAAACCATGGATCCCATCATGTCTATGTTCTCAGTTGACGATCCCAAGCTACTGGCTATGGACGCGTGCTTTACAGCCTTTGATAAGGACGGGTAAGCGGTTATGATATTTTTTGTATTTGTTTCATTTGACGGATAGTGGTTTGCGGCTATCATAATAGAGTGAAAATTGTCTGAATTGACGACGTAAAAAAGTTATTGGAATTTTCGTTAAACATGAGATCTTGTGGAATATTAAAATTTGAGTGGAATGTTATCAGTCTCCACCATAGCAGTTAATGAGTATAATAATGAAAATAGTGAAATCGAAATATTTTTATTATGAATATGACATTTAAATATCGGCGTAGCATTGAAATAAATAGATGGTGATATCATATCTTTAACAATGTTGAACTTCACTTCAGGGAAGTTAGGTTGCTAACAATATGCAAATAAACAAGTGCAGTGTTAAAGAGTAAGCTCTGAAGCTACGGATGCAATTTAAAATAAGTGGAACTTAGTGAAATAGTTTCTTTAGATGCGAAAAAGGTCTGTAAATTGTTTGAAATATGTTGAATATATAGAGATGAGCAAAATGGCTCATGGCTCACCAATGATTGCTCTTTTTTACAGTGAAGCGCCTGTAAAAAGCGCAGCATAGTCTGCGAGGAAAAGCTTTCGTTTGAATAAACTTAATGAAATGTGCAGCGAACAGTGTACTGAGAGTATGGCGCAATACTGTAAAAAAGAGCGATCAGTGGTGAGCCATGAGCCATTTTGCCCATCTCTATGAATATATCAATATATTATACCCAGAGGTATATAATATTCTACAGCTGAAAAATGTGTAAGTGTAGCTTTCCCCTTTTGAGTCTAAAACCTAAACTTTTGAAAAAAAACTTATTTATGCATCTCAACACCTCCATTGGTTGTTAGAACGAAATAAGTATATCTTTTAGTATCCTCTGCGCTAGTTGCAAGATGTCAACTTACATATATTATTTTTTTTATTTTGAAAATTGCGTCTTCACACTTATCTTTAGGTTAGTAAGAATTGGATAAATTTACATTAATATGTTCACTCATTTCTCCATTGTTTTGTGTTTTCTAAAGATATATATTCAGTATATCAATTTTGCTTTTTTTACGTTTCAGCAAATAAATGCTCTAATTTTTCTAGCGAACAATTCCAGTAGTATAGAATATCAAACACTCATTTTCAAGGCACTATTGAATATTTGCTGTAGAAAGAGTAGCAGTTCCTATCTCCTATACAGTATCTTTTTTAGTAACCAAACTTAACGAAAAAGAAAAAAATCATATTATTGAAGGATTTTTATTATTCGAATATGTTCTGTTTACACACCAACGGGGCCAATTTTGCGAGTGTATTGATTTACAGCAAGTTTCCCACACCCTTAACCAAAATGGTAAATTTTTAGACCTGATTATCTCAAACGTTTATGACAAAGTAGTGGTAAGCCCAAACAAAAATGCAGAGCATCTTTTGGAGTGAAAGTCCACTGATTATTCATCGTTGATGTTCCTTAAAAATATCACTTCTTCTTCTCCTACACCTCTTCCTTAACGCAGAAAGTTTCCAGAAAATTTTGAATGCACGAGGCCCATCAAACTAACACTTTTACCCTCTGACTTAGCTCCAACAGCTTTTTCAAACTACATGGAAATATCACGTGAAGAAATACGAAAAGTTATTTGAAACTCGTTTGAAACAAAAGTCCTGGACAAGATCTTCCTCTGACTTTCTTTCGTAAATGTGTAGATCAGCTAATAACTCTCCTGCATATTCATCAGCAGGTCACGTCAACATTTCCTATCATGTTGAAAATTTTCGGGTAAACTGGACTTGATGCCCCACACCCGGGAAATCCCACCACCAGAGGGCGAAAAGGTATTAGAAGGGCTGAAAAAATGAAGAAAAACAGACGAAATTATATAAAAAAATAAAAAAGAAGATAAAGCAATTAAGAAAAAGTAAAAAAAGAAAGAAAAGACGTCCCAAAAGCAAACGCACAACCACAAAAACACAAACATATTAGCCCGACATCTATCGGCGAAATTCATGTAACAGCTGTGTGGGGCATCAAGTCCAGTTTTACCAAATTTTCGTATGGCACAACCTCATTCAAAATGGTCATAGTCGCTGTATCGGAAATTATTGGGGTCTTCAATTCCAAAACTTTTTGAAAATGTTGCCTACAATAAACTTGCTCCACTTTTGATTTACGTCTAAGCGACAATATGGCTTTAGAAATGATCGCTCAACAACTGCCGCAAACAGTTCTAGTCTCAGACGTTCTGTGTAAAATGGAGAAAGAATGACAAATTGGCGCAGTCTACACGGACTTCAGCAACGCTTCTGACAGAGCTGCACATTATACCATGACTTTAAAGCTGCAGAAACCAAAACTCACCGGATCCTTACTTAGCTGGCTAAGTTCCCGTTTAATTTGTAAAATTTCAAGGACTTTTGTTGACAAATGCGTCTGCCATCTCTGGTCTACCACAATTTAGCCATCTTGGCCCACTTCTTTTTAATTTATTCATATCTGATCCATCTCACGTCTTGTCCTACCTACCACCTACTTTATGCAAACGATCTCAAACTTTATCTTATCGTTGAATCTAAATCTGATACACTTTTCCTCCGACCTAAACTTGATCTACCTACATAATCATTGATGCAAGGTAAACAAGCTATCCTCTAACATTGATAAGTGCAAGATTATAAGTTATTCCCGAAAATGCACGGTTGCACCCAAAATGTACTTACTCGACAAAAATTTTTAATCTTCGAACTGAGATAATTGCACAACTCTTATACGACTTCAATAGCTTGTCCCTTATGAATTTGGACTGGGTTCCACTTGCATCTAGAAAAATGTTGATATCTGCCTACGTCACATTTGAATTCAATTGAAGAATTTCTTTTATGAGCCATTATTTATTCTGCTATATTTTTTTTTAAATTTCAAAACCTATTGGAATCACAAGAAACACTTTTGAATATTTTACGTCAGCTTTGTTAGGACAGAATGCGTATGAGTACTTTGCTACGGTTTAGTAAATCGAAAGTATTAAAAACAGGCCCAGTAGCAGGCGAACGAAATTCATCTTAGCTTTTAGAACAGCAAAACCAGGCACACATGTTAATTTTCAATACTTTTCAATACAAAACGCAAATTCACTCGGAAAACGGAGAATTGTGCGTCGAAAAAATTTTTGTCGAAAAACCTTCAAAAGGCTTCCTGCGAACGATAGAGAATTATGTGAGATTCTTACTCACTAGCAAAACATCTCCCACCAACCGCAGGAATCTAAGCCATAACGGTTTTCTCTTAACTTCAGTTCGGCTGCGCTACTAACACCTACCAGGTGTCCCAGCGTTCCGTACTTCCGTTCTGTCAGACTTTCAGGAGTCTATGAGGCATCCTGTCTTATTTTCGTGAGTAATACCAGCTGAAATAGCTGATCAGACGTCATTTAAACGTACCATCACTATCACAATTGTTTCCGGTGTCGCGGGTGTTATTGCAGATAAAAGCGCTAGAAATTATTTTTCGCTGTGGTCGTGATTAAGGCATGCCTTTAAGACGCGAATACGCCTAATTGTCCATGCCCTTTTGAGCTCAAGCCCAGCGCTCCTCCGAAAGCTCGAGCGCTCACGCTCGTCCTTGGGCAGCTGCCATTTCTATTCCCACTTCTGTTCTCTTCAAAAACACCTTCCTGCGTTCGTTCACCAACAGGTTAATTGGGATAGCTCACCAATAGGTTACTCCTGCTATGAATTACATGGCATTTCCTGAAACTGGTCTGTAATCAAAACGCTCGCGATCATACTTTCCAAACCTTAGCGTAGTGGCTCATATCTCCGCACCATAGAGCAGCATTGAATGGGTCACCGTCATAAGGAATTTACGTTTACTCGCAATAAGATCGCGGTCGGTTGCCATGAGTCTTTCGAGTGAGATAACGGGCCCTATCACATGCTTTTCGGATGTGCTGTCCATAAGTCAGTCTAGAGAGCAGCGTCACTCCAAGATACGTAGCCGTTTTTTTGGTCTCAAGTGTTTCGGAGCCAACTATCGAGAGTAAAACGGTTGTTATTCTCCTTTTTGTCAGCGTTATAATTTCAGTTTTTGTGACCGCCAGATGGAGAACATGGCTTTCCATCCCGCCCTCAAACCTCCTCATTACGAGAGTGGGACATTAATTTCACGGAATGGTTGGTAAGAAGTGTAAATAAAAACGCAAATTCGTTTTTATTTTTCAATGTATTCGCCTGCTACTCTAATGCATTTTTCGGATCTTTCAATTAGTTTATGTTTAGCTTCTAAAAAATGTTTTATCTTTGTCAGAAAATTAAGCTGAAACTTCGTCCTTAGCTTCTTTATCGTTTGAAAAGTTCTTCTCACGAAGCTCCTGTTTTATTTTCGGGAAAAGATAATAATCGCTTTCAGCCAGGTCAGGGCTGTAGGTTGGGTGATATTAAATATTAATGCCCACCTTATAAAGCGCAGTCATCGCAAAATGACTCTTGTGAATCTTATGACTCTTGCCATAAAGAAATAAAAATGTCAAGTACTACTTTCAAGCAAAACAAGCACGTTATCGTGTGGAAGGAAGACACCGTTGGTTAATTTTCCTTTTCTTATTTCTTCGATGCCTTTTTCTAAAATTGAAGTGTACGAGTATTATTTTTCGATTGGGGAAACATTTGATAACTCGATCAACATGATTCATTTTGAGTCCCAAAAAAAACGGTTACGATTACTTTTCCAGCAGACTCTGACACCTTGAACTTCGTGGGTGGTGGTGTCCTTTTTTGTGCCACTGCATAGAATTTGGTTTGCACCCAGGCTGATAATAATGAATTCAAATCTGGTCTCCAGTAACGATTCGACTCAATACTCCATTCTCGGCTTAAGTACAGAGGTCCAAAAACACGCGACAGCACTCCGCGCGCTGTTGATTTAGAGGTGACCTCAGTGATGCCAAGATAATCGAAAAGAATGTTTAAAATGGTTGTATCTGATAATTCAACCATTTCTGCGAGCTGTTTTTTCTTTAGTCTGGCATCTTCCAATATAACTTTTTCGACTTTTTGAACAATTTCCTGAGTGGTCACTTCGATTAGCTGTCGTGGTTGTGGGTCGCCTTCAAGTGAGTATCTCCTTGTTTAAGAATACTGTGCCACTTGTAAATCATGGTTTTGCCTAGAAAAGAGTCCCCGTAAAGAGATTTCATCTCTTCCATTATGATTTGAGCCGGCTTTCTTTTTATGATGAGGAATTCTATAACACGTCGCTACTCGATTGTCTCCATGTTTTACACTTTCTTCCAGTTGCTTGTTGCTTGGTCGACGATGGATCAAAAATTAATAGCTCGATTGAAATAAAACTTGCTACTTATAATAAGTATATGAGCTCATTACATTCCATTAAACTACCCTCATTGATGACCTACCTACTCATTCCGGAAACTTAATGATCAACCTTCGTACTGGATTGAGTTCGAGTTAGACGAGGCGTTGATTTGTGACGGCTGCGACGCCATCAATATATCCTATTAAGAGCATATCGTCCGGCATTTTGAGTCGCAAAAGACCGTTATAAGGAACATTCCATAGATCTGGCCCAAGAATGGACTCCTATACTGCTCCAGCTGTAATAATTTTGCGTGGAGTTCCCTGATTCGTCTCGTATACCAAATGGCAATCTTTGGAGTAGTTTTGTTCTAGGGCTAGCAAGATGTTCTCTACCTGAAAATTTTAATGAAGAGAGACCAACATGTATGTCCATCTCGTCGATTTAAAAGCGTTGCGACCAAAAACATAATTACACGAAATGACATGTTGCCTAAGTGTGCTTATACTGCGTTAATTACTTCACGTTGATTGGCAACTGCGGAACCCATATTGATTTTTCGAAAGGTCACCAGCTCTTCGTGTAGCCACCCCAAGGTGATGCTTCAGTAACCTTTCTACAAGTTTCCCCGTAGTATTCAGCTTGTTTCTCCCCCATAGTATCCAGCTTTAAAAGTCCTTTTTCGCTTTGCGAACAGAGTGAATCGCGCCACTTTGTCGCGTAATGGAGAGACACCTGCCAATAAATATGCATTATACATGCGTAGCATCACCGCTATTTTTGGTGTTTCTGCTGGGATATTTCCCGGGCCCGTGGTTTTTCGGTTCTTCATTCTGTAGGCCGTGCTGCGTTGCTCTTCTTCAGTGAACAAAGGGATATCATCCTGACAGATTGCTCTGACGTCGTGTGCTTGAAACAGCGAATCTACAATATGCTTCAGGCCATTCGTCTCTATGAGTGGATCTAAGCCTATGCGGCTGAGCCTACCAGATATTATTTGTTCTCTTGGCCACGTAGGTCCCGGCCTACCTCCTTGCAGAGAGTTTGTCACATTTGTTTTTTCTCTCCACTTTATACCTGTTCTCAATTCATTTTTTGCCTTTTTATGGTTTATGTCCAGCAAATCGCTGTGCCCTGCACCTGCACGTTAGAGCTCTTTGCCTCAGTTCCGCTATCTCCTCAGTCCACCAATAAGCCTTTTGATTCGCTGGTAGTGATTTCGAAGTAGCATCGAGGTATTCTCCTCATCGCTACCCATATTTAGCCTGCACAGACCTCGTTAGCAAAGCTGTTATCAAGTGACTCCAACAGCTTCTTCTTGTTCAGCTTCAAGATATTCCACCTAAGTATTTACTCAGACAGCCAGAAGAAAATATAGTTGTGGTCACGTCCAGAGCACTTCTCTATCAGTCAGTCTCTTTCAAACGTGGACAGGGTCTCCGAAACAAAAGCTACTAGTTACTGGTCTGCGATAGAATCTTTTCGAGCCCTCGTTCATAGAAACACTATTTTCGTAATTAACCCCTCTTTGTGTTTTATTTTATTTTTTATTCATTGACTAACAGTTTCATCAACAAAATGATTACTGCAGAACAATCATGATTGGAATTAATTATTCAGAGTAATTACTCGATCGAATAAGGCATTCGAACATTTCAACGGCATGATTAAATTCAAACATTTGTTACGCTGAGTTAAAGCTTCGGGCTACTGCGCACGCCGGTTTTCCACCATAGCCACTCCCCACTTCAATTCCCATTTTCGCCGATCAACCCCGACTTTCCGAGTGTCCGCAACTGATAAGGTTGCATCTATGGGTTGCATAGCCCAAAGAAAAGCCATGGCCTTAGAACTTTCACTAAAAGTAATCGACAACCTCTTTACGAGGCTGGAGAGGATACATTTGGTCTGTTCGCGTACCTGAATCTATTATGATATAATAGATTCGCAGCAGGTCGTTTTCGTACTTTTGCTGCAAGCCAAATCTTGCTGCAAAAAGAAGCCAGCTGCCAAATTCTGTTACTGCTGCAGTTTGCTGAAGTACGCGAACAGACCTATTAGCAGTAAGCTAATGGTGTATCGTAAGCTAACAGTGTATAATTGCTGCAAATTTCCCCGTGTCATAAAAAGGAAACTGAGCTGATTTAAAAAAAAAAAAAACGATATCAATATGCGGGTGGCGTATTAATAAACGGAGCCCATAATTATGAGTAAAATAAATAATTAATTTGTTTGACGCATTTCGCTCTTAATTTTTTGAAAAACACTTGCATTTGTAGTTCATAAAAATTATGACACGACTTAATTGCCTCCGAACAAATGCGTGAATAACGATTGTAGTGAATTATATTGATTCCTTGAACAATGCATATAAACGAAATAAATTCACACGACCATGATTTTATCCTATTTATCTGATGAAATGGTTGTGAAAAATTCATTAGTATTTGATTAAAATTAATTATTAAATCTCATCTTCGCTGCAAATCAAAGCCCCTGGTGATTCATTTTAATGTACAAGTCCCGTCTAATCTTTTAGCACCGTCTGACTAAAATTCATTCAGAACCTGAAATCAATTTCTTTTAAACAAAGATACTTTTATACCTTATCGAGTTTCGACTTAAGCGTAAAAACTGAAATCAACACGGAACTTCAACTGTGGCATTACAAACTAAGGTCAATTAAAGTTCAGCCTTTTACAATGCTAAACCTTCAATTTTGAATGCATTCCCGTTCCAACGGTTCATTCATGCATTTTTTACCTTGAGCTTTTGCCGTACCTTTGCATTTTTTTGGCATTTGAAACTTTATTGGAAAGGAAATCAACCATTAAGCAATTTAGTAATTGCCAGCAAGCATGCAAGGCTAATGTATAATCTATCTCCTGCCGGATACTTTAATAGACACTAATCGAGACGCTAAAAAAGGATCGGAAAACTATATGTACATATATTTTGCGGGTCATCATTGATAAAAAAATCGATACTTTTCTTATATTTTCTTACAGGGATGATCGCCTGTCTTTGGCTGAATTCACGTTAATATGTCGAGCTCTGTTTCGAAATGACAAAGGACGGATTTACGATGTGTCGCCGGAACGACTCCAGCAAATGTTCGATGTGTTCGATAAGAATGCCGATGGTTTTATTGACCGCGAGGAATTTCAATTTTGCTGGAATCAATGGATTAAGACGGTAAGTGGACTTATAAATTTTATTTAAGGACATATTGGTATTATGTTCGTATGAAGCTGTCATGATTGTATTTTGGCTAGGTGATGTATTATTCTGCTCTTAAAACTTTGAATCGGAGGATTTTGAAATCGCAGAATACAAAAAAATTCTATCATCTACGTGTACTTTCGAAATTAAATTTTTTAAGGAAATGGTTTTTTGTTTTCCATGAGCCTCAAGGACTCGGCACGGTGTTACGATGAATTCTTAGATGGAAATTCTAATATCTATATATATTCCTTCATGCAGGCGCAATAAATCAACATACACTGTACTTGTAACCGAATAATTGTTAGAGGAGCCACGCGCTCGTTGACGCTATGATATATACTCGGGAAATGCGTAATAAGTCTTTTGAAATTGAAATACATATTTGTATGCATACAATATCTTACGTGTACTAACTAATAAACTGCTAATGTTTGCGATGAGCATGGCATCAACCATCAATTCATACTTATCCCTGTACAACATAATACGCTTGAACTATTTTCGTCACAATATGTACAAATAATTGGCAATCGTAGGCGGTTGTTATAAATCTTGTCAAATATGTATGCAAGATATATCGACTACGATGATTTCACGCTAATAGTACGGCTTTAGATAGTTGTTAGTTTGTGTGCAAGTAGGTACAGTCAGTATGCAAAATAAAAAGTGAAGAATTTTTTTCGATCAAACGAAATTGACCTTTAAATTTTACATTATTTGTGAATGATATTCGCTTTTGGTAGTATGAGCAGGGCCGGATTTGACCTTCTTGTCGCCGCCAGTGAGTTGTGAACTTAGCTCACCTTCCCCATCTCCATCCCGCCCGTCTGATTCCAGCTTCAAATTGTTCGACTAAAATCAACAACAACAAATTCAACATTTTTTTCATACACTTGCCAGAAAAAGTATCCGTACAAGCAAGACACCAAAGTTGTTGTTGTATTAAATAGGAGATGTCCACTTAATTTGACTGTTTTCTTTTATAATAGCATAAAATCGACATTTTTTCATAATAACCAGTATGTTTCATAATAGTTACTATTTAAAAACACTTGAAACTCAAACAAAATCAATATATGGCAGCACGTTTGACCAGAAAAAGTATCCGTACAGAACAAAACGGGGGATTCCCCGTGCTATGCAGTGGCATGTGCAGATGCATATGTATGCATTTAGATCCGATAATAGTTCTCCTTTGATTTGTGATAGGTTTAGAAGTGAATGAATTTATTTTAAAGTTTTTATGCACAAGAATACATGATGGTGCCCGAAATTAAGGAAATCAGTGCTGATGAAAGGAAAATTATGCTGAAACTTAGGAGTCAAGGCAAAACTTTCCGCGAAATTGGTCAGATAATAGGCAGAACTCACTCTTCTGTCCAGTATGGGGTGAAAACATTTGATACAACTGGTTCGATTGTGTCTAAGTCTCGTTGTGGTCGACCCCCCATACTGACTGAACGCGAAAAAAGAACCGTATTGCAGTCAGTTAAAAAGAATCCTCGAGTAACTGCTTCTCAAATTAGTAGAAATATAGAAGACTCTTTTGGCAAGGTTCTCCACGAGGATAACATACGAAAAATACTGAAGAAAGATGGATATCGCTCTCGTATAGCACGTAAGAAACCATACATTTCGGAAGTGAACAGGAAGAAACGTGTGGATTTCGCAAATGAATTTATAAACAATCCTCCAGAGTTTTGGAAGCATGTCCTGTTCTCCAACGAAAGCAAATTTTGCATATTTGGCATTAAAGGCAGAAAGTTAGTGTGACGGAAGAGCGGTACTGCCCTCGAAAAAGAAAATCTGATACCTTCTGTCAAACATGGTGGAGGTGGTGTTATGCTCTGGGGGTGTATGGCGGCAGAAGGGGTTGGCCAAATTGTGTTTATCGAATCAACTATGGATCAATACGCTTACCTTAATATTTATGAAGGCGAATATGAAGCAAAGCGTTCAGCAGTTGGCACTTGGTGACGATTTCTGGTTCCAGCAGGATAATGATCCCAAGCACACAGCACACAATGTGAAGCTTTGGTTGCTCTACAACACAAAACATCAGTTGCGTACGCTGAAATGCTGAAAAATGTCATCGTCGATGAATGGAGCGAAATTACCAGGCAGGATACAGCCAAATTCGGCCACTCCATGCCACATCGACTGAGGGAGGTCCTCAAGCGAAAAGGCTATCCGACAAGTTATTAAGCCCTGATATATAATAAAAATATTTGAATATTTTAAATTCGTATTGTCATGTACGGATACTTTTTCTGGTTCGTTTAAGTGAAATTTTTTGTTTTTGTTTTGCAAAATCTAGTTTTGAAAGGAATACCAAATAAAAAATTTATAGATAAGGTAGTTTGATTACTGAATAAATTTTATTGCTTAGATATTAAAATGTAGCAGTTCTTTTTACCACGAATTTCCTAATATGTTGCTTTATTTTGATCGTGTACGGATACTTTTTCTGGCAAGTGTAATTGTTTTTAGAATATATTATATTATTAATATTGTTTTAAGAATATATTATACTAATATGATTGTTAGAAACTAGCCATACAAATACAATCCAAATTCGGTTATAAGAAACGAGCCCGAGAGTTTAAAATAACAATACAAACACGATTATCAGAAACTAACAATTTCCGTTGTTGGTTTTTTCAGAGAGCTAACATTTTTTTTTTACAAGATAAATAATTATACTTGTTAGATAAATACTCGCCTAACTTTTTTATTAGCAAAATGTGGATTGACATAGGAGCGATTTTGCGAGAGTGAGACGTGTGCTACGTCATCGCTAATGTAACGCACAAGTGGGAATATACTCATAGCAAACAGCTGCTAAGGACGCCAATCGAAAGTCTGAATTGTTACTGCGCGATGTATAAAATAAGATGTGCGGAGTTAATTTAAGGAAATCTTTCAGGAAAATCACGCTTTGATATCTTACTTATTAAGTATAAGGAGCCTATGATTCAAGGAATGCATAATTGATTCAGCGTTTGCTGATTTTCTAAGATTAGAATTATATTTTTGCAACAAAACTTGAGTCTTAGGTAATATGAAACTTTTCTCCCAAATATTTGCTGCCCTGGGCAGTTGCCAATAAATGCCCATACTTAAATCCGGCCCTGAGTATCAGCTAGTTAAACTGAAACTTATTAATATGTATGTAGAAAGAGCACGCTGGAAAGAGCACGCCAAAAATGATGTATTGGTCATGTTACTCAAATTTCCAAGACTGCACAGAAATTTTGTCCTAACAACGGTACCGAGGCCTGACTAGTGTGTGATTGACTCACGAGTTCTGCTTTAAATGCTTTACAAAATCCAACCAAAAGATTAATTTGAGAGTAAATAGCTTCAGCATCATCAGTTTTCAGCACTTTTGATTCATCCTTATACAAAATTATAATACATCGTCCAACAATCCTAACAGCGTAGTTTCCGAACACAAAATGAACGATGCGTTACTTAAACCAGTTTCAAAAACACTTAGCACCTATACTTGCTAACTTGAAAACCTAAAGGTACAGTGCAGCCAAGAATGATATTTTGATAAAAGTAATAGTTTCTGATAGTACAACAGGAGCTGCAAAAAGTCACCCTCTTAACAATCCATGACTCAAAATTTTCGCCCCCGTTAATTGCGGTAAAACTTGTCTGAATCGCAAATTCAAAGCCTCAGATTCCTAACCCCCTATCAAGTTTGAAAAAATTCAATCTGACAGCCCCGACACAACTTTGCGTGTTTTGACGTTTTCCTCGTAAAATCTTACATTTCTTTACTAGGTAATGGAGCCTCAGATCCTATCTGGAGAAGCCGGAGGAAGGTTGGCTGGTTATACCGATGTTGTCAGCTCCAGACAGATATATCATGACAAAATTAATTGGAGCAAAGTTTCCCCACCTGAACACTGTCACCTACACTGAAAGAAAAAAATTCGAAATTTGAACTAATTGCAAATAGATGATTTCCATTTGGTGAAAAGTCTAAAAGTTAAAAAGCTTTTCCAAGATGGTGATGAAAAAGTGTAAAATATACATCTTCTAAATACAGAGTGGGTCATCTAGTGGTTTCTTTTTAAATGTTTCCCGCTCGAAGTCTTGACAATAAGTCAGTATCATACCTTCACGGGACGAAATGAGTAGCTTTATGTTTGAACAACGTTGGGAAATATTGAAAACTTATTTCCAAAGTGAGTGCTGTGTAGCCCAAACTGGGTTTTTTGAAAATTAGTTTTGGTCGAAATAAAGCACCCACCGCACCTGCTGAACGCAAGTTTGTGCAAAAAGTTCGTGAGACTGGCATGCTAGTGAACAACACTCATGGCCCCTGTCGTCGCACGGTGCGCACAGACGAGAATGTGGCTGCTGTAAACGAGAGTGTTAGACTCACTCCACGAACATTAACTCGCCGTCGATCTCAATAACTCAACATTTCAGGCACTAGCCTGAGGAGAATTCTGCACAAACAGATCTCGGATTATTCGCTTACAATGTCCAATTGATCCAGCACATCCGGGTACAAGAAAAAATACCGCAGGAGTGGTGCAAATCCATCATATGCCCTATCCACAAAAAAGGAGACAAACTTCGGTGCGAAAACTACAGAGGCATATCGCTACTTTGTACGTCCTGACGAAAATATAAAAAAATAAAATAAATGTATACGCTGAAAAGGTCTTTGGGGAGTACCAAGGAGGCTTTAGGTCTGGTCGATCAACTACGGATCAGCTCTTCACAGTCAAACAAGTGCTCGAAAAATGCTGGGAATTTAACATCGACGTCCACCAGATTTTCGTGGACTTTAAACAAGCATATGACAGTATTGACCGAAACATACTGTACAAAATAATGCTATACTTCGACATCCCGGCAAAACTAGTCCGGCTGACCAAAATGACGATGACGTTGACAGCATCACAAGTCAGAATCAACAACAGTCTGACTGACGCCTTTGACACAAATGTCGGACTAAGCAAAGAGATGGGTTGGCCCCTCTGCTGTTCAACCTAGCACTTGAGTACGTGATAAGGAAGATTCCTGTCGACACAGGGGGTACGCGGATGACATTAACATCTTGTTAAGTTCCTTTACGTTCCAAAGAACTCCTGCTGAAACTTGACCAGGAAGCCAAAGAAGTAGGCCTGAAGATCAATCAGACGAAAACAAAAATCATGACGCAAACAAGAAAGAAGACCTCCATTAGACGAAATATAATTCTGGACGAATATAATTTAGAGAATGTGGACGAATTTATATACTAAGGCTCGGAATTGACAACGAAAGGCAGTGAAACTGACGAAATTAAACGGAGAATACAGCTCGCTAATAAAACTTTCTACTCCGTTCTGGCCCAACTGAAGACCGGCTGCATTCACAGGAAGACGAAGCTCCAAGTTAACAAATCAATAATCAGACCTTTGTTGTGCTACGGATGTGAAACTTGGACCCTTACCCAAGCATCCACAAATATGTTGAACGCCTTCGAAAGACGGGTCCTCAGGCGTATAATTGGAGCTAAACAAGAGTGCGGCCAATGGCAGATAAGGTACAACCACGAATTGTACGAGGTTTTTGACGAACCAGATGTTGCTATAATAATCAAACTGCGAAAGCTGCAATGGGCTGGTCACGTGCAACGAATGGACGAGCATCGAGTACCTAAGAAGTTATTCGATGGAAGGGCCGGGGGTCGAAGACCAGTGGGAAAACCCAGAAAACGCTGGTCTGACTCTGTCGACGAAGACTGTGCAAGCTGCTCGGTTTTCGAAATTGGAGGACACGGTCATTGGACCGAGACAACTGGAGGCGTCGCCTGCGAGAAGCCAAGGCCCAAGAGGGGCTGTAGTGCTACGACGAATGTCCAATTGACTCAGTAATTAAAGATGCACGACCATCCGCTTCGTTATCGCTTCGCCATTTGGGCCTTAGAGCAGCTTGAATTGGACAACGATTTTTGGCGAAAAATCAACTTTTCTGACGAGGCGCATTTTCATCTCGGCGACAATGTTAGCCAACAAAATTGCCGCATCTGGGGCTCGGAAAACCCGCACGTTATTGTCGAGAAGCCAATGTATCCACAGAGAGTGACAGTTTGGTGCGGATTGTGGAGTGGTGGCATCATTGGACCATTTTTATTCGAAAATGAGGCTGGGAACAACATTTTGGTCAACGGTGAACGTTACAGAGCCATGTTATCCGACTTTTTTTTTATTGAAATTGAATGGATTTGGACGATCTCTGATTCACGCAGAATGGCGCGCCATGCCACACAGCTCATGCCACAACCGATCTTTTACGCTCCAAATTCTCAAATCGTGTTATCAGCCGTCTTGGCGATGTCAATTGGCCGCCTCGGAGCTGCAATTTGACCCCTTTGGACTTTTTTTGGTGGGGAACTGTAAAAGACCGATGTTATGCCAACAATCCAAGCAATCTGTGAGCTACAGCCCAAAACCATCAACAAGGTCTTGGAAAATTGGAGTGACCGAATGCGCTACTGCGACGCCAGCCGAGGCAGCCACTTGAACGAAATTGTGTTTCATAATTAATGGGAATGTTTACTCTTCCTAATAAAGCCATAATAAAGAGGAAAAATTAAATGTTCATTTTATTGCTTTTTTAAAAATAAACTTGTATTTGGCCCACCCTGTACATTTATTAAATGGAAGATATTGATCAGTTGATATTACTAATCTGCTTTAGTTGAAAAAGGATAACAACTAACAACTGAACAACTGAACAACTGCAACTGCTAACAACTGAAATGAAAAATTTGCGCTCAGATCGACTTGCAGCAACTCTTCATCCTTTCGTCTTAGCGAAAATTTGACAAAACTACGAGAATTGCCTGTCACTATGTTTGCACAGGAGGCGTGAGTTTGAATCAGCAGGAACTGCGGGCTCAGCTCAAGCAAAGGGTGAAAAACTTTTTATGATGAAAAGCCAAGGGCTTTTCTTCTGGTTTAAATACTGCTTGATGCCACCACACTTAGACAACTTTCAAGCTATGACCTGTCAGCGGTCATTTTTAGTACCGGCATAAGGATAGACTAATACACTCGATTAATGTTTCAGCATACCGTACTTTTGATTCATTATTTCTTCTGCCAACAAAGGAGCTAAAAGACCAGATCTGGTACGCTGAATCGGAAAAACTGGAACGTCAGGTGGATTGCGTTACTAACTCCCAGCACATCTGTCGGGGTAGAAAGTAACAAATGCAACACCTATAAAGAAATACAACGAGTCTAAAAACTTTAAAAATTGAAATTTCTCGGAATTTTGATGCATCTAACGGAAGTGCGATTGCTTATATATCACTTTGTTCACTTGGAATAGTCAGATCAGTAGCTGGATGACGCGTGTCGGTCGACATCCTGATCATTACTTCTTGTCGTTCTTTTTAGCCATGGAAGAAAAAAACCCCAAGAAACACTGATTGAGCTCAATTTAATCGACTGCTTGAAGACAGAGCGTGTCCTAGTGGTAGGATAAGGTCGCCGAAATTAATAGAATCTCGGACGAGTTCTCTGAATAGAGTCATATTGTGTAGCTTCGAAAAAATCTATCAGATGCAACAAGACGGTTCCATGATGGAATCGGAAATTGCATAAGTTCAGCAAAGATACCAGAAAAGCCCATAATTGACTTTGTAAGAACAGCACAGAGGTTGAATGCATCGCCCATAAAAACTCACAAAGATGTTATAAAAATTGGAAATAGTCTACATGAAGAAATCATTCAAATCGTTTTGTG
Source organism: Nemotelus nigrinus (assembly GCA_947369275.1). Classification (NCBI taxonomy): domain Eukaryota; kingdom Metazoa; phylum Arthropoda; class Insecta; order Diptera; family Stratiomyidae; genus Nemotelus; species Nemotelus nigrinus. The sequence continues at coordinate 30,928,565 of OX376372.1, forward strand.
GGGGGCTGGAAGGTGCAAGATATGCCTCGAGGCTGCACAAGCTTCTGAAAAGGACCACTCAACTAAGCTAGGCTCTCTAAATCACTAAAATGATCAGTAGATTGCGGATGCTTATGCACTTACGTATTTTGTAAATAAGGGAGGTAATAAATAGAGATGTAAATCAAATATTTGTTTCTTAATTATTTTCTTGTAACATATTAAAATACGCATATTTTATGCAAAATATTATGCAAAATATATGCAAAATATGCAAAATATATGCAAGATGTGCAAAATATAAGCAATTTGAAAAGTCTGTCTGCCAGTCTGCTATTATGCTATTTTATTACAATTTGCATTGCAGTATGCTACAACTATTTTTTTTCCAGATTAGGAAATGTAAATTTGCGACGTTTGTCTGATAATATTATTTTGTACGCAGAGAACGATCGTTCAATGTTACAAGAAGTACTTGGAGCATATTTAAATTTGCTCAAATTGCATGCATGGATCTCCTTTGGTTCTTCAAGCGACCCACCCTTCAAAATGCTGCTGACTTTTATTATATCGTCAAATCCTGGATTTCTTTTCAAAACTGCATCGAATTTTGCTGCAACTTTTTCTCCGAAAATTTCGGGTATGTTTTTCATATTTTCAATAATATCGACCATATTTCCATGGATTCTGTTGTAGGTAATCCCACTGTTTCCAGTTTCTTCATACTGATTGGCAAAATTTGCTTAGATAAATGCCAAATCCTGAGAAAGTTGCCTACTTTGCAATATTACCTGTCCTGTTTTATTTGACATTGTATTCTTTACATAGAAAGATACATGTTCCCCATCTTTTTAAGATAGGTTCTGGTGGTAATGGAACATTTGCATCAATGTTACTCGGTAACGTTCGACATAAAGCGGAGCTTTCGAAAACACTCTTTTGACAGATGATATCAATTTATCAACTAAAGGAAAATGAAGACTCACTTGTTCTGCTACCCTATGCAATCCGTGAGCTAAACAAGTTAGATGCAACATATTCGAGTAAAAAATTGTCAAGTTGCTACCAGCTTCCAACATGTATGCTGCTGCATCTGTTACAAGTAGTAACACTTTTTCTTCATCACCGTTTGGCCGTAAGACCCGCATCGTCGAATTCACATATCGAGAAATAGTATCATGATTTGTAATTCTCGAGTTGTCCAGAAGCAAGTAAGTAACGGTTTTATTATTTCATTCTCACACAGTTTCCCCACTATTAAATTTGCTACATTACGACCGGTGTTATCTGTAGTCTCGTTGACAGATATCCAAACATAATTCTCAGCGATTTCATTTCTAATCTCCTGAATTGCAAAATTATAGCAATTTTGCAAAGAATTTTTCCTAACGTCGACTCATCTGGAATATTCTGCTTTGTATATTTTTGAAGAAATCTTCTCTACACTTCATTATCAAGGCTTCTCCCGGGAATATTAACAGTGACCATTGCTCAATACATGTCACTATAAAAAGGATTCTTCTTGGATGGATTTATTTCATCTTCTGGATTTATATTTGATGCGTTCATAACATCATCTTTGTCTTTAACATTATTCTTGTGCCCAACAGTATCTAAAAGTTGAGTCAATTGTGATTTTCCTTCACATCGAATCTAATTGAAAGTAAGTGTCTAAGTAAGAAGAGGGCAGATTACCTTCAAAATATCGATATTTGTAACAAAATTATATATATTTAGCTCTCTTCTTCAGTGTCTATCGATAGACACTGAAGAAGAGGGCAGATTACCCTCGAAATATCGATATTTGTTACAAAATTAAATATATCTAGCTTTAAAAGGAAAAAATCTGTTTTTCTATTAAAATATTTTTTTACAAGCTGGGAAAAATTGGTACACATTGAAAACAATTAATCAAATAGAGGTGACAACTTCCTTATGGTGAAAATCCTGCAGAAATGAGATTGAGTGCATAAATGCTGAAGAAGAATATATGTACTTTGAAAAACAATCAATTATTATTAAAATTGTTTCTGTTGTTTTGTTTTGACACATGCCAATTTATGTCAACAATAGGCGTGTTTTTTTGCTCCGATACAGAACAGAATAGAACAGTGACACAAAAAAACGATCCATCACAAAACAGCTGATGCTTTCGCTAAGACTGACATAGGTTGCTGTATTTGGTGTGGTACCACTCAACAGCTCAAAATAAAGGGAGAAAATAACGAATATACACTACCACAATCGATAGAAAATAGCAAAAGGACTAACAGAAAATTATCTCTTTTAATCAAATCTTTTAGCAAAAGGACTAACAGAAAATTATCTCTTTTTTATTTTACTAACTACCAAAACATTCAACTTAACCTTCAAAAAACCAAAGCCATCTCACAGAAAAAAAGACAATTTCGTATGAGCTTTTTTTCTATCAGCACATTCTATACTTCATCACGTGAACTACCTATGACGAATATAATTTCTGTACTAGTGAATTCACTGGTGCAGGAGTGTTGTTGTTTCCAATGCGTATATTCTATTCTCTACTGGATAGAGGAGCAAAAAAACACGCCTAATGTTATTGCGGACATTGACGTCGTGGGTCTTACTGGAAGTTAGCTCAGTTGAAAAATATTTACAAGCTGCCCTATTGGGATCGGAACTGTACGGCTTGCCATAGAACTTCGGCAGCCGTCAACTCGCTGATTAGGCAGATGACCAACGCCAGTGATCCTAGTGAGACAAGATCAAGATTGCTGATGGCGACTCTACTATGGAGATGGAGATATATAGGTTAATCACAATTCAGCGTTTTCCGCTGCGGCCAACGCAGTGGGCTGCGGGAAGTGCTGTCAAAAAATTAGAATGCACTCTTTTGTATGGTAACGCGCACAATGGCTGCGGCGGAATTTGCGGCAGCGGCGAAATTTGCCAAATTTCTAATTTGGCCGCACCGCTAGCGGTGATACCTACCATAGGTTGGCATCACCACTAGGTTGAATTAACTCTGTTTGAATTAGGTTGAATGGTCTGGTGGAATAGACAAGCGATGGCTGATGAGTATTGTGATAAGCCAACCTAATCCCCGTACAACAGGATTTAGCAATACAAAAGAAAAAAAAATGATTTTGGTTGGTGCCTTGGTTGCATTGACAGCGACATTGTCGCTGCATTGTGATTCACCAAATTCAACTGCGGCACTCACGCCTCCCCCTGTAGAACGCTGCGTTTGCCGCAGCGGAAAACGCTGTATTGTGGTTAACCTAAAACGGTACCCCGCACGCTCTGAGTCGGACAGAACAGAAGTTGCACGTATGCAAAGCTTCCAGGTTTGTCAGTAACATTGCTGAGCTAACAAACGGGCTGGAACAACAAAACTCATACAGTGCCGAGAAGAAGTGATGCAAAAAGATGAAAATCTACAAAATTTCGGCTTTGATAGCTTATTTGCGAATTCTCAAAAGTAATATCGGCAAAATTGATATTTTGGAGTATGGTCCTATGTGCCATAGGTAAAATTTCTTCACCATTTTCCCAAGAACCGTTTCCTGAAAGATTGTTTACGCTTCCAGATTAACCTTTAGCTTAAAACATACCGAGAAAAAGTGATGCAATAACTGCAGTTCATTGAAAATATGTCATTTTATCAGCGATTGCAGTCCATTGTTAGTTGTTTTCATCATTGAAAATCAATTTCGGAGACGATTGGAGGAAAACATTCGTAAAAGAAAGTAATTTATGAATCCTCAGATTTAGGTTTTCATTAATACTACTTTAACCAATTTCCAGTCGATCAACATGAGAAAAGAGACTTCTTTAGATGAAAGAAAAATTATTTTTCGGCTTCATAGCCAGACCGTTCCATACAAGGAAATTGCATCCATCGTTAATAGACCCATTTCCACTGTTTGGAGGATAATAGACAGGTTCTGCAAAAATAAAAGCTAAGAAAATAAAAAGCGCTCAGGGAGGAAGAAAATATTATCAGGACGTGATATGCAAATAATCGAACGAGAAGTCAAGAAATATCCTTTTATACCAAAGCAACACTAAAATCTATTTATAAAAACGATGTTAGCGTTCATACAGTCAGAAATCATTTAAGGAAATTAGGTTACGTGTGCTGTATTCTACGAAAGAAATTTTTCGTTAGCGACATAAACCGTGAAAAAAGATTAAATTTCGCCAAAAAAACATTTATAAAGGATGTCGAATTTTGAAAACACGTTTTATTCACGGATGAAAGCAAGTTTATTGTGTTTTCTCACGATGGACGAGCAAAAGTACGCAGAAAGCCTCTTGCGGAGCTAGATACGAAAAATATGATAAGAACTGTGAAGCATGGTGGTGGCTCTATTTTAGTATGGGGATGCATGACTTTCAATGGAGTTGGCGAACTTCATATAATAGAAAAAAAAAACGATGGATCACAAAGTCTACATCCAGATTTTAAAGGATCGGCTAGCAGCTAGCGTTCAAAATTTAAATTTGGGAACAAACTACATATTCATGCAAGACAATGATCCTAAGCATACCGCCCACCAAACTCGAATGTGGATACTTTATAATATTCCAAATTGCTTGAAATGGCCCCCATAGTCACCAGATCTCAATCCAATTGAGCATGTTTGGGAAAAACTGTCGCATCGACTTGCAACACATAACATCCGCAGCAAATCCGCACTTAAGGAAATAATAAAAGAAGAGTGGGACAAGATCACTCAAGAATACTGCGCTAGGTTGGTTTCATCTATGCCAAGAAGGCTTCAAGCTGTCATAGATCGAAAAAGAAATCCTACCAAATATTAAGAACCATTGATTCCTATCAGTTACCCAATACAGTTGGTAGAATATGATCGAGGTTTAATTTTTGCATCACTTTTTCTCGGTAGCCAAAAGTGAACTGATTTACTTTTTATTTTTTTTCTTATAGAAAAGTTATTTTTATTTTGATTTTTTTTATATCTATTCACTGTTTGGAAATGTATTAATAGCAAGAAAAAAACCGATGGACTTTTTATTCACTACCTTTAAAAATATGAAAAGGTTAACCTAAAAAATTTCTTAAATATGAGCTTTTGCATCACTTTTTCTCGGTACTGTATGTCTTTGCACGGTGAGGTAAACTTCTATTTGTGCCAATTTCTAACGGGACACGGTAATTTCGAAGGGCAGCTGAACAGATTGAGTAACATATGTACTCCGTATTGTCGGTAATGTGTATATAAGTACAATGATGCTTGCCATACATCCCTTATTTGCATTAACTTCGCAAGTTTGAAGCGCATTCTCGATCACGCAGAGTCGATCGCGGGGATAATGTTCCTTACCGAGGACAACTGGCGCATATTCTTCGCATATGTTGAGGACATACTGCACACAAAATTAGAGGAGGTTTGCTTGCCTCCGACTGTGGCAGCTGTTGAAGCAAGTGGGTAACGGTAGGTAAGCAAGAACTACGTTTATGTTGAAGTTATGCGAAAGTGAACTTCGACCCGGATCTTCGTAGCTTGTAGATATAGTTTTTTTTGGTGCCTAAAAATTTTGTGAAATCCGTGGTTTGAGCGCAAGATAGTAATCACCGAAAATTTATTGTAAGAGTGAAATACTTTCGCACAAAATAGAACCAGCCTTTAAAATAGCTTTGCAGCATTATGATCGAAACTATAATGTTCAAAATTAGCATGAATAAATATCCATATCTTCTTCCTCTATTGAATTATCAATGTTGGCGCTAGTAAAAGCGAAAATAATTTTACAGATTGTTCGTCCTGTTAATGTGTTCCTTATTGTTGACGTCCAGAATGATTTCATCAGTGGTTCTTTGGACATCAGTAACTGCAGTGCACAACAAAATGGACTTGAGGTTAGACCTGTTACAAGAAACACACAAATGATATTTTTCATATGCAAATCTATCATTGCAGATAATCCAACCAATAAATCAGTTACTGGATACCGTTGATTTCGATGCAGTATTCTACTCCCTTGACTGGCATCCAAGTGATCATGTTTCCTTCATTGATAACGTCAAAAAGAGGCCATTACATGAATCATCTCCGGTAAGGATAAATATTGCTGGTAATTTGTTTGTATCTTGCGATATAATAAACTGATACTTGTAGGTTGATGCTGAATCAGCACAAGTTTATGACACAGTCATGTTCGCTGGACCACCACCGATGAAACAACGTCTATGGCCAAGGCATTGTGTACAAGATTCATGGGGAGCTGAGCTGCATAAGGATCTGAAGGTGACGTAGAATATTAACTGAATTCATCAAAAGTAATTCATTGAAATAATATGAACTACCTGCAGGTCGTAGGAAATGGAATCAAGGTTTACAAGGGTACCAATCCTGAAGTAGACTCATATTCTGTATTTTGGGATAATAAAAAACTCTCAGATACTACTCTGAATGCGCAGTTGAAAATGAAAGGTGCTACAGATATTTACGTATGTGGATTGGCTTATGATGTTTGTGTGGGTAAGTAAGGAAAATGCTATTTATTTAAATTGAAGAAATTAAAAAGAATTATAAAAATATGTTGTAGGTGCTACTGCCGTTGATGCTCTTTCTGCCGGCTATCGTACAATTTTAATCGACGACTGCTGTCGTGGCGTAGATTTACGTGATATTGAACACACAAAAGAAAGTGTATTATCAAGCTATGGTGTGATCATACATTCCAATGAGGTTTGTAACAATGTGGGAAACAAAAAAATAGAAGCAAACGCATCGCTATTAAGTCCTTAACTTCCCAAATATTATGTATCTCAATTCCAATTTTGAAAAACTGCATGAAACATTACAAAAGTTTCCCTTTAAGGAAACTTTTCTTTCTTCTGTCCAAGCATCAACTATGATACTCATGAATCGTCTCATTCTTGTTGGAATCCAAAGTTAACGTTGATCATGATTGCTTATCAGACTTTCACTTGACCAAACTGTGAATGGACTCAGTACAAAAAGCCACTCGAGATCTTACTTATTTATATTTTATTATGAACTCAATTACAAACCCTTATCTCGGGAGTAATTCAGAAAGAGAGAGATAGAGAGTTTATTTAATTTCGGTACTTGAAAGCTGTTGCTTCTGTTGACATTGATGATAAGATTTCTTTACATGGAGCTCGCCTAGAATTATAGAAATTATATATTTTAGGTCAAAGGAATGGTTGAAGGCCGTGATCGACGACCCGAACTAGGGTATAAACTTGCAATGGAATTGAAAAATCCCGATTCAGTTCTATCCCAAAGAAATAGTGTCAAAAGATCTGTTTAAAACAAAATTCGGAGCATAGCTACAGCCAAGCATCGCCAGCCCACTGGCTCCTAAGATAAACTTATTAATGTGGCGACCAAGCTTCAGTGCTATTTTAATGGACTTCAGTTTTAAATTTTACACTCTGCAATGTGTCCGAAATTACAATACGTCATAATTTTCTACAATTCTAGATTTAAGGTGTTTAATTTCGGAATATGTTCCCATATTACGTTACAAGCCTATGTAGTTATGTAAAAATGAAACAAAAACAATGTACTTAATTAAGGCCTATACTTAATGTAAGGGTATATGGGTAGGATTATGACTTGCTTCTAAAAAAATTAAATGCAATATTTTAGTATTGCTGCATACCGTTTTATGCTGTGCGTGTAAATATATCAAAATATTTTTGAGAAAGAGCAGCCTTGAAAGTAGATGATGTGGTAACAAGCTTAGTTAGAATTGGACACCAATATGATAGAATAACTTTATCACTTGTTAGTAAACGCAAGTATATGTTTCGATTTGATACGTTCTAAATTATGAGAGCTTGTACATGCAACAACAGAATTAGTTTGTTTATGAAAAATACACATGCGACTCAAAAATGTTTCTTGTCTTTTATTTGTTCGCTGGCGATATTAACCGCAACGCAAGTACACCTATAACAACAACTTAAATTTAGTTTGAATTATTAACTGTAATCGGATTTGCTTTTGACCGGGACCTGGTTATAAGCAAGTAATTTGACATGCAATATAAATGCATGCTCTTTCAAGAACCCTTAGCACCCGAGGCGTAAAAATAAACCATTTTCCTAAAAAAAAAAATCATAGTAAAATGGGAAATATTTCATTGTGAATATACTTCTTGCAAGCAAATGATTTTTAATCTACTCTACTAGGGTAAGTCCTAGTACCGTTTCGAAAGATTTACCTCAATTAGAGTTGAGTCTAAGGTGCTGGCGCCGCTTAGATCTACCATAGAAATAAGTTTAGGGAAATTATTTTATAGCCCCATAGTTTAGCGTTTGATGCTTCCCCTGACTTAAGAGGACATAGCACCTTCAAATTTTTCATAAATCGATTTTTGTTTTTTGATTGAGTATGTTAGAATGAAGCTTTCAAAACATGATTTGAATAATATAGAATTGAAATTATAAAAAAAAAATGTATGGCCATACATAGCGTAGCGCGCCAAGGTAATTTTTTCTATGATTTTCGTTCACTTCGCTATACCGCCACATCGACTAAGGCTAAAGTGTAGAGAAAGATAAGTGAGTCAACTCCTTCAAAGGAAGCAAAAAAAAAGTTAGCATCGGCAAAAAAAAACAAAAACATTAGCTGAAAAAGATGCTTTTAAAAAAAGTTTTGAAACTTCAAAAAAAAGTCCGAAAAAAGTTCAACTGACACTAAAATTAATGAACAATTTATCAACATATTATGGCCTACCTATGCGACGAAATTATAATTCAGTTAAAAACATGCGCAAAGAAATTTCGGCAGCATATTCACAAAAAATTTCAACTGATGAGAACCCTCAACACTCTTATTTTCCTGTTGGAGAAAAGACTTGGTGTCACTGGCGCAAGGCGGTGGCAGCTGCTGGTAATACTTTAAAAAATTTCAAGCATCATCCACCTTTAGATGATGGGGTACAAGCAGTTTTAAAGCCTATTTATGAAGACTTATCATCAAAAGATTTATTAAAGCGCTGCTTGGGCAATTTTACGCAGAATAATAACGAAAGCTATAATTCTTGTATATGGAATTTTTTGGAAACATATTTTTTGTGGAAAAAATATAAATATGGCTGCAAATATTTCTGCATGTACATTCAATGAAAGATTTATGGCTATCTTGGAAATAATGCAAGTCATGGGAATTACAATTGGCCAACATCCAGAAAATAGAGATGCTGCAAGAATCAACCAGGCGGAAAAACACTCGATTGAGGCATCTAAAGAGGCCAGAACTGTTCGAAGGGAGCAAAAGTCTTTGGGAGAGTAGGAGTATGAGCAAGAAAAAAGGTATATTGTATGTACCAGGCATCACAGATTAATTTTTGGTAAGATTTATTGCAAAAAATATTGAATTTTAACTTTAAACGCGATTTTCTCGAAACAACGTTTTCCAAGTTGGAGTGCATGATTAAGAAAAACAATATTATCCAACCGTTCTGAAATTTTAGCACGTTAATCTGCACATGCTAATGCTCAGAATGAGCTACGCATGAAAAAATCGGCATAAATTTTTTTTAGTTATAACCGATTACTTGGGGAAAAAAAGTCGATTTTCGAAAAAACGCCGCCATTTTGTTATTTTTCAGCCAATTTTTTTTTTGTTCATTCTAAGGCCGCTTTGATGCTGATCAAAACCCCGTTTAACATCAGCTTGAAGACCGTTGTCCAAAGTACATGCCACTAAATTAGTAGTCGTAGAACGTTTTTTTAATGAATTCATGTTGCACTTTAGCAAATAAGTGACTTAAAGCACTATGAATTCTTTCATGAACGATCCGCTCAAGCAACTTAGGAAAGCAAGACAGGAGGGAAATAGGACGGTAGTTGGCAACATTATCAATGTCCTCCGATTTTAAAATAGGAAAAACGTTGGCAGCTTTTCAGTTGGAAGGAAAAACAGTAACGGACAAACTCAAGTTAAATAAAATAGACAAAGGTACACATAAGGAAAACGCAAGAGACTGAACAAACACATTAGGAATACCATCAGGGTCCCTGTTCCCTGAGTGATCTAACGAGGATATTAGAATTTCCCCCTCTAGAAGATTAGCCATCACAAAATTCCCATGAAAAGACACAACCGCAGCAGAGTTCACTGAAGCAATGTTAGGAGAGAAAAAAGAAGAAGCAAAGAATTTAGCGAATACGCCACAAATGTTTTGAGGGATAAAAGCAGAAGTTTCCTCCAGAAAAAAAGTGTCAGGAAATCGGTTACTAGTTTTAAGAGAACGGGCATACGACCAGAAAGGTTTCGAGCTGTTTGAAGAAAGACACGCTTCAATATGGGCAAAGTACCCACGTTTTGCATCTTTAACAGGTCTATTAGCCACTGCTCGCAAAGACCGATAACGCTGAAAAGCCTCAACAGATGAACTAAGAAGAAATTTATTTGGAGCTTTATCTTTCGCGTGCAAGGATTTAGAAACCAAGGAGGACAAGCACCACGACGAGTACGAGACAAAGGAGTAAACATAGATAAAAGGAAGCTAAGTACAGAGTAAAAAGAAGAAACAACTTTATTGATTTCAAGCCCACGAGAGAAAGAAAACAAGCTGATAGTGAGGAGCTCAGCAGCAATGCGTTCATAATCTGCCGTAAAAAAAGTTGAATGACGGCACAGCTATGCTCTTTGTGCATGGTCTATTCAATAAGCAAAAATCATGGAAAGTGGGCTATGACGAGGGTCAGAATCTACGTAAGGAACGGATGATGCGGAAATAGATAGATTAGAAGAAGGAACATTAGAAAAAACAAGGTCCAATAAACGATTGTTATTAAGGTTGTTTTGTAGGTATGTCTAATTTTGCTTTGTATGTTAATTTCTATTACTACATTGAACTTCCAAATGAGAATGACATTGTAGGGAAAATCCACAGCCAATGAGGCAATTTTGAAAATTTTGAAATTTCAGTTGCAATTACTATAATGTTATCTACTTCTATTACTTCCAACGCTGTCATTGAATCGAAACGAAATTCACAGAGTGCGCTAGTATCAACAGGAAACAGATTTGGTTTACTTTTGACTGTGGTGCTAATAAAGGACATTTCCATAATGATCAACATTTCAATAAACAAATAACTATAAAATGCAAACAACCCAACTAACGGTTCCTTCCAGTTGAAAATCAATCAAAATTAAGTCGGAAATTTCAAAGAAAAATTGTTCATCGCCGTATTTTTTTTTTCCACCGCAAGCTTACGTAATTATTACACCTCAGAATTTCAACATGCTATCCTCTCATAACTCAAATTTCAAGTGAAAACAAATAACTCATTCTATGACATAAACTTCATCGACACTGAAATTCATACTCTTGACTCATTTTTACATTTCTGTTCTCGATTTTATTTTTGGCACTCGCGAATAATACCTATTCGAAAAGAGTCCTTTTCTTTGCTCGACTTTCTCCATTGTCCGAAACTGTTCGGTCAACTGGACGAGAGCCAAAAAAAATTCACTTCAATACGAATGCAATACGATTGTATTGTTGCCAACCGTTTCATAAGCTTGGCGGTTCGGGCTTACTGAAAATGCTGAATGGCTGGACTTATTGTTTCACGGGGATAAGCACGGAAGTCTTGTATCCGATCCAACTAGGACTCTTCACAAGGTTATATGCCAAGTGGACGAAAGCATTGTTTACGAAAATTACTAGCTGAGCAAGAGCACACTTGAATACAAATCGAATCGTCAGCTGCAGTATTCGGACTAAGTTGGCTTTATGATAGGGCTTAGAGTTGGGAGATTGGAAAACAAGTAGAACACTCTTAGCTCATTGAAAAATAGAATTGCCTAGTCAGATACCTATAGCATCGAAAATAAGGCAGAGCCAGATAATGGCAACATATTTTATGGTTCGCTTGAGTCTATTATTGAATAAATGTATTTTTGAAATTTTTCTTTTTTTCCTAGGCAAATTTTCAACAACATTTTCTCTTTTTTCAACTCAAAATGAAAATATTGGAATGTGTTTACGTAACGATTTTCAAAGTAACAAATATCTCGAATCATCGTGTTGTCTTAACGAATCAAAACATCATTATATAGTGTTTTTGAAAACTTATCGAAGCCATAACGATGTATCATCATTTTTTTAAATTTCCGCATAATTCTCTGGGAACACTTCGAGCAGATAATTTTCGAAACTCAATAAATTGAACAGATTTATTGCTATCTATTTTTCTGATGCCATTTTATTATCTTCACTCAAATCCAAAGTGTTATTTAAACACTATTTGCTGTTGACGTTCATAATCCTGTTGTCAGCCTTAAATCCAAATTAATGGCACATCAAGTGGCTAATATTTTCATGGGTATTTTAAAGTAGAACGGCGATATTGAACTGCGAATTTGGATTATAATAGCATTTACCAGATATTTTTGACTGTCCAGCCATTCACCCACAAAGTTTGTATAAAATATCGAATATGTTGTGACTTTCGCATTTACACTAATCTCTCGCGAAAAAGATAAATATTGTACAATAGAACTCAGGGGATTTCGTGCTCGATACGCTTAAATTTATTGCATAAATGGTTCCTTATTTTTGGTTACAAGAGTAACACAATTTTTCGCAGACACCCCTTTTTTGGGCATGCGACATTTGGGGGCAGTTTGGGCACGTGTAACTACGAATAACGAAACATCTTTGAAAAAATATTCTTTCCGGAATACCTATACTCACTGCGCTACCATAATATATATGATCGGCATGAATACTTTTTGCTCCGATATATTCCCGTAAGAGAAACGTTAAAATAATGGCTGTCGTTAAAAATTATTTACTGCCAGGCTGCAGTCATTTGGAAGCTTAGCTATTGACACCCCAATTTCCACGTCGAATTCACGATTCGGTAGGCATACTTCATAGTATGCGGTAAAGGTTTTAGGGCTGTTGTGAGCACCTCAATGCCAAATGTGTTCCTGCTAATATATTAGCATGGGATTTGCATAATCAAGTGCGAAGTGCAAATAACGGTTAATCTAATAAATATCGCGACTTTGTAGCCAATTTAAGTGGATTATCCATTGTTAACAGAAGAGAGCGATAAAATGATGTATTATGAAGTTGCATTGAAATTGAAGCATGATTAATTTTTGTCGTTTTTGAGCTAACACCGGATTCAAAAACGACATACTCAATTACATCATTCTACGGAATATGAAAAAATCTATCTTTTGAGGAAGTATGCTAAAATCAATAATGAAAAATCCCCCGATCTACGTCGCACTACTAAGCATAAATGTTCTATCTACTGCAGATATAACCTTAATGCTTAGTAATGTGTAGATAGAACCTTTATGCTTAGTAATGGGGCCAGTTTTTCGTTTCATGCTACTACAAAAAAGTCCTATCTACATAAAACTTATCTTCCACAACTATTTTCAACGTGAAAGCTTTTACTTGAGATATGTCTCAAGTAAACGTATTTGTATCCATGTTCAAACTTTCGTCCAGTTTGAAGGTGTTCGCAGCATTTAGAAAAATATCTCGAAAGTGCTAAAATGTATCAATATTGGTAAAAATGTGTCAAAAAGTCCAAAAAGTTGGTTCGAGGTACTGAAACTATAAATAATAATATAAAATAAACTCTAGCGCACCTGAACCGCTAAAAACACTAATGTTCGATGAACAGTAGAAGAATCGTGCAGATTTTGAGTGCATATTCTACCACATGTACTCCAACCTGTTTGACTTTAAAATTGACCTTAACAATGCATTTAACTCAGAGGGTGGAAAGGATTTCAAGGATTTCAAGATTTAGGAAAGCCAAACACTCCAAAGCTTTGAAAGCAGCATAACATAACATAAAAAAAGAAAATGCTTAGTGCTTGCACCACTTTACCAGCACTGCAACTAAAAGTCGCCCACAATAGCCTGACGCCAAAATCAAATAACTCTATTGATTTCGATTTTATCCGATGATTTCGTCGAAAGTTACAGGGATAAAAAGATGTTTAGGGTCAAAAAACGAAAGATATTTGGAACTGAAAAATTTCTAGAACTTAGAAAATTTATACAATTGGTAACTATTTTCATTGTAAATGTTCGCGATATGAAGCATTTATTGATACGAAAATAGCGAAAAACACCTCACGCTGGCAACCCTTTGCTAGCAACCAAGCCAAAAATATATCACACCTGCCTCACATTGAAATCAATCTATTCTGCGAATTTAGGTTTGATCCGATGACTGCATTGGAAGTTATAGGGGTACAAAAAATTTAGGGTAGTAGATATAAAATATCGGTTCTGGATTTAGACAAGGATCAATAGACAGGGAGCACGATGACGTGATGCGCATATGAATAGAATTCAACTTCAAATATTAAAGCGACCTTTGACCTTGTCGAAACGATGATCTTTGAACTGTACGAAACTATAAAAAATTACTTGCCCTGAATGCGACAAAATATACATTGGTCAAACGAAACGGTTAGTTGGGATTAGACTAACCGTATATAAGCGGGAAGCAGCCTCAGCTAGGAAAAGGAACACAACGGTAGTACGATCAGCAGTAGCAAAACACATCCTGGAGGAGGAGCACAACATCACATGGGACAACGTGGAGGTGATTAAGGAAGTATAGCAGGTACGAAAACTGTATGCAGACGAAAGCGTGAACATATGCAAAACCCCGATGGATAGGCGACTAAACACAGACCAAGGAAACTGTGTATCACCATTGTTCAGGTTAATTTGAACAGATATTTTATGGTGAGGAGAAAAATGTAATTAATATAGAATAATGTAATTAATAAGTATGTAATTAATAGATAATTTGCTGGTAATTAGTATTAGCAGCTTAAATAAGATACCTATGTAATTTTAAGATAAGACCAATAGACACTGAAGAAGAGAGGTGATTTTCCTCGAAATATCGATATATGTCGAGTAGTTAAAATAAATCTAGATTCAAAAGGAACAAATTGGTTTAAATTAAAGTATTTTTGCAAGCTAGGAAAAAAACTTTGTACACAACAAAAACAATATATTTACTCTCTCCAAAAGCCAGATATATGTATTGGTTTGTAATTTGTCATATAAAGGTAGCTAATACCTGAATTAGCCCAGAAACATAAAGGTTTTCTGGTGGAAATATTCATGTGGAGAGCTATTCATGGCAATCTCTTTACATTGCGAAGAAGAAAAAACTAGCGAACTATTCAAACAAACAACAAATGCAACGAAACAAAATGAAAACAGTTATTTGAATACAAGTGATTAATACTCTAAAATACCCCCAATAAATAAATAACAAAGAGAATACTTAAAAAATTAAAATGGATTGACACATTTTTTAATAATAATATTAACAAAACTAGATAGGATAAAAACCATTCGTAACAAACTCACCAAATTATTTGGCAGATTCAGACGAAGATCACGTCAGATTCAGGAAGGAAAATTTCAAGTATTTTCAATACATCATGTAAAAACCATGAGCTCGGTGTAATAACGTATCTGCATATTATTGAGAACTATGCTAATCGTGCATCATTTCAAACGAAAGCCCAAACAGCTTAGCGGATCAGAATCGCTAGAAAACTGATTTTCGAAGAAATGATCTTTGAGTGACTTAAAAATGCGGAAAAAAAGTAATACACATCTTTGTTGTATTGTGTCAACCATTTCTTACTCAAAGTAACAGAAATCCTTTCCTGACAGCATCTCCTATAACACAAATGTTCAAATGAAAATTTTCAGTACTGGCAGCATATTTCCATAGCAGCAGCAATAAGTCTACCATAACAAGCTCGTGATAAAATCAACCTATCCTTTGAATTGTGTTTTAATCCAGGGATATCATCAACAGTTTCACCGATTAAACTATGTCTGGGGCTGCCATCCGAAAAATTTCGAAAATTAGAAAGTTTAAGAGGTGAAAAGATTTTCAGGACTACCACCCTAAAAACTTTTCAAACATTCGAAACATTAATATTTGTTATTAATTGTCATTGCAGGATCATTCCAGTTTGAAAATTTAATGACAATATCGCTTAGTAAAGAAATGCCAAAAAATTACGAAAATTACCATAGCTAGCAGCCTTTCCATGATTTTTCTACGGAATTCCTACGTCAGCTGGTTTATACAAAGGTCCATTTACTACATGAATTTCGTTTTCATTTCATGACTGAATCGGAAGTTTTTTTTCGTAGTGCATTTTCAAGATGGCATCACTGCCACAGGGTTGCCGGCATTTCAAAATTACTTCTATCATACCTGGTTCGAGTCAATACAAACATGTCCTGCAAATTTCATAATGATCAAATTATCTGGTCGTCAGTTCTCGTGAACAGAAGTTTCGAATGCTGAAAATTGAGGTAATTTGGTGATGGTTTGCTGTACTTGCGCAACTCGGAATTTTGAAAATTTCATATTGACATGGTGGACAAAGGTTAAAATTTATCAATAATGTGAATTTTTTGTCAAAAAGCCAACATTTTTCTGGAGGGTCGATGATTTGAAGGATTTTTTTTCACGTGCCTGCCGTAGCTAAAGAGTTGCCCGAACTATCTTAAAAAACCATTTGTGCTCAGTTTTATTCAACATCAATATCCCATGTTTTTGTCAGAAATAATGACAAATCAAAATTTGGAAAAAAAATCTTTGCCTACTTTTAGGCACTCAACACCCACACACGGCTTAAAATTTCCAATTCATTATCATAGACAAGTATTCCCAATACTTTTTTTTAACAAAAACGTACTCTGCATAGAAATATAGAAGTACCTGAAAATTCAATAAAATGCCCGCCGCCACCAAAGGGTTAAAGGTCTCTTAATTTTAGCAAGTCATGGACCTAACTGTTATATACATCTATGTCTTCCATTCAGACGATCGTCCAGTGTGTTTCTGGAAGGAATATTTCTAGTATTTGAAATTCATAATGATAAAAAAAATCCGCATATTATTGAGAACTAAGCTAAACGAGCATCATTTCGAACGAAAGCCAAAAAATCAGCAAATTGAGTTGGATGCCTCGCAAATACACGCATCCAACGACCACGTTTATTTAAAATATTGCACCTGGATATAATTTCGCCGCAAATCTGGCGTGATACTCTCAATTAAAGTGCAAGCCATACCTCCTGGATAATTTGCCTACTTTTGACGCAGCACTATTTATCCTGGTCCGCTTGATTCTTCGTAAAGTCGAGCCTACCCTCCAAAATCTAGCTCTAGAATACGCTACCTTACTTTAATTGTTTGTAAAACTAGAATAGGGTTAGCAGTTGCGAGGATTTTGGTCTTTCTTGCACTAGGAAATGTTAGCAATGCATTTTCGGCTTCATATCACCCTGTAGTGAAAATTAGTAAAAATGTTTGATTTTCGACAATTTTTGCGGATTGCAACCCACAAAAATCGTTTCACCTCTCTAATTTCTGATGCAGTCACCAGATAAAAACGAAATTCACAGAATGAGTTCATCTAAACATGAAGCAAGTTCTATATACTTTTGATTGTGTTAAAAGCAAAGAGTTTTTAATAATTCCATCATTTTCGTACGAAGACATGCTACCAACAAATTTAAAAAAAATTTAACCGACAAGGTTTTATTTTTACTCAATTTTAAAATCTTTTAAGGCGACAGCCCTCAAAATCTTTTCATTCCTGTAACTTTCGAACCAGTCATCGGATTAAAGCAAAATTCACAAAGTAAGTTGGTCTCAACATCAAGCAGATTTGATAGGTGCTGGCAAAGGGCCGCCAGAATCAATCATTTTGTTGTTGCTTCTTCAAGGTGTCGAGTTCGGCAGAGAAGGTAATGCATCAGTTTTTTTGGGACGCCGAAGAAATTATTATGGTGGTATTATTGGAAAGGAAACCTATATATCAGGCTCTTAAAACGCAGACAAAATAAGAAGATTGCGGGAGGCTATTAAGAAAAAAACTCTAGCGCACCTGAACCGCTAGAAACACTAATGTTCGAAGAACAGTAGAAGAATCGTCCAGGTTTTGAGTGCATATTCCACCACATGTGCTGCTTATTACGGCCAAACTGTTTCAAATGCCACGTTTTACTTTCGTCTTAAGAATGCATTATAACTCCTATGGTGGTAGGTTTCAGATATTACCACTGGCATGAATTTCAACCTTTATGAGAGCAAAACACGGATTAATTATATTCGTTATCAGTTGCTTATTTCACATAATTTTGAAAGCAGCATATCATATAACATCAATGAAGAAAATGCTCAGTGCCTGCAGCACTGTAACTGAAGTTGGTGTTTGGGGCTGCGATCCGAAAAATTTGCAGAACTTTGCGAATTGTAACATCGGTTATTTATTTTCATTGTAAATGTTTCCGGTATGAATACTAACTGTAAGCATTTATTGATACAAAAGTAGTACAACCGACTCGTGCTGGCAACCTTTCGCCAGTATCAAAGCCAAGAATATATCAAATCTGCTTCACGTTGTTTAATTATATTCGAAGTTATAGGAGTATAAAGAAATGTAGGGTAACCTGCAGCGAGTTTTTTCAAATGATCGAAAGCTTAATATTTGCTGTTTATTGTCACTACAATATCATTACCATTTGAAAATTCTACGATAAAACCGCTTAATAAAGATATTGCAATTAAACACAAAACCAACAATAGCTGGCAACCCTATCGTGGCTTTTCAACCAAATTTGGCCTGAATAATGTTTATGATAGGTTTCATTAATTGTATGAAATTCGTATGGATTTCATGGCTGCACTGGAAGTTATAGGGCAAAAAGTTTTATTTTCCTGAGCGAATTTTCAAAACCAAAGACACAAAAATTACCATAGCTGCCAGCACCAATCGAATTTTTACACCAAATTTTCATCAAACAGAGTTTAGAGTAAGGTTCAGTTACTGTGTCAATTTCATGAAAATCTGGTAACTTATTCACATTTCATAGGGCAAAAAGCAGTTTTTTTTCTTTTTAATTTTTCAAGATGGCACCACTGGCACAGACTTGCCCACAATTCAAAATCGCTTCTATCAAATCTGGTCTTACTTAAGTCCAATGCATTCCGTTAATTTTAGCTGTATCTGATTATTGGTTCGTGAGTTTCCGTGAACAGAAGTTTTTGATGCTAAAAATATAGGTTAACTGGGAGAGGGTTACCGTTCTTGTCCGACATGAAATTTCCAAAGTTTTATTTTGAACGTGTAGATAAAACATAAGATTTATATACAGATTGGTTTTATTGTAAGAAACGGACATTTTTTTGAATATTCGATGGTTTGAATGTTTTCACTTCCAAATTTTTTTTTCAAAATGAAGACACCAAAATTATCATAGCTGGCAGCTCCAACCGAATTTTTCAACCAAATTTCTACCAAACGTGGCTTAAAATAAGATCCAGCAATTGTGTGAGTTTCGCCAAAATCGAACGATTCAATCAGAGTTTTTAGGGCTAAAAACAGTTATCTTTTTTAGTGGTTTTTCAAGATGGCACCACTGGCACAGAATCGCCCGCATTTCAAAATCACTTCTATCAGACCTGGTCCTATTTAAGGCCAATACATTCTGTGAATTTCAAATAATTCTGCTCATCGGATCGTGAGTTTCCGTGAACAGAAGTTTTTGATGCTAAAAATATAGGTAAATTGGGCAAGGGTTACCAGGCGTGCCCGTTATACCATATCTTTTTTTTTTTTTTTGGTTATGTAAACAAAGCACAAGATTTACATATGAGTGGCTTTTTTTTGAAGAAACGGCATTTTTTCAAGAGAGACGATGATTTGGAGGTTTTCACTTTCAGTGCCTGCCCTAGCTACAGGGTTGCCAGCACGCTCATTAAAAGCTACACAAATCTACAACTAAATAATATCAATATGTTCTGAAAATTTGGTAATGATTGAATAGCTCTGTCAAAAGTTATCGAAATTTAAAAATTTTCAAATTTTCCCGTCCTCTTTTGCGGCACCCAGCGCACACATAGGGTTAAAAAATTCCAAAGCATTATCCGATTCATATGTAAAACACGTTAGAAATTTATTTCGTTAACTTTATTTTTGCGAAAATCATTTTTGCACGAAATAATAGGTATATTAAAAATATCACTTAAATGGCCGCCGGCGCCAAAAGGTTAACAATAACTGACATTTAAAGAGACCTGGACCTATTCTGCATATACACCAATGTATCCTGAAAGTTTCAGCTCAATCGGATGGCGCGTTCCCGAGATTATCTCACTGAAATTTTTTGATTATATATATATATATATATATATATATATATATATATATATATATATATATATATATATATATATATATATATATATATATATATATATATATATATATATATATATATATATATATATATATATATATATATATATATATATATATATATATATATATATATATATATATATATATATATATATATATATATATATATATATATATGGAAATATGAATTTTTGGCCGAATCGATTTTAATACTAATGTTCTTCGAACATTAGTAAAAAAGACGCGGAGCGCTGTTTCATCAAGACAACACATCGATTCACAAGGCTGCAATGATCAATTCGAGAAAAAGGATTCGAGCTGCTTGAACATCACCGCTATTCGCCAGATATAGCTCCCAGTGACTTCTACATCTCTCCTCGGCTCAAGGAACACCTTCGGGGCAAGAAATTTGAAGATGCTGTTGGGGCGTTTTGGAAGAATAGAGACAAACAAATATTTTCTAAGGGTATCCTGGGCTTGGAAAAAAGTTGGACTAAATATATTAGCGTGTTAGGAGACTATGTTAAAATCAAGCTATTGATTGCCCACAGCTTCAGTGATTTTCTTAATGACTATGATCAAAAATCTCAGGAAAGTTCAAACTATGTATAATATTTGAAAGCAAAAAAAAAAAATTTATATTTTAAATTTTTGTTTAAATTATAAAAAAAACTTAACAGGAAAACATATTACAGGATAAAGAAGTGATCAAAGTTTTTGAATTGGTGGGTTTTTTGCATCTCGATCAATAGCAGATAAGGGTGGGCAGCATTG
Organism: Nemotelus nigrinus; assembly: GCA_947369275.1. NCBI lineage: Eukaryota > Metazoa > Arthropoda > Insecta > Diptera > Stratiomyidae > Nemotelus > Nemotelus nigrinus. The sequence goes on from OX376372.1 coordinate 30,949,554, forward strand.
AAAACAACAGCAACTGAGGCAGGATAGTTGCTGTTTTCAATGGTGCCTACCCTAATCTGCTATTGATCGAGCCGCAAAAAAACGCACCTAATAGTTCAAAGTTATGGATTTGATGTATCTTTTAGCAAATTAAATTAGATACGTGTGCATCTAATATTGACAACAGATTGTATTTTGCTAGTAAAGCTACAGCTTCAATGTCATTGTCTCTATTAGAAGAAGAACTGCTCTCATTGTGGCAACGAAAGGCTAGTTCTTGCCAATCAAGAAAATATACGTCAATTAGTGATATTGAAATTTCTCGGTTTCTTCTCACCTGTTCATCATGCTTGAAGACAAGTGATCGTTGGTTATCGATCAAAGATTCAATTCTTGGAAAATTTCTAAACTTTTTCAAAACTAAAATGCTACGCAAATGAGATTTTGAGTGACGTTTTATAGCCTTATTCAAATTGCTAACATCTACAAATCCTGAAGTTCTTCATACGTTATTTTCACGAGAAAAAAAGTAAACATGTAAACATGGCCAACATTACAATTTATTCAATTTTTTACAGCCATTAAGCTATTCAACTTCCTCATATAATTTGATAGAAAAGTGACTAATATCCTTTCTTCTGCCTTATATATCTGTCCTTCTGCAAACGGTTGACTGAGCAAAATTAGTGGTCTTGGTTGCACCGAATCAATAAAGTACTTTTGCCGCTCAAACGATCTAGATGAAAAAGACTGCCGCAGTAAATCCTCTGTGGCACTATCACAGAAATTTTGAATTTGAACTTTAAAATCCATATTAAATCCGTAAATATTAACTTTTCGCTGCAGAATCTGTTCAATATGCGTCAAATTTAACAAATTTTTATATTATAATTTACATAAAAGACTACCTTTTATCTTTCTTTAACCGAAGTTATTTAAAGTAAACTTATTTTGCTTTAAATAACTCACGCACATAAACTGACGAACACATATAAATACTGACAACCTACATAGTATGTAGTTCCTGTGCCCCAGAATTTTTAAATATATGTCTGCTATTAAGGGACAATATGGTTTCGACGAACGCATGCGACACTATTTATTGACTAACTAGTAAAAAAAGACGAAAAAAATTCAAAAGTCGGAATAATTCGAATGAATCTAAAATTTAGCACAGACTCTAAATAAGTACACCGATGTAAATAAAATGTCAAAAGTTTCTATCGACCACACTTCGACTAAAATGTTTACTAAAGCTAAAAAATCAAATAAATTAGTTTTTGGCTAATATCTCTTATACGGTTTGCGCTATCATAAAAACAGTTGAACAAAGTTTGTAAATTATATGTTATATTTGTTGTTCCCTGTTTCATTCCTATTCCTTCCATTCTTCTTCTTCTTCCTTTTGTTTCTGGTTATCTTTTTGTTGCATTGCTATCATAATCATCATAATTTGTTGTATCTAATTTTTTTTACGATTACTGCCTACTGGTGAACAATATAATCCAACTTTTTTGCAGCCACAATTATAATTACAACCCTTCTGACAATTGCTAAAATAGTATGGAGAAATTTTTCTGGACTAGGCAGAAGTAAAGTCTGAGTTGACTTCAGACCGTTATCTTTTAACAGCCATTCCCGCTCTGCAGGATTCAGTTCGTTTCCTAGTCGTACTTTCACTTGATAGCAGGCACGATGTAAATGTTGATAAGCCGCAGTAGATGTCGGAGGAAGACAGGATAATTTTTCACTTTTATTGTGCCGTTATTTTTGTTTTTTTTTACAAAACTGACATATCTATGTCTATAGAATCATTATTTTCAGAGCTCCCTATATGGCAGGAAGAAAGGGAATTCCATTTGTGATAATGATGTCTGGAGAAGAGTCGAATCTTTGTGAATACTTCAGCGCAATAAATTAAATCATCACGTTTTGCAAATAAATTATATACTTTTATTGTACCTCTTTTGAAAAAAGCGAACTTAGTATGACAGCCAATTATTGCATGTGAAAATAAGATATGAACTTGACATTTAGAATATGGAGTTAAACTTTATGATGAATATATTTTGGTTTCTATTCGTGGGAAAGTGTTCAGGATGTGACGTAGATAGAAATTTAAAATAGATAGCCTTGAAGTATGAGGTATGAGTGGCGCGTTTTGGCTTACGGCTAGGATTTCTAATCTTTAAGACGTTATTGTTTATAAAACTTGAGGTATATTTTATAACTCAAAATCTCGGTTGAGCTATGAATTAAATAAGGGAAAACAGGCTAGAGGATGTTGGATCAGGTTTTAAATCAGGGGTAAAGTGGATCGTGCAACTAATCACATCACACTCGTATTCACAATGATTGAAAAAATTGTAATGAAGCTCTCTACCAGCTTCAACCCCTAAACCCATACGAGGGTTGTCCTGGGAATACTTTACTTTACTTTACTAGTGGCAGTATACACTGCAAAAGGAAGATTACTTAGAGCTTCACGATGTTTGTGTGAGTCGAGCGTGGGATTAAGAGCTATTCTTGAATAAAGACAGACAGCTATGCTGAGAATGATATGATTTTTTTTATATTTTTTGGTAAGAGTTCCACAAATGACAATAACTAAATATTTTTCTTATATAAACTGATGACGTATACAGGGCACGTATAAGTGCATTTAAGTAATTTCAATATCTGAATCGCAGTAACTCATGAATGAGGATTCTTAGGGATAGAAGAATGCAGTGTTTTGTGTAGATAATTGAGTTATCTACAAACTTTGTAAAAATATTTTTATGGGAACACTCACCATTTGAGAGATATTTAAGACAAACTGATTTTTTATTAGTTTGACTTTTGATCAATTCAACAAATTTTACCCGAAGTAAGATCAATGAGAACATTTTCACATTTGACTTATAATAGTATTTCAATGATATGTACCAATTTTCAGGTCTATGCCAATTTCCTGGTCTAGTTTCACTGGATTACTTAGTGGGAATGTTCGGATTATTATTTTTTCGATTTTTCTGCACAATATAGCATTGGTGTGTGCACGCATGCGAAACTTTTTATGTATGTGAGTGAAGCCAGTGCAAATCGCCTAGTTCAATTATAATAGATAGTAAAGAGGGATGTTGAGTGCGCGGCTACCATTAGGCCGCCAGTTTGGGCCCATTTGTCACCCTCTGCTGGCTTGTTAGAGCTGCCAAGTGAACACTTCGCCAAACGGAATCAGCTGACTCAACGTGATGGTAGTAGCCCCCTCTGCTAACTCTTAAAAGTGCTAAGAACCAAAAATCTTGGGGCGTTTTATTGCGTAGGGCTGAATATCGCAAAGAGCGTGCCCGATGGTGTCCTCTTCCATCTTGCACCTCTTGCATAAATTGCTGGATGTCAGTCCCATTTTGTTCGCATGAGATGTGGTAAGGCAGTGCCCTGTGAGCAAGCCGACTGTCGCTCTCAAGCAGTTTCTGTTGAGCTTCAACAATTTCCTGCTTTTGCTTGGATCAGGTGATGGCCATAAAGTCCTGGTCACCCTGTGTTTCGCCCTGTTTCCCCATTCGAACTTTAGTTTGGTCCATATGGCAGCATCTAGTTTGCTTATGGTGTCAGTAATTGACCGTGGTACAATGATTCAGGGGCTTTTACTAGCTCCTGAACTTTTCCTCACCAATTCATCGGCTTTCTCGTTGCCTTTGACCCCACTATGTGCTGGCATCCACATAATCCGGAAAGGAATATGCCTTGCCTTTTTATTAAGAGCCACTCTGCAAGCGTTAACAGTTTTTGAAGAACATCTTTAAGATCTGCTGTCGACGCAAATCGTCGTTGGTTTGGTTGATGTTCCGCTGAAAGACTCAACTGCCATGCGTATAGCATATGCTTCATACTGAAAGACACAAGCTTGGTCCGATAGTCTACACCACAGGTTAAGGCTCAAATCCGTAAAAAATTACTTCTGTGTCCGTTTTTGAGCCGTCCGTGTAAGTTCAGACGCCATCATCGGCGGTAGATCCCTTTTTCTTTCAGTCTGTTCTTGTGTGTATCTTAACTTAGAAATCCCAACCAAGATCTATTATTCTGCTTATGCGGTCCGTGTTTTCCGTAATGAACCCAAAACTTCTGCACCATTCTGTAAGAATATCGATGTGGCCACACTGATTTGAACCGTTCCAAATGCCAAAACTTTTAGCGTGTATTGCTGCTCAGCTTGCGCTTCTAAAGATAAATAGATCCTGGGGCATAGGTCCCAGAACCATTTCTAGCCCAGCCGTTAGGGCGGTTCTTAAAGCGCTTGTAATACATATGTAAACTAATCTTTGCAATCTCGTTAGCTTTTTAGTGTTGGTTTTATTCTCCGCAGCCTTCCCCTACAGAATCGTTCTATACATCAAAATCAGCCTCGCCATAATTGTGAATATGTAGTAGGCCACCCAAAACTTAAGACCTCAGGTATAAGAGTAAGCAGATCGGAAAGCAAAAAGTACTGCTCGAGCCTTACCTATTCTGTGCTTCATATTACCCCCTGTTCAGTTTTCTTATTAGTATAAGGCCCGAATATTTAACACTATCAACAAGTTCTAATGTTATTCCAATGAAACTAGGCGTGGCAATAGCCGGTACTCTGTGTTTCCTCGCGAAAAGTACCAGGTCAGTTTTTGTCGGGTTTTGCCCCAGATTGGAATATGTTCCAGCGCCGATTGGATAAGAGCCGATAAAGTTTGTGTGAAAGTACCACAATGTCATCGACATACGCCATAACCTCAAAGCTACTGGCCTTCGAATTCTCCAGTATTTCGTTGACTGTCAGGATCCAGAAAAGGGGAGATATAATCCTTCCTTGTGGTGTTCCAGGGGTATTCTGATTCTGAGAAATGAGTTTCCAGTAGCATCTCCAGACATTCGTTCAGGTCCTTTACCCAATTCCTGTTTTCCTTTCACAGAAACGTAGGTACATCGGCAGTTACTCTTAAGACCTTCTTGATTCTACCAGTCCATGCAGTTCTTTCAATAATCTCACAGAATTCGTTCATCTTCGTATTGGTCTTATCTTTTTTTTGAAGAGCGACAAGTCTTGCTTGTATCAATCCGTCCTCAACGTTTCTGGAGGGCCTAGCATTGTTAAATGGCCTTCGTGTGCGACCTCTAGCCTCTGTATGTCGGACCGTTGATACGGCCCGCCTTCTGACTAGTTTTTTCGGATTTCACTGGGGCAGTATTGTGAAGTGGACGCTGGGTTGGGATCTACGCTAAGTACTAAATTCACACTGCCCACTGAATCCATGCAACAGCTGGATTCACATAACAGCTGAGTATACTTAACAGCTGACCGAATGTAAATAGGTCATTCGGTCAGTCATGACATATATAGGTGTGATCGCGTACTACGATAACCACAGGTATATCGTGTCGTTTTAATTTACGTTACAATGTTCGCCATTCCACCATAAGGTAGCGTTTTTCCTTGCGGGATTTTCCGGGTACAAGTCTTTGAAATCTGACACTAGAATTCCTGTTAGTCAGTTCACCTGATCGCAAGGTCATCCTGGACTCGTCAGATCCAGATCGTGTAGTTCCCTGAGGTGTCTATTTATTTTCCTTGAGTAAATTTTCCACTATGCTGTTCTCGTGTGTGTCTCGTTTTTGTTCTTGTGTGAGATACCAGAACTACCGATGTTCCGGCACAACCACTGGTGGTCAGAGAGCGACGGTAGGCTCGAATCCTGTCAGCTATGGACACTTTCTATTATACTTGGAGTTGTCAGAGTAATATCAATTACCTCAGCGTTGTTCCTAGTAATAAACGTAAGTTTGTTAGCTAAATCGAGGATGTTCAGGTTGATTGACTTTACAAATTCCTGCAAACACCTGCCCCTCTCGTTTATGTTGGTGCTTTGTCATATTTTGTGGTGAGCATTGGCATCACATCCGTTGACAGCATCAGTTATCATAGCCACTTCTGCCACTCTCCTCAGTCCGGTTGTGATGGGGTCCATGTCGTATGATATATAGACCACCGACATCAGGCACCGCTGCGTGCCGCTACCAGGGATCTTCCTCTCCCAACACACAGTGATTGTATCTCCATCGCAGAGCTGCGGAATGAATATTGCATACCTCTTTTTTGGCGACAAAACAAGCCCTTGCCTTGTCCCTACATGTTAGCTGGAACACACTGAGACTCGCGCCAAATCCACAAACAACATTCTTATACAGAAGCGGTTACTGTATCAGCGCAATGTCAGCGTGCCCCCGACTGAGGTGCCGAAATAGATTGGCCGTCACCGCTCTACTGTGGTGCAGATTTGCTTGGATCTCCCGCACTCGGCTTCCCTCAGTTACCTTCTCCGTTCCAACCTTCATGGTGATTCTCTTCAGCCCAAAGTGAATTAACCCTCTGTTGGCCCGTACTTTATCTTATACTATGATAAGAACTCTACTATAATAAGGAGTAATAAACAAATAAAAACACATTAAAAATTGTAATGAGTCACTTCGATTCAAATCTTGCAGGTAGCAGCAATAACTATTATTTTTTGGTACTAGTTAGTGCAAACGTTCCGTACCTAGACAAATCCGTGCAAATAGACGCCAAAGAGTCTTCTAGTATTCGACCAGCAGTAAGTGATATTCTTTAAATTCTATTCATATAAATTTCAATATCACTCTTCTAGGCTATTTGGTTCCTATTCATATTCTCATTCAAATGTATGTCATTAATTTAAGCTTCTTAATCTCAAACACACAAACCTATTTACTTGTTTGTTTATACACAAAAATTTATCTGCATTATAAATTCATCTAAAAGTTAACTACTTCTATATTCACAGCGGCAATTCAAAGTTTAACTTCGACGTCGACTTTGAATGAAATAATTAAATATCCATCAGCGATAAAACTTATCGAAAATCTCTTTTCCCGAAGGAAGAAATTAATTTTGATTCCACTCACCTCATTCCGCTCAACTGTACTTACCTGAGCCGAGATAACTCACCGGAAATTTTCGTACAAGGAGCACGTGCAGCTTTACATCGCGATCCACCTTTACTCCTGACGTACGTAATGAAGTCCAACGAGAAATCGAATGAAACTAGAAGAGGGGGCGTTGCGCGCACACTCGAAACTAATGACGTCACGGGAATCAGGTCATAACCATATATAGGTCAGGCATTACGCTTGTGGCGAAATGTTGAGCCGAACGGGATACCTACATAAAAGATTATAAATATCAGCAAGTTGGATCGGTTGAATTTTACATCAATTTTTTTTCGGGGCTTCCGTCATTGTATTCGATTAAATGTCCTAGGGCATTTCACAGAGCTGCAGGCAGTCCTGACCAAACTTGATTGAATGAATACCGTTTTTAGCAAACAATTTATGTTGCATTGGTTCGGAATTCAACAAAGCGAATTTCTTCCAGCAAAAGGAAATCGTTCATAAATGCTTAGAGGAGCGTGGCCGTGGTGGGTCGAGTTTTATTGATGGGTTGGAGATGTCAGACACCTTGCAGTTAATGCATTGGCTAATGAGTTGGTAAGCTACTTAAGTTAAATTCTTAAGAGTTGTTTGCTTGGACGAACACAGCCCAGCCAATGCCATTACGAATCGCAAATATTGAATATGCTGGCTGACAACAAACATCGGAAATGAACAACATCTCTCCCCTACGACACAACGAACTTTTCCAGCTTTTATGAGAATGAAATATAAAGATGGCATATTGAGGCCATTTTCATTTCAATCAACTATATGGATGTGTATCCTGGCAGTGTGGTACGGTGGCAATTGCCGAAGCTGATGCGATAAGCTCAGATTTGGGGCGGATTCAATTTACTTGATCGGAAAACAAGATTAAAAGTAAATAAAATTCGGAAGGTTGAACACATGGTGTCCTGCCGTTGCTTTCATGATTGCCATTTATATATTCCTTTTTGAAACGTTAATGTAAAAGTTTTCGAAAAAAAAATAAATCAATTCGTTATCATTATTATGAGTTTAAGTTTTTCGAATTTATGTCTCCAGCAAGAAAGTAATTTATTTTGATGGGAAACGCTTATGGCTTAACGGCCTAAATGTCAACGAATCGTTTAGAGCTTTCCTTATGCCACCGTCACGTAAGTATGCTGTGGATTAGTGCAAAATTTATGAAGATTGAATGTAAGGTGGGGATTAGGAGTCAGGTCGTTTTCGTCATTTCGCAATGATGGAATTTGCTGAGATTGTACATTTTCAACACATAGCTGGTTTGGCTTTCAAATTAAGCGACGGAGGTTTAAGTTTGAGAGCATTCGGTTGGTATGTGAAAATAATTGAAACTTCATTGGCAATCAGAACTAATTTAAACTTGGCGTGATTGTAAATCGTCCCGTTGAATAAATTACCAAAGTTCTCGCTAAGTTTGCGAAAAAAAAGAATTTTACCTTCATAACTTAATGTAATGTAGCTTGAAATGATTAAGCTGATTTATTAATATGTTTACAAATCGAACCTGGTTGGAAAATAACCATTTACTCTGCAATACAATTCTTGCGACGTAGACGGAAAATACCCCAATTTGAAAATCGCTATACATTTACCGAAATTGGAATAGTGCTTAGTAAACACAACGCGTCCAATTCAAATTTTAACGAAAATAAACTTTACGTTGTCAGCGGTTTCCTTCGAATCGGAAGTTGATTGGGGTGATATGGCCGTAACTGTCGTTTTAACTTATGTGTTAACATTTTAACCCAATATTTATAGCTTTGTGTTTATTTAGTAGCTGTAAGTGCTGGCTAGGTAAAAGTTAAAAAAAACTCTAGCGCACCTGAACCGCTAGAAACACTAATGTTCGAAGAACAGTAGAAGAATCGTGCAGGTTTTGAGTGCATATTCCTCCACATGAGCTGCTTATTACGGCCAAACTGTTTCAAACGCCACGTTTTATTTTGGTCTCAAGAATGCATTATAACTCATATGGTGGAAAGGTTTCAGATATTACCACTGGCATGAATTTCAACGTTTATGAGAGCAAAACACGGGTTAATTATATTCGTTATCAGTTGCTTATTTCGCAAAATTTTGAAATAAAATGAAGAAAATACTCAGTGCCTGCAGCACTGTAACTGAAGTTGGTGTTTGGGGCTGCGATCCGAAAAATTTGCAGAACTTTGAGAATTTAAACATTGGTTATTTATTTTCATTGGAAATGTTTCCGGTATGAATACTAGCTGTAAGCATTTATTGATACAAAAGTAACACAACCGACTCGTGGTGGCAATCTTCTGCCAGTATTAAAGCCAAGAATATATCACATCTGCTTCACGTTGTTTAATTCCATTCGAAGTTATAGGAGTAAAAAGAAATTTAGGGTTACCTGCAGCGAGTTTTTTCAAATAAACGAAAACTTAATATTTGCTGTTTATTGTCACTACAATATCATTACCATTTGAAAATTCTACGATAAAACCGCTTAATAAAGATATTGCAATTAAACACAAAACCAACAATAGCTGGCAACCCTGTCGTGGCTTTTCAACCAAATTTGGCCTAAATAATGTTTATAATAGGTTCCATTAATTGTATGAAATTCGTATTGATTTCATGACTGCACTGGAGTTTAAAGGACAAAAAGTTTTATTTTCCTGAGCGAATTATCAAAACCAAAGACACAAAAATTATCATAGCTGGCAGCTCCAACCGAATTTTTCAACAAAATTTCTACCAAACGTGGTTTAAAGTAAGGTCCAGCTATTGTCAAAAATTTCGTCAAAATCGAACGATTCAATCAGAATTTATAGGGCTAAAAGCAGTTATCTTTTTTAGTGATTTTTCAAGATGGCACCACTGGCACAGAATCGCTCGCATTTCAAAATCACTTCTATCAGACCTGGTCCTATTAAAGACCAACACATTCTACAAATTTCAATTAATTCTGATTATGGAATCGTGAGTTTCCGTGAACAGAAATTTTTGATGCTAAAATATACGTAAATTGGTAAATTTTTTACTTTGACTATGTAAAAAAAGCATAAGATTTACATATGAGTGGCTTTTTTTTTGAAGAAGCGGCATTTTTCAAGAGAAACGATGATTTGGAGGTTTTCACTTACAATGCCTGCCCTAGCTACAGAGTTGCCAGCATGCTCATTTTAAGCTACACAAATCTACAACTAAATAATACCAATATGTCCTGAAAATTTCGTAATGATTGAATAGCTCTGTCAAAAGTAATCAAAATTTAAATATTTTCAAATTTTCCCGTTCTCTTTTTAGGCACCCACTGCACACATGGTGTTAAAAAATTCCAAAATATTATCCAATTCACATGTAAAACACGTTCGAAATTTATTTCGTCAACTTTATTATTGTAAAATTTATTTGTGTACAGAATAATAGGTATATTAAAAATATCACTAAAATGGCCGCCGGCGCCAAAGGGTTAAAGATAATTGACATTTAGTGAGACGTGGACCTATTCTGCATGTACAACAATGTATCCTGAAAGTTTCAACTCAATTCGAGATTATCTCACTGAAATTTTTTAATGATATATATATATATATATATATATATATATATATATGTACCGAACTGCCAACTACTAGCAGCTCGGTGTAACACGTGATGGTATCATGACCACACGGCAACAACAGATCCTTCAACGATACGAGGAGGCAGCGAGACGATGAGTCGACCAGCATCGATTGCAGTGAACGGAGTGAGCGCGATTTCCTTATTTCAACAGAGCAAAACGAGCGTGTGCGAATTAAACTGTGTTTAAAGAATAGAAAATAAAAGTAAATGTATTGATCAAGTGAATGTGTTTTCTTTTTCATTCCCGTTGCCATCTTTTGGCAACATTTGGTCCGTCGAGCCGGATTTGCCGGTCGTAAATATGTGCTCGGGCGGATTGTAAATTTTCGCTTGGCCAGTGATTTGAATTCGTGCTCAGAGCGAGATGTGCGTGTATTGTTTATCAAGGCTCTACGTGCAGGGCTATTTGTCGGTGAAGTGTACAGCTTGGTAATTCACTGTTTACGGGCTAATGCTGCGTATATGTCGGTGCTGGTCGGCTTCGGTAATTGCCGCATATTTTCGATACGGCGTCAGGTAGAGTAGATTTTGCACCAGGGTAGATCCTGGATATGGGTGATGAGTAAGTAGAGTAGTGCGTTGTAGTGCAATTTGTAGTTGCTTATAGTACCTATATAAGAATTGAGATAGTCATGCAACCTGCGCATGAAAATTAGAGCGTGCTGTGCTGCGTAGATATATCATAGGTATGTGCCATTAGAGCAGTATGATGTGCGACTAGAATAAAAACTAGAGCGTGCTGTTGTGCGTAAATAGATAACTGGTATGTGCAAGTAGAGCAATAAGTGCGAGTAGAGCAAGATGTGTGAGTAAATCAATAAGCGCGAGTAGATCAATATGTGCGAGTAGAGCAATTTGTGCATTTAAATTAACAGAGCGACGTGGAAATTCCACCATTGAGCGATGTGGAAATCCACTGTAAATCCAGGTGGAATTTCTAGCATAGAACGATGCGGAAGTTCCACCGAAGAGCGATATGGAGTTTCCGTCACATGCGTTAAAAGCGCCATATCATCAAAACGTCAACGCAGCGAGGGATCAACACAGCTAGCCATTCTGAACGTGAACGGCTAAGTTTGGTTCAGACGTTTAAGATTTTATTTTAATTTCAGATTTTGTGATTATGTGAAGGCTGCGATGGCATCGGCAATAAGGCGAGATGAGCTGTGGAGGCTTGTGCAGCGATCGTACGTTTTTTTGTTACAAGCGAAGCGTTTTGCAGTTGCACGATACAGAAGCTGTCTGTGCGTCGGAACATCCCAAAGGATTTGTTTTGCAAGCTGCAGCGCATCCACATGAAATTTTTGGATGGTGCTGGCGAGAAGCAAATAAAGGATATCGGAAGCGTCGACGGCATGGCGGAGGATACGTATATATGTGCCACAGCAAACCACGATGAGCGTATGGAGAGGGAGAGGAGTCATGCGGAGCAGCCTACTGTACGTAACGAGAAAGGAACATGTGTGTAATAGAGCGTGGTGCATGTGCTAAATACTTGGGGTGACTTTAGTGGAAATTTCCGCACATTGCCAAAGTTTCCTTCCCCGATTTGTGGCCGCAGTGCACAGCAGCCCTGCTGTTAAGCCAGTTTTCAAGATGCAGCATCTCAAGGCGGCAGTCACAGGAGAAGCTCAGCGTGTGTTGGGAAATTGGCAAATCACAGCAGTTAATTATATGGAGGAGTGGCAACGATTATGCGAGGTACACGATGATCAGCAACTTATCCGTCGCGCAAATATCACATCGCTATTTCAAATACCAAAATTAAAGCAAGCATCAAATGATAGACTTAGACGGCTGATCGATCAGATACATGAACCGATGCGGTAGCTGAAGACACTGAATGTGGCTGTCGAGTACTGGGACCTTATATTGGTCTACTTGATAACAGAACGACTTAACTGGTAAACAGAAACCAAACCAGAAGAAGCTGTGCGCGTTCTAAGAGCAAGAGCGTTGGCCCATTCAAAGGAGCTTGGTGCGTTGTTAGAGCGAAGAGCAAGAGCATTGGTCCATGTGAAGGATCAAGTGAACAGAACCGCAAAGATAGCGAGGATTGGAGTAATGGAATGTGTGCCTAAGAGCAAACCACCGAGTTGAGCGATGCAGTGTGGGCGATGTTCGGAGCGGAGAATAAGCAACAGTGTGCCTTGCTCAATTTCAGCAGTAAATGCACGGAAGGTCAACAACACGTGCGAGAAGAGAAAATGATGTCAACATTGCATGCAAGAGAATGGTGAGCGGATTTGGTGTTGTTTCGTGTGATGGAAGCACACCAATCAATACCATTGCGTTGGACATTAACAGTGCGGTTACAGCAATAAAGAGCGAGTGCAGGTCATTCAAGGTGCGTTTGGACAAACTCTACTACAAGAGCAAAGCGAAGTGCAATGCAGTTTCATTGGAGCGATTGAACCAAAGAAACTAGAACTTCAAATGCGAATCTTCTGGGAGCAAGAAGAAGGTGGGAAAGTGTGCCGGTCACTAAAGAAAGAGCAAGTGGAGCGATTATTTGTTCGAGCGCATCAGTTTGATGCAGCCTTATAGCGATTCAGCATGCTTGAGCGATCTGGACTTAGAGGAGCAGTACGTACATTTCATACGTGAATATCAGCGACTAGGTCACATGTGTGTGGTTAGAGGCGCAGAGTCCGGGAACCGTGGTCTTTCGCATTCCACATTACAGCGTCATGCAACGAAGTGAAAATGGTGGACGAGAAACTGCAACGTAACATAGTGAATACACTTATGCGATTTCGACGGCATAAGTTTGCGATAAGTGTGGACATGAAGATAATCTTTTGTCAGGTGCGAGTTAAGCAGAGCAATTGGGACTATCGATAGATATTTTGGCGCGAAGATCACGATCAGCCATTACGCGAGTATTCGCTTACAGTCATGACCTATGGCACAGCAGCGACAGCACACTCTATCATCAGAGCTATACGATGAAGTGTAGCGATATCCGTAGGCATCTTTGGTCGTGCGAAACGATTTCTACATAGACGATTGCTTATTCGGTGCAGAGACAAGAAGCAGTGCCAGGAGCTTAACGAAATGCTGTCAGGTGGCGAACTCAAATTTCGGAAGCATACATCGAATAGTCAACACGTACTTCTAGCGATAAATAAGCCTGAGCGGCAGAAAGTTTTGCTAAGCGATTCATCGGAAGCTAAGGTGCTTGGCCTGAAGTGACTCACGAGCGGGGTTGAATAGGCGTTTGGTATGCGAGAGCTGAACAATAGCCCGGTTACTTCTAAAAGACAAATCTCAGTCACATTGTCAAGTTCAATGACTGGGTCCAATAGTTTGGGCTAAAACTTTACAGCAAGAATTATGGAGGCTGAAGATGAGTTGGAAGGGCCAAGTGCAATTAAACTGTACTGTGCGATTGGAGCGATTTCGAAAAGAATTATCATTGCTAGAAAGGGTACACGACATTGCAGGCTGCAGATCCATGGCAGAGCAGAGCGTAAGGAGCGTCTAGGAGCATGTAACAGAGCGTAAGGAGCGTCTAGGAGCATGTAACAGAGTGTATGGAGTGTCAAGGAGTATCTAGTGGTGTGTATGGAGCGGTAATCTATGTACGAGTGCAAACCAAACAGGGTGTGACTATGCGGCTTTTAGTGTCTAAAAATAAATTCGCTCCAGTCAAGACAGGATCAATTTTGGCACTCGGCTGAGCTATAGGGCAAGCGGCTGTCTGCGGTGCGCGAAGCGTGTGAATTCAGAGGAAGAGAACATTTCCGTGGAGTGATTTTACAGATTTTACATCCACCGCATGAGCTGAAGCCAACAAAAATAAATACAGATGCTGCTGCGTGGGCGCATATGAGCAGAGCAAACAGCCCAGAAATGTCTCGAGTCAAAAAGCTTTCCTTAGTGAACTTTTGGTTAATAAAGCATGCGAGAGCAAAAACACATGACCGAGACCAACGTTGAGCGACCCGCGATGGCAAGAAAAGGCAAGGGAGGAACTTTTTCCCAAGAGCAACGTCGATATCTGTGCAGCAAGCTTAGAGCTAATTTAGCTAACTTAACCACTTCGAGCAACGTCTTATGCTCTGCGCTTCATCCGAAACATTCGAAGAGAAAAGCAAGAGCGAAGGGAAGAACATATCAAAAGGGCGAACGTGACACACGGTGATTATTCACCCTTCCTTCTCCATCCGAATGCAGTGAAGGATTGCAATTTTTGGATTAAACAATCCCAAAAAGGTGTATACAAATTAAATATGGTGTTTCAATGCTGGTCAAAAGTTTTACCGGGAAAGAGTATCGTATTACTCTTGAGGCCAGTCTTGGATTTGATTGATTTGTTACGTGTCGGCGGGCTAATCCGCAAGTCTTGATGCAGTTATGGCCAAAAACACCTGCTCATCGTACAAGCATCGTCAAGGACAGGCTGGCTGCTGCTAAATGTACACACCGAAGAACGATTAATAAATCAACAATTGCATCAAGAGTATTGAATGCCCTGTTTTCGAAATGCGCAGAGCGGTACGTGGCTGTGTCACTTGTGCAACGATGAACGCACGGATCATGCCACTTGCTTAGGGATTGACTGCAGCCTACGAAACTATTTCTACATTCTGGCGTGGACTTTGCTGGGCCAATCACCATCCAAGCTTGGCAAGGCAGAACGGAAAAAGGCATGCAAGCGAAGGACTATGTAGCTGTATTTGTATGCATGGCATCTAAGGCCAATGACAAACACAGCGGTTTTTGCGAGGCGTTTCCCGAGAGGAAAACCGAGTCGGTATAGTCGTACATCACTTTAGCATTGTGATGACACACACCGCGGTGCGAACCGCCTCTCGGTTTCGGAATCGCGTCGGTAGATGAGAGAAATGACCCACCGACTCGGTTTTCGAGCGTTTTTCGATGAGTTCATTGCTGCGTAGTCCGATCGAGCTGAAATTTTCTGGATGCATTAATGAATGCATGGGATAGGGGAAGGAAAATCTGATACTCCGACGTAATTTTTAACTGAACCGACTCGATAAACGCTTCTGAAAACTGCTGTGTGTGGCAGCCGACGCGCCAAACCGAAGCGTTAAACGCTTCGGTGAAACCGAACTGTCTGTCATTGGCCTAAGGCAGATCATCTTTATGCGGTAACAAACCGTACTATGAAGACATTTGTGGCATGTTTTCGGCGTATTTTGTTGGACGGCGAGATCACATAATGGCCAGACCATTCTTGGAGCACTCAAAATATTGAAAGAGATACAGAATGGCGTTTCATCATACTTGTGGAAGGCTGCGCGAGTTAAGTAATGATCCGAGTGGCATAGGAGCATTGATTTCAGGTCATTTCTTCTTAGGAGAAGCACTAATTCAGGCAGATGACGAATATGTACTGGCGAGCAGGTTAAGGACATGGCGAAGGCTTCAACAAATGACGGGAGCGTTTTGGAGACGGTGGCAGAGCAATTACTTGGTTTCGTTGCAGGGACAAAAGAGGTGGCGGGCTGAGCGACAAAACCTGCAAGTGCGCAGGTTAGTGCTTATTTGGGACGAAGACGTGCCACCCACTTACTGGATAATGGGGCGAGTGATAAAAACTATTAGAGGTGCTGATGGTCTAGTCAGAAGTGCGGTGGTGATAGCATACAACACGAGCAATTCGAGAGCTGAGTGTCCCTTCACTTGAACTTGAAGATCAGAAATGTATTGATTTTCCGGTCTTCCGCGGTGTTTGTTTGGGAATGTACCGAACTGCCAACTACTAGCAGCTCGGTGTAACACGTGATGGTATCATGACCACACGGCAACAACAGATCCTTCAACGATACGAGGAGGCAGCGAGACGATGAGTCGACCAGCATCGATTGCAGTGAACGGAGTGAGCGCGATTTCCTTATTTCAACAGAGCAAAACGAGCGTGTGCGAATTAAACTGTGTTTAAAGAATAGAAAATAAAAGTAAATGTATTGATCAAGTGAATGTGTTTTCTTTTTCATTCCCGTTGCCATCTTTTGGCAACAATATATATATATATATATATATATATATATATATATATATATATATATATATATATATATATATATATATATATATATGTATGTAAATATGAATTTTTGGCCGAATCGATTTTAATACTAATGTTCTTCGAACATTAGTAAAAAAAGTCATCAAGTATCAGATGAAACACAATAAAATATTATGAATATGCAAATTAGTTTCAAATAATCATCCATATATAAAAAAATAGTATTTTCACAAATGTTTGCATACTTTCCTTACATGCGAGAGCATTCAGTTTGAGCATGATCGTGCTTATAGTAATCCAGATGTTTTTGAAAAAAATGGGCGTCTGAGCTAGCATCCAAATCATGGGACTCTATGCACACATTTATCGCATTTCAGCTACTGACAATTATCGAATCAAAAATGTGATATCCGTACAGTCCATCGTCGTACCGAAATCACACAAAATTTCAACACGTAAAACAAGTCGTTGAGGCTCACGAGTAATAGCTTGATGCTGAAATGTTTATTTAATGCAAGTATTTCAGCTCAGATAAACAACAATTGGTGGGTGGTATTCTGTTTTGCTCTGTTGACACGTGATTTGGCTCGAGATAGTAAAATCTGCAAATTTTGGCTAACCGCAGTTTAAAATAAATTCAGCAGACTTTATTCTGAGTGCAATTGCCATTGCTATTTCGAAAATTAAATTTAGTTGCTCTTGAATTGAAATTTTAATTTGTAGGCGGGAACAAAAAACAATATCAAAAACAATTTAAATGTAAATAGAATTGTTTTTGCGGGATGATTAAAATTGAAAAATTACTCAATAAGTAAGTTAAAATTTTATCAATATTTAATAGAAATTCCATTTACTTTTCAATTAAGAGGTCAGGTACACTTGGGACGTCAAAAAAAAGCTCTTTTTCAGGATTTTTTTTAGACACACTTTAAAGTAATTAATAACAAATGGTTTTTTACTTGAAAGAAATATGTTCGTAAAAGCTATTGTAATTTTTTTAAGGCACAAGGTTGAAAATTAGTCGAAATAGAGTAAATTTTCGAGGGGTCCAAAAAAAAAATTGTTTTGCCGTGATCACTGTAGCTTTTCACTAGATCATCCGAAATATTAGTAAATAGCATAGTGCTCCTAATAAACGAGGGACTTTGGAAAATGTTGTTTTTTTGAAATATGGCGGATGTTGATATTCAAAATTGTATTTTCGACCAAAATTTCACTCACATTTTCGGCTATTGAAAAAAAATATCGCCTAATCCGGAGGATAATTACATATCAAATAAGTGAGGAAAATTTAATGCTGATCGAGAAAGCCGTTTTCAAGTTACAGTGATCACCGACTTCCAAAACATAGTTTCGAGAAAAATGCTTTCAAAGCATGCGAAAAACGCTTTACGCAAAAGAGACGACTTCGTTCAAAGTTATTTATCTCCATAAAAATTGTCCGGTTTGTCTGAAATTTGCAGGGAATGCTCTTGAAATATGCTACTTTTAGAAAATGCAAAGAAAATAAAATCGATGTTCTCAAAATTCTAAGTGTACCTGCCCCCTTAAGGGAGCATTAGACTTTGTCTCTTGAACATTACGACTGAAAAACTATTTTAAAAAACATTTTTTGGTACTGCTATTTTTCTGACACATATTCTAAGACCCAAACATCTATGGAAGCACCGGGTCGCAGATCCACCGCATTTTAATCGATATCACATGAAAATGAAAGCATAATGAAGATATCAAATCAATACCCTAGATCATATCAATTGATCAGAAGATATCAATTCTGCAGTTCATCTTTTCAATGAGAAAGTTTTTGAAGCATTTATTATTGCAACATCTAAAATTAAATTCCACGCCTCACCCTGGAAAATGACCTACTCTTCACCAATTAAAATTCTAGTGCAGAATGAAAATTGGCACAAAGACATTAGCAACCGCATAGGTTACCCCAAACAGAAGAAAGACTCAACAAAGTTTCTTGAGAGTTTAGGCTGGCACTTGCATAAGACAACAAGTGAAAATTTCACTTATTCTTGGAGAACCTCACTCACATTAAAAAATACTGATTTGAATTATGAATTAAACTTAATTCGAATTTTTTTTCAATAAACCGGAATCTCACTTCTTTTACAACTGTGCCGTGGAACCGTTTCAGGAAAATTTCTATATTTCATGATCTCCGCGAGTATTCATAGTTCAAAGGGTTCTCGAAATTTTTGAAACAATGTGGATTCGCTGCCTTCCCAAGTACCACACTGAGAGAAAAATCGTAGTAAAATCAACAATATTCCTTAGTTGTTTTTGCGTCAACTACGGGCTATAGTTAAAACAACCACAGAAGAATTGTTGATTACTTTACATAACGCGTGGTTGATAAACAATGTCCGTGTTGCAAAAAAGTAAGCAACTACAAACTATGGTATCTCAACAATGCGCATAGTACGAAATAGTAAATGAATATAGTTTTTGGTGTCCCGACAATAATGAGTGATTCAGCAACATTTTTCAGCAGACGAAAATTATTGCTCAACAATTAAATTGTATGCACAACACGGATGTGTACGTACGAAATTTACGGATTTAAATATTATGGTTTAATCAGCTCAGATGAATCAATTTATTTATAAATCTGGTGTGGCGGTTTTTGGGCTGCAAATAAGAAATCTTGGCTATTTTGGGCTATGCAAATTTGAAATTGGGCTATATTTTCCCGCAAATATCTGGCCGCACTGTGCAGTATTGGCGAAAATCACCGAATTCGGACAAGCTTGACTTGCAAATGCAAATGCTAACCGATTTGCCCGTACACCGTTTTCCAACCGATTTAAGGCCGGCGATACACGTAAAATTTTTAAAAATTCGAGTGTCTTGTTTTTGCATAAATTAACATCTAAAAAATGAACGTACTGAAGGATATCTGTATGGGCTTGGAATCGCTGATTAGTTGGTAAGTCACTGTGATCATAGAGTTACTGTGTTTCAAAGCTACGCGTTTTTCTCGAAACGAATTTTTTTTACATTGGCGGGTAAGATAACTCAAAAAGTTCTCAACCGATTCTTATGAAGTTTGGCTCGTGTTTTCTCTATAGTATAAACTTCTAGTTGAACCTCAAAAATTCCTATAAAAAATTGCAAAATTTAGCATTTTCGACCCAAAAACTGTCGAAAAAAGGGTGAAAAATCGTACTTTTTTTATGAGGCGTGCTAATTCACGATTTTTTTACTTTTTATTTTTTTCTTGGTTCAACTAGAAGATACATGTTTGATAAACACACTCCTACCCATTTTTTAGATTTCAAATTCCTGTAACTGATGCTAAAAATCCCGCCGATTGATGCCTTTCGTCGCGAGGGTCTCAGGAGATTGGTTACTACGGCAGTCATTTTGAAAAAAAAATTAAATAAAATCAGATTCTTGTATTTGAATATGTAATGAATAAACATGATCACTTTTATTCCTTCTATTTTAAATATGCCTCTGAAAAACGGTCTAAATTCAAGCGTTTACATGTATCGCCGGCCTTAAGATTTTAACTTTTTCATTTAAACTTAACCGTTTTTGCTTACGATTTGCCATGTTGAGATGTTTTTAAGCAGAGAATAACGGACAAAAATTGAGACAAGTGCACTAATACAAG
Source organism: Nemotelus nigrinus (assembly GCA_947369275.1). Taxonomy (NCBI): domain Eukaryota; kingdom Metazoa; phylum Arthropoda; class Insecta; order Diptera; family Stratiomyidae; genus Nemotelus; species Nemotelus nigrinus. The sequence goes on from OX376372.1 coordinate 30,969,725, forward strand.
ACGAGATGCAACCAACTGAATAGAAACCAATCAGAAATACTTTTCATTCGGAAATCTTAAGATTTTAGAACGGAGCATGGTGTTTGTAATGAACTTATGTTTTCTGAAAAATTAAGATTTGTGAACTTAAGATTTCTGAATGTCTACTGTACTACATACGTCTTTTCACTCTGGAAGTTTTACATTTTCAAAATTCCTAATCACACAATATCAATAGTCATCACCTATTTTTTGGGCACTCAGAATATGAGGACTAAAGCCGGATCATCGGATCAAAATGTCGCTCTTAGGATATATTGATTTTGGTGGAAAATTTTTTGTTAAACATAAAGGATGTACTCATGTACTTCATATCTTCAGATCAGATATGAAGATGTTAATGACATTCCAACAAAACATTCGAGAGAAAAATTGTTTTCGTAGTCAACCTCTATAGACGAATACTTTCGCAATTTCTTATCCTATGACCGATTTTTGATCCTTATCACCTCAAACATATAAAATATTTTTGTTGTGTACACTTGATTGACACTGACGTTTCGACACTGGTCGAAATGTCAAATATCACATAGATGGCGACTAGAGCGCCCTAATTGCACGCGGTGGTAAATACCTGGAACTAGGTAATTATTTTTGATTCGCGCAGATTTTTTTGAAAAGCTTAACTGTAATACTATTGCTATAAAAGCTCAAGTTTGGAATGAATAAAGATTATTCTTTGCTGGTAAGCCAAAACCATAGCGGCGACCAGGAGTACAAAAAAAGAATTTGTTTTATTCTTTGTACTAAAGAAAAGGACTGAGATAGACTAGCTAAGCGGCGACAGGCTCGCCAAGGCAAAGTCTTCGGTCTCTCTTTGCTTAAAAGCGGCGACAGGCTCGCCAAGGCAAAGTTTTCAATTTGCTTTTGCGTAAGCGGCGACAGGCTCGCCAGAGCAAAAGTAAATAGCGTTCAAAAATTATATTCTGGCTCGAGGAGCAAAAATTGCAACTAAATACCTGTGTCCACGAATCCAGCCACATATTACATGGCGATCCTGCCAGGAGGACCAAATAAATTTAAAATCCGACCTTCCTAAAGAAGGAGGACCTCAACCAAGGGAGGACCCGCGGATCATCCAGGCGCGGAAGGACGAAGCGAAATTAACCACGATACCATACCAGGACACGAGACGAAAACAGAAGAAACGCGGAGGCAAAAAGGTGTATTTGAGGAGACTCCGAGCGGCGCTTAGAAGAGTAGCGACGAATGAAGATGACCCACCACCCTGGGAAATACAAGGGAAGTTATTCGAACGTATCGAAGAGATATCAAACGAACTAAAAAAAAAAAAAAAATAATATATAAAGAAGAATTGTAAAAACAAAAATGTACATACATAAATGTAAAATCAAAGACAGTAGAATGAATAATGTATTAAATAAAATGAATTATTGTTGTTAAAGAAAAAAAAAATAATAATAATAATAATTAATGAAAACTAAACAAAAAACAATATATTTTTATTAGAATACAAAAATTTTTTTTTTTTTAAACAAAAACCTATGGTCCATGGTATGAACATTATTTTTTTTAAATGGAAGAGCAGATAAATGCCATTTCGAAAATTATAACAAATTTAAAAAAAACTCCGGGAAGGGCATACAAAAACGATACCATAATAGAAAAATTAAGTGATATCGAAGATTTGAAGAAAAGAGTACTAGATACAGAAGATAGTTCAGAATTGCGAAAAACATTCTTAGATAAATATATTGTAGCGAAAGAGTTGTTAGAGGAAAAATTAGAGCAAGCAGTAGAAAATAAAATGGGAACTTTCAATATAGAAATAGCTTTAAAATCAATACCAACTTTCAATGGAAACCCAAAAGAAGTGGATGCATTTTTAACCATAGTTGGGTTACTAAATGAAAGTCTGAATGAAGAAGGAAAATTGAATTTATTGAATTTCGTTAAAAATGTAAAGTTAGGAGCAAGCGTGAAGGTACAACTAAGTACATTAGAAATCAACAATTATTCAGCGCTAGAAAAACACTTAAAAGATAGGTACAAAAGTAAGAAAACATTGCAGCAAATACACACGCAATTGGCTCAGCTACAACAACGCGGAACTGTAGAAAAATATGGAGAAAAATTGTCAGAGCTTATTAGTGAATTGAGTGATATCCAAATAAATAGCCTAGGACAAAATACAACTGCACAAGAAAAGGCGGTGATAGTAAAGTCTAATGATTCTTACGCGCTTACAATTTTCAAAAATGGATTAAATGAAACCCTTAAGCCTACTATTTTTGCTGCGCAACCTAAGACATTTATAGAAGCGATACAGATCGCAACTGAATTTGAAACGAGTAATAGAACACCGGAAAATGTAATGTATATTAATAGAAGACCGAATTATAAACAACAATATAACCATAGTAGTAGAAACACATTTAATAGTAATAACACGTCTCATGGCTATAACAATAACAGGAATTACGGCACTAACCAGAATAGAAATTATAGAGACAATTATAATTCAAGATCAAGTGAAATGAACAATGCAAATAATTACAGAAATAACAGAAACACTTATAATAATAGAAATAACGAGTGGAATCAAAATAATACTAATAGAAATAATAATTATAGAAATAACAATAATAATAGAAACAATCACAACTCAAGGAGTAATGAAGTAAATCGAAATCACAGAAACTATGATAACAGCAGAACTAATAACAGAAATTTCAATGAGAGGAGACAACGAATAAATATAGTCCAGGGAAACGCGACGAGCCCGGAGGCCAGCGACAACGAACAATAAAAGTTGACCCCGGGACCAAGACAGAAAAAATATTATTACTTAATAGACAGCTCGAGAATTACGTCTCGGTTTACTGCAAGAATAATAGAAAATATTTAAAATTATTGATTGACACTGGAGCAGATGTGTCACTATGTAAAGCAAGTGCGATTCCGGATGATCAAATCATAAATGAAGACAAAAGATGTAAATTTTCCGGAATAACTGATGAACAAATACAGTCGATTGGAACGACTAATTTAAATTTGAGTATTGATGGAAATAACATCAATTTTCCATTTCAAATAGTGGAATCTGATTTTCCTATTCTTACTGACGGAATATTAGGAAGGGATTTTCTTACCCAAAAATTAGCGAGAATAAACTATGAAACATACACAATAACAATGAATATAAATTATGAAGACCATACCATACCTATCGCTACAAGAAAACAAAGAGTTGCAGTACCACCAAGGTGTGAATACGTATGTCCCATCGATATTAATATAGAAGAAGATAGTGTAACCACTAACAAAGAGATTAAACCAGGAGTCTATATAGCCAGTTCAATAATCCCAGTAAAAGGCGTAAAACACATTAAGATATTAAACACAAATGAAGAAGAGGTAATACTCGAAAATTTTAAAATTGAAACCGAACCGTTAAGAAATTTCAAACCTTGTGAAACAAGTAAATCAGTAGCTCGAAACATCAGAGACGAACAAAGATTTAAAGACATATTAAAACACGTTAAAATAAATCATCTGAATGCGAAAGACCAGAAGTCTCTGTTAGAAATTCTTAAAACATACCAACATATATTCCACTTAGAAGGTGAACCTTTATCCACAAACAACTTTTACACTCAAAAAATACAGGTTACAGATACCACACCGACATACATAAAGAATTACAGGTTACCTCATACACATATTAACGAAATAAACAAACAAGTACAGGAATTGTTGGACAGCAATGTCATCGAGGACTCAACCAGCCCCTACAACTCACCACTACTTCTAACACCGAAGAAGAGTGAACTAGGCGCAAATAAATGGAGACTAGTAGTTGATTTTAGAGCACTCAATAAGAAAATAGTCAACGATAAATTCCCTCTAACAAGACTAGAAGATGTTCTAGATAGTCTGGGGAGAGCTAAATATTTCTCTACTTTAGACATGACAAGTTCATTCCATCAAATAGAGCTTACGAAAGAGTCACGACCATTGACAGCCTTCTCAACAAACAAAGGGCACTACCAGTTTAAACGACTACCATTCGGCTTGACAATTTCCTCAAACAGTTTTCAACGCATGCTAACCATAGCTCTGAGTGGACTGGACTCAGCAGCTTTTCTATATGTAGATGATATAATTGTTTTCGGCTGCAGTTTAGCACACCATAATTCAAATTTAATACGAGTACTTGAAAGATTGAAAAAATACAATCTTAAATTGAACCCTAAAAAATGCAATTTCCTGAGAAGCGAAGTGGTTTACCTGGGACATCTGATAACCAAGGATGGAGTTCGCACTGACCCCGGAAAACTAGATACAATCAAAAAGTACCCAGTACCAACAAATCCAGACGAAGTCAGAAGATTCGTCGCATTCGCCAATTATTACCGTCGATTCATCCCCGACTTTGCTAAAATAACGAAATGTCTAAACGATCTACTAAAAAAGAAAGTTGAATTCAAGTGGACACAGCAATGCCAAACTACATTCGAATTACTTAAAAGCAAACTAATGAATGCACCAATTCTACAATACCCGGACTTTAGCAAACCATTCATAGTCACAACGGATGCATCAGACTATGCATTAGGCGCAGTACTGTCACAAGGCGACATAGGACAGGACTTACCCATAACTTACGCGAGTAGAACTCTCGTTAAACACGAAATAAACAAATCTACAATAGAAAAAGAATTACTGGCGATTCATTGGGCAATAAATTTCTTCAAACCCTATCTTTTTGGAAATAAATTTACGGTGGTCACTGACCATAGACCACTGATATCGTTATTCACACACAAAAACCCATCATCAAAAATGACACGCATAAGAGTCGATTTATGTGATTATGACTTCGACATAATATACCGAAAAGGAAAAATGAATGTCAATGCGGATGCACTATCACGCATCAAGTTAAGCTCAGATTCATTAAAAGAAATGATCCCGAAACAAGACCATAACGTTAAGAACAAAAATATATTAGCAGTCACAAGAAACATGACCAGAGAGAAATACAACACACCAACGATAGAAGCACATGAACCAAACCAAAACACAAAGTTAAATGAAACGTATATATGGAACAGCGAATTGATGGCTGACATAAAAAATTTAATAAACCTAAAATTTGAAACGGGGAAAAATACAAAGATAAACATTGAAAATAACCAAGTTAAAATTGAATGCAGTGATAATCCATCGGAATTAGTTTCGTTACTGGAGAAGCTGACGTCAATAGTGACAAGGAGAAATGTAACAATGATATACTTAAAAGAAACTGATGAAATATTTACCATAATAGGGAAAAACGAATTCAAAGACATATTCAATAAATTACAACAGTGTACTCAATCAAAAGGCAAAAAAACTCTGAAAATTATAATATACAAACCCCCCAAAAGAATAACAGATAAAATAATACAATTTAAATTGATAAATGATTACCATACAACACCCATAGGAGGACATTTAGGTGTGAGAAAAACGATATTAAAACTCAAACAGAAATACATATGGAAAAATATGAACAAAATGATAAAAACCTTTATTAACAATTGTGAAACTTGTGCTAAAAATAAACAGACAAAACATATAAAAGAAAACCAAATTATAACAGACACACCTGCTAACACATTCGAAACAATCGTCATAGACACAGTAGGGCCACTTAGGTTGAGCAACAATCATAGATATATACTAACAATGCAGTGCGAATTATCGAAATATGTTATTGCCTATCCAATAGAATCAAAAGACGCTAAAACTATCGCGAAAACAATGGTTGAACAATTAATATTAAAACACGGCCTTTTCAAAAAACTGAAGTCAGATAATGGAACTGAATTCACCAATGAGCTAATGGCAAACATTTGTAGTATGCTAAAGGTAGAACAAGTATTCTCGACACCCTATCACCATGAAACACTCGGGACAGTGGAACGTAATCACAGGGTATTAAACGAATATTTATTGAACTTTACCAATGATTACGAATGGGATAAATGGGTACCTTACTATACTTTTGCATACAACACTAGCCCCCATGTAGATACACAATATTCCCCATACGAACTAGTATATGGCAGATTACCTCATCTACCTAAAGACATAATAGAAAAAGATGAACCAATAAACAATATAGATAATTATGCTAATGAACTAAAACTCAGGTTAAAAAACAGTATCAGCCTAGCACGAAAAATAATCGATAGAGTAAAATACGAAAGAAAACTTAAATTAGACAATTTTGCAAAACCATCAAACTTGAAGGTAGGAGATTTAGTACTAGTACGAAATATGAATAGAAAAAAATTACAAAACACATACCACGGACCATACGAAATTAAATTCAGAGATGGCGTAAATTCAGATATCTTAATAAAAAACAAATGTAAAAGATATCACAACAATTTGTTAAAGTTATACAAGCCACAGACAAGAATTATAATGTAATAAACTATAAACTTACAAATAGATATTTCCACAAAAAAAAAAAAAAAAAGCAAACAATATGTACACTATAAATTAAGATTAAAATACAGAAAACATCAAGAAAAGAAATATATATATGAAATCACGAATTAAATAGAATTGAGTCAGAACAAAATTAAGAATAGCATCAAGTTGTATGAAATTGTAATGTATATAAAATTTCGATTAACGAAAAATGAATTAAATAGAATTAAGTCAGAACAAAATTAATAAAAACCTCAAATTATATGAAAATGTAATGTGCGAATCAAAAAAAAATTAAAATTCAAAAAATTTTCTTTTTACACAAAAGAAAATTTTTTTTCCCAAAGAGAGAGGGTGTTGTGTACACTTGATTGACACTGACGTTTCGACACTGGTCGAAATGTCAAATATCACATAGATGGCGACTAGAGCGCCCTAATTGCACGCGGTGGTAAATACCTGGAACTAGGTAATTATTTTTGATTCGCGCAGATTTTTTTGAAAAGCTTAACTGTAATACTATTGCTATAAAAGCTCAAGTTTGGAATGAATAAAGATTATTCTTTGCTGGTAAGCCAAAACCATAGCGGCGACCAGGAGTACAAAAAAAGAATTTGTTTTATTCTTTGTACTAAAGAAAAGGACTGAGATAGACTAGCTAAGCGGCGACAGGCTCGCCAAGGCAAAGTCTTCGGTCTCTCTTTGCTTAAAAGCGGCGACAGGCTCGCCAAGGCAAAGTTTTCAATTTGCTTTTGCGTAAGCGGCGACAGGCTCGCCAGAGCAAAAGTAAATAGCGTTCAAAAATTATATTCTGGCTCGAGGAGCAAAAATTGCAACTAAATACCTGTGTCCACGAATCCAGCCACATATTACATTTTGCCCCTTTAACCTCCGATGCAGTCATCAGATCAAATAGAAATAACCCACTCAGACCAGATTGATTTCAAAATCGAGCAGAGTTTATTGAATTTTTGTGGTATGAGTAATTTGACAGCTTTTTACGGAGAAATTCTGCTATCAAATTTATACATATTCAAAATCAAAAAATTTATTGGAAAAAAATCGTTATCCAGAACAAAAATATGATGCATTCCAAAGTCTTCTAAATTTATATCCGCATCGTCTCACAGACCAACTCATCTTCTATGTAACAATCATGTTTTATAATTATTCTTCTAATTTCGTAGCGGTTATATAACCATCATATCAAAATAGAAATCGAGCACCCACATTCACTTTTCTTGCAATTGTTTCTATTCACTTTCGTAGATGTCTGATGTTTCGGGCAATGTATTTGTAACTGTAAGTTAGGTAAGAATAATCATAATTCGATTGTCTGGTATTTTGAACAGGACGAACTGTTAGATAAGTATATTCATTTCATAGATATTTTCGAACAAAAATTTTCGTACTAGCATTCCAGCAAAAGACCCTATTATGTATGATTGAATCAGTGGTGAAAGATCAATAGCCGTGTTTATAACGTGGTTTCAAACCGGCTTAGGATTAGTCAAGCCGTGTTGTATACGCGCAGTGGATTGATTTGAGTTAAGTCGATCAGATCACGAAATTTTACAGGATTGGATTGACTTGGGCGTTAAAAGACGCGGATCGAGCGATTGAGGATTGAAAAATTCGAAGCCGACTTCACTTATATATGTAACTTTCCAATGCGGCATACTTCACCATTGTGGAAGTGAATGACATTTTTGAACACTCGAAATTTATGAATCGAGCATATATGCGTTTTGGATATTTTTCTGAGATTCTAAGGAAAATAACATGGAATTTAGAATGAGAATAATATAATTGTTACTGTAGGTATGCTCGCTTATTGGAGCAGCAACATATTTTTGCAGGAGGCTTCTTTTTGTGGCAACATTTCGCTTGCAGCAAGAGTACAAAATCAACTTGCTGCGAATGTATTTGCATATATTTTCACATGTTATGATTCAAAATAATTTGAAAATAGGCAAAACTATATTGCATGCTTCTTGAGTGGACAAATTTGATTGGAATTAACTAGCCTTAAGCTATTTAGCAGATGAATATGGAAGAGAACATCGCTTAATTATTGGGAATGAAAACAATACAATGTAAATGAAATAGTATTATCATGCAGGACTAAATACTTTTTTTGGAACCAGAACGCACGGGGGCTTATAACCTCTCCAGATAATCCCACATGTTGTAAAACCTGGTGCGAAAAAAATTAACTTATACTGTTAGCAGGGCATGTTTCTTACATTTCACAAAATGTGACATCATCTGGTTATTACTTACTAATGAAGGAGAGTCGGACCGTGTCTGTAAATACAGTTACAATACAAAATGCCCGAATAATAAATAGCACTGGTGGATGATTTGTTTTGCAACCCGTACACTAGGTAAAAGTAAGTTAGGTAAACAATGGAAAAGTGTTTTGTGAAAATACTATTCTTTTCACGCAAATGCAAATTTAATAAAGAACTAGGAATGAATGCAAGCCTTTCAATTTATTTTGGGGTTTTTCCGTATCTTTTATCAGAGGTAGGGCCATAAAATTTAATTCAGGTACATGTGTTGGTATTATTAATTATTGATTATTCATAATTATTCATTATTAATTGACGCTGACATAGAAAATTCATTATTATTGTTGATATCAGAAGTCTTTGATTGTCCATTTTAACAAGCTTTCACATTTTTTCACTTTCAAATATCAAAAAATTACCTCGTCTATTGTTGCACGAAAACACCCACATGAAATCTAAAACTCAATCGCGTTTCAAGTGACTCCGCGGAGATACCATCGATGCCCGGTGCTTTGTTGGGTTTCAAGCGGCCCATAGCATGTCGGACTTCATCCAGTGTAGGGGGGTGAGATGAGGAACTGTCAAGGTATGTGCCAATTAATGATGGCGATTCATCGGGTGCGGGGACATTTCCGTTCAGTAATTGCTGGAAATCGGACGCCGATCTTTCCTTCACCTGTTCTGAACCACTTATGATGCTTCGATCGGCAGCCTTACATAGGCTAATTCGTGTTTTAAAGCCTTGTTTTAAGTGTCTCACTACTTTGTACGCTTGTCGAGTGTTGTTAGCCATAAAGTTGTCATTCATGTTATTCAGAATGGTGTCAAAATGCTTTCGTTTCTTACGTCTAATTATTCTATTAGCTACTCTCCGAAGATCGTCATACTTTTCTTTCTTGGCTCTAGTCGGTCGTTCAATGTGGATTTTGTAGGCCGCATTCTTTTCATCCAACGCGGCTTGACATTCGTCGTCGAACCATTCATTTCTGTGTTGCCCGGCTGTATATCCGACTACTTTTTTGGCTGCGCGTTCACTGCGCTTTTCATAGTAGTCTAAACAAACGCGTCGAAGCAAGTTCCATTTCCAGAGCAGATCTATACTCGGCTTCCATCGTCTTGTTTCGAAGCTTGTCGACATCGAACTTGCGTCTTGATTTGCCTGTCGCATGCATTTTTGCGAAATTCTTGTTTCCATTGAATTAGAGGGGTACCTAAGAATTCACTAAAATCCCCGCCCCTGCCGTCAAAGGCTTAAGGGGGCAGGTAGACTTCGAATTTTGATAAAATCGATTTTATTTTCTTTGCACTTTCAACAACCGCCATTTTTCAACAAATCAAAATCTGCCAAAGTCCTTCGTCCATCCGAAGCACTAAGTTATTAACTTATAATCCCCGATTTTTTTTTATATGGGATGATCCAGTGACAAGCTACAGTGATCACGGCAAAACAATATTTTTTTTTTGGACACCTCGAAAAGTACTCTATTTCGACTAATTTTCAGCCATGTGCCTTAAAAAATTACAATAGCTTCTACAAATACATTTCTTTCAAGTAAAAAAATATTTGTTATTAATTACTTTAATGAGTGTCTAAAAAAATAATCCTGAAAAAGAGCTTTTTCTGGACGTCCCAGGTGTACCTGACCCCATAAAGTAGTCTTCATTTATCCCTCAAATATCGCCATAGGACTAAATCTATCTTAATGTCTCTTCAAAATATTTCAGATCGATCGGTTTACACAGTTCAGAGACAAAAAAATTGTAAAAAGCAATAAGTAGCTCGATGAAGAGCTATCGAAAAAGTTTAAATAGATTCAACCAATCTAAGCATTACATCTCAAATATGTAGTTTACGAAACTAGAAAAGAAACATAGAACTCCGTAAAGTAGGATCAAAAAATGAAAGTCTGTACATTTGCCCTGTCTCTCTTTCAAGTGAAAGTCATGTCGGAAAATAAAAACTTACATAGAAACTTTAAATAGAATTTTGTCCTTTATTCAGAGCAACCATCACACTCAGTTTAGAAATTGACAGCAGTAGAAAATTTCGCTCATGTACTGACTACAGCATTTTCTTCGGCGAAAAGTTTTCATATTACCATCTAAGAGAACGTATGCTACGTTACGCATGCTATAGTCCAGTATAAGTTACACATGCTTCAAAAATAAAATTATTTACAAACTTGTTGTGTAGTTTTTTTTCCAAATATATTTGGTATTGATTTATGATAAACTTTGCATACACTTTTTTTTAACTGAATTTTAATATGCTTTTAGTTTTAAATATTACGTAATTGTATTGTTGCATAAATGTGTCTTTATTTTTCTGAAGAAATTGTATCCTTTTGCTTTTATCACTCATTCCAACATGCTGGCCTATCCCACGTTGGGCGGAAGTTTGACAAACGGAATGATATGCATATTCTCGATCAAAACAGGATATTAGAACAAAGAAATTCATGTAAATTTATAGATATAGATGATGTGTTGTCAAACATTACATTTTCGATGTTATACATATTACATCGACAAAATTATAAGACTTGTTGCAGATTACAACATAGTTACATCATATTTTCATAGTTTGCAACGTTCGTCGCAAATATTACAGCTCTATATCATTGGACTCTAATTATAATATTCGAATTTTCAATTCACTGCGAAATGTTTGTGAAGCCATGCATAATACACGATTTGCAGATTAAACCCCAGTCAAAATGATGTTTACTCGCATAGCTTTATTCAGATTTAACCTTTTAATTCTACAAACAGAATGCAACGGGTACTCAATTTTAAGCACACCGTCCTCTATGAACACTGCCGATTGTGGTTTATCCAGACAAATAGTCTTTTAGCTTATTGTCCGCTGGCACAAAACAACGGTGAGCCAGCGAAGGTAAACGGGGAACAGGCTATATTTAAACATTGACCAGAAAAACCGCCAGGTTATAGGTAGAATAACAATACAACAGCTTCCGCGAGCTTTGGCGCAAGCGGAAATCTGCCTGTCAGAGAATGCGAAGGGATGAAGACAATAGGTAGCACAAAACAACACAATAGACAATGAGGCTGCCGTTGATAAGCAGAGAAATATAAAGCGTCGTCATGGGACCTGAACGGCGTTCCTGCTTTCTTCGACAGTCGTTCGGCAATTTATTGTTGCTGGTATCGTTGTCGTTGTTTTTGTTGTTGTTTCCATCATGAACGTTTTTACTTGGCTCCCTGATTCATCCTGGGATACGCGATGAGCGTGAAACGTGCTTTGCGATGTTTCGCATGCGATACCATGAATACACAAGCTGTGTGTCTATTTGCATGCATGCTCGTCACAGGATTCACGTTCACATTTGACATTTGAATTTCTAAAGTGAAGGCATCATTTCAGTAGAAGGTTCTTTTTACCTAAATTGGACGTTTTTATTATCATTCGCATGTCATTAAGCCGAAGTAATAATGATGATAGTTCAAATTTACATGGCGTCGAATATCAGTATATGTATGATGTAAAATCGTGTATTTAAAGCCTTTTGTTGTGTTGGCAAATAGGTATATGATCAATTTTTAAATTTGACTGAAAATTTGTTCACCACCACAACGTCCAATAATTTTGTTGGCTTAATATATAAACGGTATAAGAGGTTTTTGATTCGATTTAATTTTCTTTATTTTCTTATAAATTTGTTTCGCAGATTTAGGTTCTTGGAAATATGATATAAGAAGAATGTATTGTGAAGAAGAAAAAAATAAGCTTATTTATGTGTGGAGAACTGCAACAGGACGCAATAGAACACAGCTGCTTACCAACATTCATATATGTAAAGTGTGAAAGTAACCTATACATAGAGTCCTTCTCTCAAAGCAGGATAGGGCACTTTGCTCCTGGTTTCCCTCTTATCTATTTAATCGCACTTGCTTCGTAACTGCTCACTCTTCTGCTTTTTCTCCACTTCTGGTGGTCCGCAAGGTTCGATTCTTGGCCTTCTGATTTTTCCTTTAGCTCATGACGCACCTTCCTTTCCTTATTAATTCCAAATTATTCATGCTGCCGACGACCTAAAAATCCCTTCGACCATGGCGTGGAGGGTTATAAGCATAGCCTCTGCTCCTATGTACTTTTCGCCATGTACTATGGCGTGTGGCGCTATATTTTATCACAATCCCGAAATCGACTATGCACATGGCGCCAGAAGTCTATAAACTATGGCGTCCGGTGCTATGTGTTTTTTCAATGTAACTATAACGCAGAGGCCAGTAATTGGGTTTGTAATATAACAATGATAATTAGTATATAACATTACTCGAGAATTAATCGTTATTTTCCCCTAACAAAACATATCAATTTTTTTCAAACGTAACTTATGAAAGAAAGAAATTGTCAGCTAGATTTTTTCTTAAGCTAATTCTATAACTAAACTTCTGGATGTCCGTGGGCTATATTGCAAATTGAAAAGAATTATTTTATTACAGTAAAATAGAAGCCCCACTTCAAAACAAAGCACTTACCTCAATTCATCCGAATCTGTGTGACAACTATAGCCATATTACATGGCTCATGGTACTATGTAACATAGCGTGTGGGGCCATAATTTCTGCGCCATGTAATTATGGCACTGGGAGCCATACTGCATAGCTCAGGGTAATACATATGTACATAGCGTGTGGGACCATAAATGCTGCGCCGTGTTACATAGGACCACGCGCTATGCAGATTCTGACATTATGGCGCTGGGAGCCATATTGCATAGCTCAGAGTACTATGTACATAGCGTATAGGACCATAAATAATGCGCTAAGTTACATAGCTCTGGGTGTCATGTGGATTTTTTTCAGTGTATTGTTCACCAGTTTGTAGTAATTTTCATGGTCAGGCGTGCTTAAATTTATCACCCGAGATGAATAACACTAATGATTCCGACTCTACTGATGATTTAGATCCACCTTGTTTCCTGAGTGAATCCATGAAAATTTAGGAGACAGCAGAAGAACAAGAAGATGATGAAGAGGAAAACGTAAACATAGAAATAGAGTCCGAAGAGAAATAATTAGTGACATTAATAGCTCCTGTTTACAATAAAAAAAAGAAAATAATTAACAAATTCATAATAATTCATTAAAAAATAAGCATTTTCCAAACAAAAACGAATGTGGATTAGGCCTACTGGGGATACCACATTGAAATAAACGTACTTTGTAATCTACTTCGAAGGTGGTGCGGAATGGAGTGCATTTGTTTAATATTAGGTTCACTTGCTCATGATTAAATATTAATAAATATGCAATGTTCAATGTTCTACATTAATTTCGCTTACATATGATTGATTATGAATAAATGTCATGTTCAATGTTAAATCATACTAAGGGGCTTCGCCCTCTGCTCGCTTCGCTCACCAACCCCCAGACCATTTACGATTTTAAATTGTACATTTTACTGGACATATGTACTAAAGCCGTGCGAAAATCAATAAAAGTTCACAGTCGCAGAGATCAATTTTTTTGTTTACTTAGATCTGTAGAAAATGTTTCATCCAAACCTCGACAAATATTTCAGCGTCGTTTAACAAAAAAAATGGATGATCATGTTCTGCGGGTCTCATTTTCCTTTCCTTCTCATAACGCTTCCTCAAAAACGATGTTCTTTATAATTTTCTCTTCCGTACGACATTCTAAAATAAAAATATAATCCGACCAAATTTCCAAAACTTTTTTTATTAATAGAGAGAAATAGGTTACAAAGAATAAGTTCGTTCTTGTTTTTCATAATTACTATTTTTCTATGCTTTTATTAGTAATTTATAGTATTCAGTTACACTCTCAGATTTTCAAACTCATTTTTTTCTTTCATTTGGTTGTATTTTTTTTTACATTTTTTTTACATTTTTTTTATATTTTCTTTACATTTTCTATATTTTTTTGTATTTTTTTCTTGTTTTGTTGCAGCGGATACTTCAGCTCTGCACCCTCCCTCGTTGGTTGGGGCCTTCAGTTTTGCACCCTCTCCTCGTCGGCTGGGGCCTTCGGTTTTGCACCCTATCCTCGTTGGCTGTGGCCTTCAGTTTTGCACCCTCTCCTCGTCGGCTAGGGCTTCGGTTGTAGTCAGCTCTCACCTTGTCGATAGGGCCTTCGGTTGCAGGCAGCTCTCACCTTGTCGGTAGGGCCTTCGGTTGCAGTCAGCTCTCACCTTGTCGGTAGGGCCTTATATCACGTCGGGATCACCAATGTTAAGATGTAACGTAAGTTTCCACCTTAGCTGTATCCGTCGGCACATTAACCGGGATACACGAAGAATCTAATGTCCTCGGCACTTTTACCGATACACCAGCTAGTTTTTAAAACAGAAGAAATCTGTTTTAAAGAGCAACTAACTGATTAAGACAAAATATTGACGGCACTTAAACCGTAACAACTTATCAATAATCTGCTGTTGATCTAATTATTGCAACGGTGGCACTTAAACCGTGATGCTACTTATCAAACACCTCAAGTGAACACACAAAAGATCGATTGAAAAGTGATTTATTTTCCTTAGCATAGTCTAATTTATAGTACAATGAAAATCTTACTTTCTACAACGTAAGCATAACTCACTGACATGAATTTTATACATAGTTACAAAAATGCAGGTAAGTAGTACACTATTTCAACAATAATAACTCGTGAGCATGACTTAATCATAGCATTTGCAAACTTATTAAAATGCAACAATTGATGACAACTTGACTTACTTTACGTACATATAGTATGTTATGTAAACAAAAACGAACTTATTCTTTGTAACCTATTTATGATTTAACATTGAACATGACATTTATTCATAATCAATCATATGTAAGCGAAATTAATGTAGAACATTGAACATTGCATATTTATTAATATTTAATCATGAGCAAGTGAACTTAATATTTCATGAGAAATATAAAAACTACCAGTTTATGATTAGAAATATCTCAAAAACGATTATCGTTATAAGAAAGTCATGAATTTTTTTTGGCAGGAAATTTCCTAAACTACATTGTTCTTCTCTAGAGGTGACCGTTACTGAGATATTTGCGAAAGGTCACTTTTGGTGATTTTTGACCCCGTATAAAATATAATCCAGCTCTCGGATCGATGGGGACTTTTGACATTTTGTTCAGCACGCCAGTACCATGGTTCACACCAAAATCCAGCTTTCACTGGCACATTTTCTTAAGCTGAGTAATAAGAAATTGCCAATTCCCAAAAGCAGAAAATCTATTAGTCGCCCGCACTAAACGTATAACACCTGACTAGAAAATGTACTTAAGCATAAAAGCAGCCACATTTCATAATCATGCTGCCCTACTCAGCATAAACGTTCTATCTACATTTTAGTACTTTCGAGACATCCAATGATTTATATTTTGATTTGTACTGGAGGTATATGGAGAGTGCATTTTTCAATATCGATTTTAGCATACTTCCACAAAAGATAGGTTTTTCAAATTTTGTTGAATGATGTAATAGAGTATGTAGTTTTCGAATCCAATGTTAGCTCAAAAATGAGAAAAATTCAGATAGAACGTTTACGCTTAGTAGGGCAGCATAGGTGTACAATGAAGCCGCGATATTTTCCATGCAATGACTTTCTCAATTAGGCTTATTCAAACAACTTACATGTGTCTGCATGATTATCACGCTGATAACGTTTATGCCGAATATAATCGATCTATTAAGTGAGCATTAATTTTTTTTTTTCGTTTTGAATCAGGTAATGATGGATGTTTTCGTTCCTCATCAGATAAGATACACGGTATCATGAAATATTAGTTTCTTAAAATCTGATTCACCTAAAATGCTTTTCTGGCAATTGCTTCGGTGCGAATATTTCATGAGTGCTGACTGCTTAAAAAGTAAATAAAAAATTTACTGTTATGATACATACTACGTTCCGTTCCAATCCCGCCCTAAAGCTTCTTGAACACAACATTTTATTCGACCAGTTGACAATATTTCATATTCGAAGAATACTTGCTGTGCACATCGTGTACATGCCGAAAAGTGGGGTATTCGCTGAATTGTGAAGCTTTTCGCGGTCGTACTGGTCTAATTTTACACCCCATTCACCGTAAATGCTCAGCAAAAAGCGACTTGCAATTTTGTTTGCGTTTTCTGCTTTGTTTTCTGATGTTGTCTGTTTTCAGCAATGTACACATGTACACGATATGCGCATACCACTGCCTTCCGACAACACGCTCGCCCCCCCCGAGTTGAACGACAATTCGACCAGAAGCAGAATGTGGAGTTTGAGGTCGCTCCGACTACCCCATTCGAAAAATAGGCTCCCCAGCAGCAGAAGCAGCATCAGCATCCAGGCACAAGAGCAATCGATTTTAGTCAGGTGTAGTCTGCGAATAAGTTGGGGCGTTGCGATCCTTGCTCTTATCGAGATCTAATAGAGAAAATCTAGGGATGAAGTGAAAAATTTATAGAACGTGAAAGTCTGTTAGGTGAAATGAAAATCGACTAACGCGAAGTGCACGCTAATGAAATGTGAGTAAAAGATAGTGTTCTTCGAACGTCAAAACGATTTTGTGCTGTGATTTGTAACCGATGCAAAGTGTGATGTTCGCAATAAAATAACGAATGGACCGGAAAAATGCTAGGCAAATAGCATCCGAAATCGAATCGGGAAAGTTAATCGGAATCTAATTTTCATCTTATGTGAATGTGTTGCACGGAACGAAAGACAACAAAACGTTGTCCTCCTGCAAGGATTCGAACCTACCTTCAAGGGCTAGCTTGCAGAAAAGGCAAAAATTTGTACAGGTAAGGACATGGCGACATGGCATAACTACGCGGAGCGAAAGCTCCAGACTTAACGTAATGCGCTTCGAAAACGACCAACATCCTGAATCGTTTCTCGCGCGAAACCGATGCCACCACACTGATTACATTTAAATTTGATTTTCCGCAATTAATTCTATTAGGTATGTATGCGAAATTTCAATCAGAGCTCTGCCACGTCCGAGACAAATCTGAACTGGCTGGCTCGGACAGTTTACTTTTTTGGGTGTGTTCAGACATGAACGTTGCACAGAAGGAAAATTTATGGGTGCAATACGAGCAAATCGGCAGGCGGATCTATGCGAATTGATTTAGATGATCCTTCGGACGCGGACGGAGAATACAGGAAGCACTTACCCTTGGGCCATTTTCAATCATAGAGTCTCGGCAGCTTTCTCTGAAATCACTGCTTTTGTGAGCATTTTGCGATGCCCTCCCAACGAAATCATTTCATCTCTCAGTCTCAACCTTCTTTCCTCTGGCTTTCGTTCTGAAAATCGGAAATACGCTTCCATTTTGAGGATTCCAGATAATGATGAGTTGAGTATTATTTCTCATGTCGGAGAGGGCTGGCTGCCACCTGCCCGATAAAAATCAGGAGTAATTCGTTTAGCGTTAAGAACGCTACGAAAGTGGAAAGCACTACACGAGAGTAGATTAGAGTAGAGCAGTAATGTCGTTAGGGATGCTTACGTCACGGCTGCTCAACAAATCGACGACGAGGACCGCAACACCAACAATACAGCTTCCCCGTTCAAAGCTGGGGGTTTCGGTTGGCATGCGACTGGAGTACCGAACATAGGGGCTTCATTCAGGATGGCATTCTCTCGAGAGTACGGTCACTATATTACCGATTGATGTGCACCCCGAGCCGAGATACCTACCTCTACATGACGAGATGAGAAATGAAATTGAGAGATTGTACACCGTACTGAGTTTTTATGTTGCCCCCGAGGCTGAATTTATTGCTCATGTGGAGCGTGTCTTTCGAGGGAGGCCATGCTTCAGCATGCTTATAGATGCATCCATGCATATTGTAGTGTATTTGAGTCTTGAATCTATGTTTGCATCACTGATAAACTGACATTGGCGTGTTGAATGGCAAATTGCGGTTAGTATGCCAGTAAGTTGTAGACAGGTATATTTTTCGATACAAAATGAATGAAGGAACTTTGACGGGAAAAATGATTGAGAAATGTAAAATTTGACGTAAGAAATGCAAAATGTCACGAGAAAAATAATTAAGTTATCGGTAGTTCTTGCTCAATGATAAATTGTTTGTGTCAACTGTTTTTCGTTGGACGTAATGAAAGTGCTTGCTAGAGGCTGTTGAATGATGTATAAGCATATGAAGTATGTATAAGTAAAAGTGCAATGCAAAGAATTTGTTATTTGGTTTACAGGAACTAGATACTGTGCTACATTCAATCCTGAACTGAATGCTTACTCATATACTCGTATATTCTGGAGCTCATTACATAAATCTTAAAATTTTAAATTCATGTGCAAGATTTACTTTGAAACCTTGAAAGTAGGCCCCATTCCAACTTTCGAAACATTTTTCATAGGCTTTTTTGGAATGGAGTTCTGTTTCCGTGAATTTTATTTTAAGATCTTCAAGTTATTTAAAACGGGTTTGATTGAGCGACAATTTTAGTTTCAGGGACAAAAAGTTTTAGTTCCGTCGTGCGAAAACCATGAATTTTTATTGGATAACTCACGACATTTTTAGTGGATTTTGTTTCGCCATCACTCCAATATGGCCACATAGTATTTATTATTAAACGTATGTCATTCCGAAACGAATTTATAGGTCATTCAAGCACGAATATTGAAGAAAACAATGCGCATCATCTTGACTTATGAGCGACTTTGGCGTGTTTTGCGGTTTCGGTTGGTTTTTTGTTTTTCATTTTAATGCTTGTTGACTTGATTGCACATGAAACTCAAAGACTCGCATCTAATAACCAGTTATGATGCCTTGAATGTGGGATTACGAGATGTATTATTTTTGCAAAACGATCCCAAAATATCCACCTAAATCGAACTAACGGACTCGTGAGAGATTTTGCGGCTTTGCTGTATCTCTCTTAAACTGGAATAAAAAAAATTAAGGAGAATTTGCTGCACTTCTTTTCGTCAGTTTAAAAATAGTGCTGAAAAATGTCAAGATTTTTCAATAACCGGTAAAACATTGATTGTGATTTCCAAATCACTGTGATTTTAAGCAGTGATTTGGGGAAAAGACGATCAAAACTTAAGGGGGTAGTACCGGTTATAATTTTGAAAAATTCATTTATTTTTGTTTTTTGCTTTTTTCAATTTATTATACCTTCAGAAATTATATTACTGCAAAAAAAAATAATTACTGCAAAAAAAAAAGATGAAGAGCGCATAAGTCAGGCAGAAAAAGCGGCAAAGGAAGCGCGTTTGGCAAAAAAAACTGCCCAACTTCAAAAGCAACTGGGTTATGCGGACTCAAGAATACTTGTGTATGGACCAGAGATTGCAGACTGAGCAATTGTAGGTGATAAATACATATTTTTTAAATAATATTCAATAAATAAATCTAAAAAAAAACTTTAAACGCGTTTTTCTCGAAATGACGTTTTTTCAAACTGCGAACACTTATTCTCCGGATCGGCCGAACCGATTTAAGGTTAATTTGGTGCACTACTTTATTCAAGTATCTTGTGTGGCTATCTACCACAATTCAGGCCAAAAGTTAGCTCAAAAAAATTTGGCACGTGAAACAAAGTGAAAAAAAGACGATTTTTCGAAAAATATTTTCAAACTACCGCAATTTTTTTTTTAATAATTTTTTTTTGATAACTTTTGTAAAAATATTGTGGTAGATTCCACGTAAGAAACATTCTTCTTTAAAATGCGGTTTGGTTTTTTTGTTTCAGATTTTTCATTCCTGAAATTATCTGTCCGCAGTGTCACGAAGCATTTTTCGAGACGTCAACTTTGGGGCTATCTATAAATAAGTAGAAAAATGAAAAGAACAAAAAAATATTTCTTTTGTTATCTTCAAAACGTGTTTTTTTACCTATGCAAATTTTAAAATTGGTACAAAATAAAGGAGGTGAAAAAAAATATTGAAAGTTAGTACTACCCTTTTAATTCAAAAGTTAAAAATGCAAGGTCCACAATAGCTTGGTTTTTAGCAGTCAAACATAGTAAAAATATCCTCAAAATGAGCTCAAAATAGAAGTAAATATTTCCCACATCAGATATTCACTTCAGATATTCATGAACACACCATATCCAATATAAAGATAACTCTAGGGCAAATGAACCACTAGGAAGACTGATTTTCGAAAAAAGCGAAAGTAATTGTGTAGATTTCGCACCATATTGAATATGGTTGAAATGTCTATTAAGTCAAGTTCTTGTACTCACCCACATCATCACACCAGATACATAGCATGTGAAAATTCATTGATAGCAATTCTCAGTGCACAAGTTACCAAAGTATTGGTGGTAATTTCCGCATCGGAGGCTAGAGGAACACAGACACTTTAAGAGTTACCACCTGTAAAAAACTTCAAAAAATAAGAAATTCAACAAATTATAAAGTTTTCAGCACATAACAACATATTGTTAGCATCTCTTGGTTCAATAATGATTAAATGACCGGTTCTAGCTGCCCTTTTCTAACACCATTTCTGATTCAATTCAATTCTGCTTCATATTGAATGGAATCTACTCTATGAATTTCGTTTGGATCCAATAACTAGATCGAAAGTAACAGGCATGGAAAGATTTTGTGGGCTGCCGCCCAAAAATTTTGGAAATTTAAGAAAAATAAAACAACCATAGCCAAACATTTATCAAACTTGTTCTATGTCTACACTGAAAGAAAATGTCGTAACTATTATTGATAGTAATGCAACAATTCATTCAAAATTGTCGAATGAACTACGGAAATTGGTTCTTTCTACTATACTAAAATAGTTCATTTGACCATACGTTGATACAAAAAATATCGAAACCTTCGAGGATTCAACTGTGTTAGTTGGCTCATAAGTACGATAAATAGTTGATCTATAGAAAAATGAGCATCAATTCATTTAAACCTACAAAATATTGAATTATCAACAATTTTCATAGTAAGCGAAGTACAATTGCTAAATTCAGCAAACATAATTCAGCAATCACTTATTATTGTTGGGGCACCACAGATTATAGTCATTTACTATTTCGTACTATGTACATTGTTGGAATACCATAGTTGGTGGTTGCTTACTTTTTTGCACCATAGACGCTCTTTATCAACCACGCGTCATGGTACATAAAAGTAATCAGCAATTTTATTATGGTTGTTTTAACTATAGCCCGTAGTTGGCGCAAAAACAACTAAGGAAAATTGTTGATTTTACCAAGAATTTTCTCTCAGTGTAGATGAAGTCACTTTGCTATCAAAATGGTTTTATACCTGGATCAAGTCACTTTGTGAATTGCATTTCAGTTCGATGGGTGCATCTTTAGCCAAAGAATTGAATTATTTCAAGATGGCACCACATCCGCAGGGTTGACAAAATTTTTTAATTACTACTCCTGCTCAAGATCAATATATTCATATTGATCTGATGACTCGGTCGTGAGTGCTCGCGCACACTATTTTCGGTTGCTGAAAATAATTGATTTAGCGAAGGGCTACCGTTCTTGTGGACTGACGAATTTGGTAAATTTTAGACTGATCGTGTTGACAAAGTTTTAGATTTATCAATCATTTGCATTTTTCCCTCAAAAAGCGAAACATTTTCAAGAAAAATATATTTTTCTCTTACCAGCCACACGTAAAGTGTTCCACGGATGTTCGTCCGAAATTACTGAGACCTATTATATATAAGCAGTAATACGCTCTGTGAATATCGTAATGATCTGATGTTTTGGACAGAAATTAATAAATAAATCTTCGTTACACAAGCACTTAGTGTTTGCTCTGGATAAAAAATCTCCAAATTAGCTAAACATTATCAGTTTTCACTTCGCATACTTGTTCTTTTTTCCATAGAAATATAGGGGTACCTGAAAACGTAATAACCATAGAAATATAGTGGTACCTGAAAACGTAATAACCATAGAAATATAGTGGTACCTGAAAACGCACTAAAATGTCTACCACTGTAGTAGCGTTGTGCATATCTGTATTTAATCTTACACACCTACTTACGTTTTATACATATCACTATTTTGTGAAAATATCAGTTTGATCGGATCACGCACTTCTGAAATAATCTCATTCATAAAAGTCGACTCAGACACAAGTTTCAAATTCACGTGCCAGGCGAAAATAACGGTGATCGAAATCACAGCAAGTGATCAAAATCACAACGATCGAGATCAAAGCTATCAAAGGCGCAGCAAAAAGAATATCTGTGGACAGAATCACAGTTTTCGCTAGCTCTGTGACTTTCAATCACAGTGATTTATGGCTGTGATTTTTTCTTGATGATTCCCTTCGCAGAAATTTTGTTCGCTTGCATTCAGCTCGCTGTGATTTCCTTCACTGTGGTTTTTAATATGTGGGCACTGCTGCACTACCAGTGATTTCACTGTGAAAAATATCAGTGATTGAAATATCGGCCCAACATTATTTAAGAGGTCGAAATTCGCGCAGAACCAAGTTGTTATTTGATTTTAGGCCCTCCTTGAACGCTTTGTGCCACTCGTTAGCCCATACTTTCAATAAAACTGATAAGCCATAAGCTTTTTTTAAACGTTTTTAGTCAGTCGGCACATGAAATACTTTTCGCAACACAAAATTCAAAAGAATCTTTTTGTTCAATAGTTTCGATTATTACAAAAATCTTAACGTACTAAATAAATTATTTGGTATATCATGCTCATATTACTAATAGTAACTCAGTACAGTGGTGCCGAGTTTAGAAAAGAAAACCACTAGCGCATCAGAACCGCTAGAAACACTAATTGTCGAAGAACATTAGAGGATTTGTGCAGATTTTGTGTGTGTATTCTACCACTAGCTACTTAAGGCCACTACTACTTTTAGTGGGTATTCACTACTTCTCCTACTTAAGACCAATACATACCCGAAGCTAATTTAATTTTGATGACTTCTTCGAAAGTTACAGCGATAGAAAGTTGTTTCGGGCTGCCATCCGAAAAATGTCCAGACCTTAGAAAATTTAAATATTGTTTACTTATTTTTATTGTAAATGTTCGCGATGAAAATACTGAAGGCCGGCGATACATGTAAACGCCTGAATTTAGACCGTTTTTCTGAGGTTTATTTCAAATAGAAGGAATAAATGAATCGTTTTGAAAGTGATCATGTTTATTCATTACATATTAAAATACAAGAATCTGATTTTGTTAAATTTTTTTTTCAAAATGGCCGCCGTAGTAACCAATCTCCAGAGACCCTCGCGGCAAAAGGCATCAATCGGCGAGATTTTTAGCATCAGTTACAAAATAAATTAATTGTTTTTATTAGACATGTATCTTCTATTTGATTCAAGAAAAGAAAAAAAAAAGTCAAAAACTCGTGAATTAGCACGCATCATAAAAAAAGTATGATTTTTTACCCTTTTTCTCGACAGTTTTTGGATCGAAAATGCTAAATTTTGACTATTTTTTTTGGCATTATTGAAGCTCAACTAGAAGCTTATACTATAGAAAAAACCAAGTTTCATAAGAATCGGTTGAGAACTTTTTGAGTTATCTTGCCCGCCAATTTACAAAAAGTCGTTTCGAGAAAAACGCGTAGTTTTGACACACAGAAATTCTATGATCACAGCGACTTACCAACTAATCAGCGATTCTAGGCCCATACAGAAGTCTTTCAGAACGTTTGTTTTTTTGATGTTAATTTAACTATTTATGCAAAAAAAAAAGAAACTCGAATTTTTGAATTTAGTGTAGGCATTTATTGATACGAAAATAACAAAAACGTCTCGTGCTGACAGCCCTTGGCTAGCACCAAAGCGAAAAATATGTCATATCTGCCACACGTTAAAGTCAACCAACTCTGCGAATTTCGTATTGATCCGATGACTGAATTGGAAGTTATAGGTGTACAAAAAAATTAAGGGCTCTACCACCCGCAAAAGTTTTCAAATTTTCTAGATCGTAATATTTGTTGTTTATTTTGACAACAAGATCACTACGATTTGAAAATTCGATGAAAAAATCGCTGACTAAAGAGCAAATTTTCAACATTTAAGACAGCCAATTTACCAAAATAATCCCAACCTAATTTTCAACCAAATTTCTACCAAACGTGGTTTAGAATAAAATTCAGCTAGTGTGTGAATTTTGTCAAAGTCTGGTGACTGAATCAAAGTTTATAGGGCCAAAAGTAGTCATTTTTCTTGGTGATTTTTCAAGATGACACAGAATCACCCAAATTTCAAAATCGCTTCTATTTGACCTGGTCCTACTTAGGACCAATACATTCTGTAAATTTCAACTGTATCTGATAATCGGGACGTGAGTTCCCGTGAACAGAATTTTTTTATGCTAAAAATATAGGTAAATTGAGGAAGTGTTACCGTTCTTTTCCGGCATGAAATTTCCAAAGTTTTACTTTGACTATGTAGGCAAAGCATAAGATTTGTATATAAATCTTTCAAGAGAGTCGATGTTTTGAACGTTTTCACTTTCAGCGCCTGCCGTAGCTACAGGGTTGCCAACACGTTCATACAAAACCACATAAATATGAAACTTAGTAACATTAATATGTAGGGGGCCCGGTAGCTCTGCTCGCTAAGGCGTCAGGCCGAAAAGTGGCGTGCTACGGGGTCTGCGGATTCGAATCCCGTCAGTGCCATGGCTGTAAGTTTGAATGCGTGTGATTGTCTATGAGGGTGGCAAATGGGCCCAAACTGGTGGCCTAATGCTGGCCGCGTTCCCGGCAGCCCTCTTCACTAACCTAGTCTAACATTAATATGTTCTGTAAGTTTTTCCCTATCTAATTTTAGGCACCTAGCGCAAACACAGGGTTAAAAACTACCGAAACCTAATCAAAAAGCGTTAAAGATAATTAGCATTTGGTGAAACGTAGACCTATTCTGTATATACACAAATGTATCCTGAAAGTTTCAGCTTAATCGGATGGTGCGTTCCCGAGAAATACTTACTGATTTTTTTTGATGATATATATATATATATATATATATATATATATATATATATATATATATATATATATATATATACATATGTATATATATATATATATACATATATATTTATATATATATATATATATATATATATATATATATATATATATATATATAAGTTTAAGCAGGAAAAGAATTCCAGATACTTTGTGTCGAACGGTTTTATGCAAAAGAAATTATTTTACAAAATTTATCATGCAAATTTTAAGTTGATTTTTTTAGTTGACTTTTGTAGTTTCAGATTTTTGAATACTGTGATCCTATCTATGTATCTATTTCCACTTTATAAATTTCTAGCCTATTCGTGAAGCCGCTTGCCCGAATTCGGTTTATTTTGTATCAATTTTGCCTATTTAAACGAATTATTCAAGATCTGCTTTTCGTTTAAGCTCTGTGTCAGTTGGACTTGGTTTGGATTTTTACCGAGGCTTAGCTACCAAATATACGCTTTTTTTGCCAATATAATCAATGTCTTGATGTCTTGGTTCAAAAGGGTTTTTACCATAATTTTTTTGAAAGAAGTGTCCAGTCTTTAATCGATTATTAACTATTTTTCTCGTGTATACTTTTCTCTATTAAATCATTAATTTTCTCTATCAAAAGTAGCATAAAGTCAACATCTTTTTCGTATATTGTCGGTGATAGCTTTCCTCACAGACATTATTGACGTTCAGATTTTCTTGCCCTTCAACGATGATGCCGACACTCAAGCACTATAATACTACCGAGATATTAATCGCAATCGTGAAGTAGACGTTGCGCTCTTATAAGTTTCTTTTCAAAAAAGTTCCAATTAAAATATAAGAGAGTGTTAAGCAAGCTTATGCTGCTACATAGTAGAACTAATATGTTAAAGCGATGAGTTTTTAGATTATTTTTTTTACTCTCGCTAACAATCCTTTTTCTCTTAAGAAGGAAAGTGGCCAATCCTTACGAAAGATTACGTGCATATTAAATATGAAATTACTATTTTCAACATTCAAAGTAATTTGTAAACTTTTTAGAATCGTGATCGTTCCTAAGTGGTGACAAGTAGCACAACCTTTACAACTGTGTAATTCAAGAGTTTTCGTTTAGGTTGTTTACTACACGTAGATTCATCGGACAAAAACCTTCCTAAAACACTAATAAGATAGATGACATCGATGATATAACTTTCTCTCAACAGCCCATGCAACCGTCGGCAGATGAACAAGCCATTGGGTTATACAACTTCCATTTCTCATTTACGGATGGGAATCAAGAAAAGGCGCAGCATCTCAAAATATTTTTTTTTGTAAACTGTCAAAATGTTTGCTTAATCCAAATAGAAAAGGCTGGAAAACTGCGAACGATAAGTAGTTGTTTGCAGAGTTACCAGTCTAGGGATTTTTTTCCTAGACGTAGTGATTGTTTATAACTGCCAGGAAAATCTAGAATAATTTTTTAAATTTTTTTTTTTGTGATTTTTAAACCAAATAGTTGGCTTTTAAACGTTTCAACTCAATACGAAAATCCTCTAGATTTTTCTTAAAGCTAATCTCAGCGTTTACATGCATGAACTCAATACCAGGATTAATACGTTCTATTCCTTGTACTTGTCATCAGTTTTATGAGCACTTTCAATATTGTATGAAATTTCTAAAATCTGACAGAATCCAGCTGCGCAAATAAGTATAATTATTAAAAAATTGTCGAAAAGTATTCAAAAAATTTAATTTGTTAATCAATTTCGGCCTGATTGAGAATGAGCGAAAGGAAAACGTAAAACGATTGATGATATGCAAATCTACGTAGTCGAACAATTCCGCTTCACCACACTTCTCGTCTTCTAAAAATTCGAGTTTTTTTATTCGGATTATGTTATTTAGAATCTCGGGTTGTCGATTGAACTTAATTCGGGCTTTTGCTTCAACTAATATAATTGGTAAGATCCACTTTCCAATTCAGGTACTTAATTTAATAGATGCTGTCTGGACAAATAATTTCAAGGCCATTATAGAGTCTAGTGAATCTAATTCTTTGGGAAATATTAGCACCTGCACAGTAAAGAAACTCTCGGAATCTTTACATTATCTACAGAAGTCACGTAGTAAAGCTTCAAGTAAAATCATCAAGCATAATCTTTGGTAGTTTCTATCTCTCTCAGTTGATTGCTCTTCGTAATATGCTCTTTCAATTTGTGTTCAGGCTTATGTTCGGCCCTTCGAAAAAAAAAATCATTATGTGTGAGCCACTTTTAGTAATCACCGTAGTAATTCATGTTGGTATTACTATTCATGTGTTATGTGGCTTAGAAATAATTTATTTTTATTTTATTCAAAAAAGTTCGTCGAATACAGACTAGTAAAATTGCATAAGGATGAAAAACAGATAAACAGTTCCTATTATACTATTTTCAACTTCGATTTACAATTCCTATACTACTATTTTTAGCCAAGCTCTTTTTCAAAGATGGTCGACATATGTGAAAGTCAAATTTATTGTAAGCATGATTAAATTTTTTTTATGGAGAAAACCGGCGTAGTTGGTCGGATAGGAAGGGACAGATAAAATGTTGACGTGTCTCACTCTGTGGCCTTTGGTATTGACGCCAAATAAACCTAAAAGGGGCTCAGAGGAAATATTTCCTGTGAGGAGCTTAGCAGCAAAGATGGTTTTGAAATTTTCACGTCTATTATAAAGTGTATCCATGGCCAGTAACATAAGTCGATTAATGTAAGGAGGCAAGCGAGGAGGAATTGAACAAGCGAATTCACACGAACAAAACCGTAAACATTTTTTTCTGGATGGGCTCGATACGGTCCACATACACCTGCTGATAAAACGCCCAAACTACACACGCATATTCGAGTATCGGTCTTACTAAAGCACAAAAAAGAATCTTAGGTTATGTTCAACTGTATGTAATAAAATTCTTTAGATCGCTTCCTCACAAATGCCAAAGTAAATGAAGCTTGTAATAAGATGGCGATAATATGATCGTCAAAAATGAAAGCATAATTTGAAAGTACTCCTAAATCAATTACTTTGTCAGAATACCTTAAGCGATTTTATAGGAATTATAGCAAACCACAGATTCTGGAAATCAGGATCCAGCGTTAATATCATCTACTAAGATCTAAGCAATTTTATCGTGAAATAATTTTCGAACTGCATCTAATTGGACCCTCAAGAACCCTGCAATAAAACTGTAACCATTTCTCATATTTGCTTTCGTTACTAAACGTTAAAGTCAAATCAACTTTTTTTAAATCTAAATAGCATCAACCTCAACGAAATAAATAAAAAAGCCATTCATATAGAATGGACTGATAAGCTCATTCCCTCTCTACAAAATAAAAACATGTAGTTTTAAAATGCACATTTGACTATTGAAAAAAATTTCAGTAAATTAAAACTGGAACTTTTGTCTGTAGTTCTTTACCCAAAATTACGCCTATACTTACGATTATGTTCATAATTTTGAAATTGCCCCTAATAAGCAATTTTCTATACATTAATCTTAATTTTTAGCCGCAGCACATTCAAAAAAATCGAATCGAATTGAACTGTTAATTGCAACCACATGCACCGTTATCGAAAACATGCTTTACTAACAAGAACATTGATGTGCACAGCATGTGGATAAATTCGCGAAGCAGAAAATTGTTCATTATAGAAATGCTTTTATTGCATTGAAATGCTTTTATTGCATTTATATCCCCATAGCTTTGAGTTTGTTGTGATTTATTGTATTGTCCATTTTAATCGACTGCATTGAATTTTAAATCTAACTCAAATGATCAAAGAATAAATAAACATATACTTGTAGAAGATTATTTCTGCGTTCTGCAATTTATAGGTAGTGAAGCGTTATTCGCTTTTATTATATGAAAATGTTTTTTCTTCTAACGGAATTTCGAGAGGATCAAAACAGAAAGATATTGTGCTTTTATTTGGCGTGGCGAGAAATACAATTTTGATAATCTGGAAGTAACATATTTCGTCTATATCTTTCAAGTTCAAATCAATAGAAATTTGGATAATTAAGAATGCTTGAAAATTTGAAATTTCCAGATTTTGGTTTGGCTGTACTCCAGTGCATTAAATCAGCTCTCAGCCTAAATGTTTGGCCCTGCTATGAAATAAATAGCTAAAGAATTCGATATTACACTCAATCCCAGTAAGTTTTTCGGAAATGGCTCCTCTTCGTGCTACCAACTAAGCTATAGGATCCACTATGAAGATCTTCTAAAATGATACTCTTCTAATACCATCACTTTATTCCTTGAAAACAGAAATTCGCTGAAACTATCAACAACCTCTTTATTTAAAAATCAATTTTCAATCGCCTTTGATATATTCAAAACTTTATGCAACGTTTCAGATCATATAATTGATCCAAATTTCCGAGAAATCAGTTACCAAAACTACAAAATACTCACAACAAAGAAGTATGGATACCAAATTAATCTGATTCGATTTTGCAAACATTTAGCTAAAAAGACTTTTTTAGCTAAAAATATTTTAATATCTCTCTCGTCGGTATTCAACCTCTCCACTATGTCATCGACAGAAACGAGAAATTCAACAAAAATAGCTAAAGCTTATAGCTGAGTACTATCAATAAAAAATCAAAAGGATGACACTCGTGGACGTTCATTCAAAAAACGATTAAATGAAATGGTGTACTCGTAAACTGAAACGTGAAATTATTTCGAAACTCTGCACCACTAATATTAAGTAATGAAATCAAGTAATTATTAGTATGAATAAAAAAGCGAAATGTCTTTCAATGATGGCATTGAATCTTGAATTTGACCGACCAAATTTACAGGCGCACCATTGACAATTATTATGTGCAACATAATGTTCCTTAACAAATCTCAAGCCATTTTCGCATTTTTTCGAACTAATATATTACTAATTATTAAATGCAAAGCCACTACCTAAATTACGGCTAAATTATTACATTGATAAATTAATTTATAGAGAGCAACTATAGTTTCACTGAAAATAGATGTCAGAGAGAAAAATTCAAAAAGGTTTTATAGGGTATCATCAGCAGCTAATAAATTAAAGTAATCCCAGGAAAACCCTCGTACGGGTCTAGGGGTTGAAAGCTGGTAGAGAGTTTCATCACAAACTTACAATCAATATGAATACAAGTGCGAAGTGGTTAGTTCCACGACTCGCTTTACTCCTGATTAATTGAGGTATCTATTCAGAGCTAGGTGAACTTAAAGCTTGGTGTGCGGTCTCTAGTTCGAACCTGAATTCGAATCAGGGACCCCACATACACGAACCACTTCCATCTGTAGCTAAGTCAGAATAAAAACTCAAGTGGATAGGAACCGCTAGAAACGCAGCTTTTCGAGGAAAAGTAGAGGATTCGTGCAGACTTTGAATGCATTTTCTGTCACACGTCCTCTTTATTACAGCCAACCTGTTTTGAAGGTCATGCACCACTTTGAACCGAAGACTCCCTCGAAACTTCTTGGGTGGAAAGGTTTCCAGGGTTACCACTCGCATGAATTTCAATATTTAGGAAAGGGAAACATTTGTTAATCATGGGTGAATTCAATGTGCATGCTACAGGATCCCTTTAGCAATGGCCAAAATTCGAAGTAGCACGGCGAAGCATTAATGTGAATCAGCTCAACATTCGCATTGCACTTCGGAAGTCATATGAAATTACTGTATTTGCAGAATACAGCAGCACAAATGAGTAAAATTTTCATAAAATATTCCAAACCTTTCACTTATTTGCGAATTTTAACGACTTCTTCATTGTAGTTGTTTACCATGTGAATAGCGAAAGGTTGCTTCTTTTAGTACAGAAATAACGAAAGAGCCTGGTGCTGGCAACCCTGCTAGTGCCAAAGCCAAGAGTATACTAAATCTGCTTCAATTTAGGGCTACAACCCGAAATATTCATACTTAAAAAAAAATTATTGATTGTCACAAAATCATTATCATTCGATAACATCACTTATTAATAAAGTAACACAAAATTTACAAAAACTACCAAAGCTGGCAGCCCTATCATTATTTTTCAGCCAAATTCCTACCAAACTTCACTTACAATTTTCTGTATGAATTTTGCTTTGATATCATGACTGTACTCGAAGCTATAAGTTTCAAGATTCAAAACACAAAAATTACCATAGCTGGCAGGTCCAACCTAATTTTTCAACCGAATTTCTTCGAAACGTGGCTTACAGTTAGGTTAAACTATTGTGTAAATTTCGTTAAAAACTCGGGGCAAAATCAGAAGTAGGCCAGGGAAAATAAGACTTTCTCTGCCAAATAAATCCAAATAAATTTGTTTATTGTAAAATGACAAACATAATATAGAAAGTCCATTACAAAAATTAATCAAGGTCAAAGGTCAGGAAAATCAGTTTTTCTTAAATATCTTGTTAATGATTGATCTTATGTGAATTTATGTTAACATCAAATTTACTCAGCATTAAACTTTGCACAAAAACGTCATACATCAAATTCATGTAGGATAAGTAGTTTTTGAGACATGTCGCTGAGAAATTTTTGAGCCGAGCGCATAACGCCTTATCGTTTGCAAATAGTGGTGACTATATACAGACTATAATTTGTTCTGTCTAAAAGTACGCTGCGGCTGGAAGCTGAAACTGAACACTTAAACTGGTTCTAACTGAATTTCAGAATGGGCTTGAATATTATCACGCAGCTGCTGCAGTAGGATTCTAAAACTAAAGCTTTTGCTAAAACTGAAAGTTCTGTCAAACTGAGATTTCAGATACTAAAATTGAGGAATGAACATTTCCATTATTTTCAGTTTTACTTTTGGTGTTTTGGAGTTTGTGTTGGCCTGTAGCATTCTTTTAGTATATTTTTGACATTGATGATTATTTTGCAGAATTGTGATCACTTTGCAATAGCAAACACACAAGAAAACATTTTTATGCTCATTTTACAGATTTTGTGTCCGTCATATAAATTTAGTTTGAGCAACCACCGGCAGCATTTCCTTCCTAAATTTAATCGAAAATGACGTCATTAAGCTTTGCTTATCTTAAAACCGAAATAAGTTTCAGTTTAAGTTTTTAGTTTGTAGTTGAAGAAGAGATTTCTACTTAATAACGCATTCCATAGTAATTCCATAGTTGTAACGCATTCCATAGTAATCTTGTGGGTCCATGTGTACCTGCAAATATTTGACAATACATCTTGTACCCTTTATTGCAAGATCAACTATTAAGAAATTACTTATATTAATATAAGTACGTAACAGCCTCATATAGACAAGAATAGAATAAGGCTCAATAAACTACCGTCCGTGCCAGTTAAACCTAGTATAAAATAGATAGGATGCTTTGTTATTAGATAGGAGACATGCAACTGTATAATATTAAGTCAGTTGAAATTTGTGCACAACGTATAGTTCTTCCGCTCTCTCCAAATTATCATAAATTTCAATTTAAAATATGAGAAAGATATTCCAAGAATATTTCTAGATAATCCTTGGAATGAAAAACAAAATTTATTGATATACGAACGTAGGTCATTAATTTCGCGGTATGGGTAGGTAAGTGATTAATGAGATTAGTTTATTAAAATAAATGAGTAAGCACAAATATCAAGTTTTATTTTAAATAAGCCATTCATTTCTAAGTTATCGCCGACCAAGAAACCTGCATGAAATTGTAAAATATTGAAAAAATCGAGTACCTCGCTGTTATAAAGTTCCTCACTAAACAAGAAAAATGGGTTGAAACCATAATGAAAGAGACGACATCGACTTACGGGGGCTCTGGTTCAGGTGAAACATCATTTACAAGTTGCACACTCTTTTTAAACAAAAAGGTACTCACTTGAAGACAACCCACGACTAAGACAGCCAAGTGACCACTCCAGATATAGTTCAAAAATTCGAAAAAGTTATATAGGAAGACTAAAGACTAGACTAAAGTAAAAACAGCTCGCAGAAAAAGTTGAAGTACCAGATACAGCCATTTTAAATATATTTCAGGATAATCTTCGCATGACTAAATTCAGCGCAAAGTGGGTACCAAGAATGCTCACGCCACCTCAAAAACAACAGCGCGTGAAGTGGAGCCCTGTAATCAAGACGAAGATAGAATATTGAGTCGAATCGTTACTGGAGACGAAACTCGAATTCATCATTATGAGCCTGAGTCCAAACAAAACTCTATGCAATGGCCCAAAATAAGGCACACCACCGTTCAAGGTGTCACAGTCTGCTGCTGTTGGGACTCAGTAAGGATACTGTTGATCGCTTTTAAAAACAATGGCGTCTCAATAGCTGCAGAATACCTCGTTTTAATTCTAGAGTGGTTGAAATAAACTATAAAATAAAGAAGAGACAACACGCCTGCTTCCAAGATGCATCGTCAAATATTTTAATGTACACATAGACCCATGAAATTACTAAGGAATACATCAAAACGATTATTAAGTAAAAAGTTCAACTTCAAATATACCTTAGAAAGAAAGAATTGTTGGTTTGGGTGCATTACACGGACTTTCTACGCTTAATTGCATCGTATAGGCTATAAGGGATAACGATAAGGGATCATGCGATCGGCTCAAAATTTCTCAGCGTCATATCTCAAAAACTACTTATTGTACATGAATTTGATGTATGAAGCTTTTTCGCAAATTTTAATGCTGAGTAAATTTGATGTTAACATAAATTTACGTAAAATCAATCGTTAGCATGATATTTAAGAAAAACTGATTTTCGTGACCTTTGACCTTGAATAACTTTTGTTGCGCCCACGACTTTTTGATTGACTTTTCACTTTATGTTTGTCAAATCAAAATAAACACATTTCCGTCACAAAACCTCCACTTAGATTTATTTGGTAGTTTTGCCATTTTTTCTTGTTTTCCTGGCCTAAATTTGTAGGTTAAAAAGTAGTTTTTCCGGTGATTTTTCAAGATCATACCCGTGCCTGAGGGTTGTCTATGCTGCTAAATCATTTCTATCATATCTGGTCCTACTTAAGGTCAATACAATCTGTGAATTTTAATTGGGTTGTTGGATCATGTGTTCTCGGGAACACAAATTAACGGTGCTAAAAATTGAGGTGATTTGGTGAAGGGACAGCGTTCTTGCGCAAAAAAGAATTTCAAAAATTTGGATTCAGCTCTGTAGGCAAAGCAAGTTCATCGACAATTCGCTCTTTTTCCAAAAAGCAAAAAAAAAAAATTCAGGAGGGTCATTGATTTGAAGGTTTTCTGTTTAAGTGTCTGTCATAGTTGCAAAAAATCCGCATCTTTATTAAATATTTATGTGTCCTGTGAATTTCTTAATGATCCGATGACTGTGTGCGAAGTTATCCAAGTTCGAAATTTTACAATATTTTGCGTACTTATTTGGCATTTAGCGACCATATGAGGTTGTAAATTAAAACAAAAAAAAAAATTGCATAACCTTGTCAAAAACCTAATTAATATTTCCATCTGATGCTTATTTTTCGAATTGTTGAATTTTCACAGAAATTTGGTGGTACATATAAATTGACTAAAACGCCTTCGGTCGCCTAAGGGCTAAAGATATATTCACGTTAATCAAAAAAGTCCTACAATCAATCATACACATCAATATTTTCTAAAATTGATCAGATTACGCAATCCGGAGAAAAACCTACTGAAAAATCATTTACATATACATGTATATATATAAATAGAAATACATATGAATTTTTGGGCAAGGTGATTTTAATACTAATTTCAGTCAAAAAGTTACAAATAGATTGACTCAAATCCAAGCTTATAGTGAATCGGTCTAACCGTAATTTATGTCACTGTAAATATAATTGCGAGACCGAAGCATGAAAATGTTTTAGTTTCTAAAGGAGAATTAATAAATCAGTTTTGGCATGCTATAAACTATACGTTTTCATTACACGCTCTTCTATCATGAAAAATCTAATCAGTTATTCGTTAGTCATCCCGAACTAAATGCGCCATCATACTTCAACAGAAAGCCAAAATTATGCATAATAAAATATGCACATACTTGTGAAGCTATAAACGATGGTATAGTAAAATTTTTAATATCTGATGTGATCATAAAACAAATTCATGTCATTAAATTATGGATATCTTCAGATTAGCTAGCAATATAGCTCATAAGCCCTTGCTAAACCTAATTATTAATCATCTTACGATGAAAAGTCTTTATTCGTTTATGAATTCACAAGCAGATGCAGTAAAAGTGTATTTCTAGGCGAATATCTGCTATGAAGCAGCTAATTAATTAATTTAACTAGCAAATTAAACTCTATCACTTTGACATCTTGATATTGAAACTTACTTTCTTGAGAAACTTTCATATTATATTAATTTCATCGTAACTACGAACTAATTCGAATTATTGCTTCCTATATTTTATAAATTTAAGATTTTTTTGAGATTTTAGAATTTTAGTAAGATTAGAAATGTGATACAATTAGTAAGATTGATTGATCATGAGCAAATAGGCATTAGGTACTATTCATTTTTATTTTATTTATTCACCAAGCAAGGTATAAAATGCATATAAATACAAATAATAATTAAAAGTCAAGGCATAAGATACAAACAAATAAACGAAACAAAGAACACATTTACAAATAGCTTTAAATTACAGAGTACGAATGGCTTGAACGTTTGTGAAAATAAAATTCAACCAATATTCGATTTGGTTAGCAGTTGGAGAAACTTGCTGCAAATGTTCGCCATAAAAAATAAGTCATTGGAAACTAAGAAGTTTGCAGGGAGAACGAATGTATCATTTTCATCGGGAATAAAACATGAGTAGATTCGAGCGATTGAAATCTCTCGAGAATATTATTTTGTCCTTTTTATTTAAAGATGTTGTCATGGAAGATATTATTTCACATAAATGGTAGTAAACCGATTAGCCAGATCTGGGTGGCGCGAGATGTCTGTCTCGAGACCAATTAAATTTTCAAGCGGAACAATAATTGTTTTTGGAAAAAGTTATCGATCGCATTTCAAATTTTCCGAGACCATACTGAAACCCACAGATAAGCATCAGTAATCTTAATAAAAGACATCGTTTTAAATTGATCGGAAATGGGGTTTTTCTGTGGGTGTAACTATTGCTGTGGATGCCTGAGTCAAACCAAGAGTAAACTGAACATTGGTACTGTTCTCAGATTAAGCTATCTATCATCAATGGGCCTTCTTTACGTTACATTTCGCGATGGAATCAAATTTTGGACTAACACGCAAAATTAATAATATTAGTAAATTTTTATTAATTTTAAATTGTCCGTCCATTACTTAAAATAAGAAGTATTTAGCATAAAAAATCTTATATCTAGTGGCTATACTATTTTGGCCTGGTGGCTTTTATCGAATGGCAATTCATTACTTTTGTATCATTTATTTTTATTTTGGCTTACACTTATAGGTTGAACATGACCTGGGGTTGACTTAGCTATTTATTACAAAAATACTATAAAATTGAATTCATAGTTGATTTTTTCAAACCTCAACTTCAATTCCTTTGCTCAAGGATGTCATAGCAATTTATTAATTTATTGTTCGAATTACCGGTAAAATGAAAATATTATTTAAATAACTCAACAGTTTGAATACTTGGACAAACTACGCTAGACAAAATAATAAAAGCTCGGAGCATGAGGAAAAGTTTAAATTTTGCCTAATATATAGATTTTAATTAGCTTGATTTTGTAAATGTTAGAGCTCAAAAACTATTATGCTGCTACATCAAAACATCGGCTAAAAGCTTCATATGTTGAAACAAAAACAAAAACGATTCAATCTATTTCATCTATAGAAAAATTAAAGTTACTAAATCAGCGTTCGAAACATACATTCTCGTATAGATGTAAATAAACATTTTACAGTGCATGTATTCCTGAAAATATTACTGAGTGTTAATAGAAAAGCTAGTTTTTCGATGATTGTTATCGAATCAACTAACATATCTTCTGAAAAGTGTTTTTGCATTTGCGTGAAGTATTTTTCGACAATTAGAGGAGTTACTTGAAGACTGTCCTAGTAAAATTTGACCCTTTTACTAAAGCACATAACATAGAACCTTTTAAGTTTAGGAAAATAGGGTAATTTATTTCGTATGGTTTACTTCCTAAAGATATACAGAAACTTCACTTTTAAACGTTAGCGTCGCTTAGAGTGAACATTTTGAATTCTCCGAAAAGTTGATTATTCTTCGATCATTCAATTTTCCACAGAGTCTTCATTAACGATTTCGTAGGCTTTATTCCATTTTTTTCAAGTCAGACACATTTTTAGCTTTCTTATTTCTTTCCTTCAATATTCGTTTAATTCGAGCCCAGTATCGTTCTTTTGGTTGGGGACAAAAGTGACGTGGTTACTTTCATTCCACTACAGCGTTTTCCTAGCGTAATGACTTGATGCTAGGTCTAGCCAAAACAACTTGGACCTTTTGTGGCTATTAAGGAGATCCAACAATCGCTTCTACAGGCGTTCCTCGATGTAAACGTGGGCATTGATTGTGGATTCCGCTATAAAAAGGTCACTCATTAGACCACATCGACAAATTGCCTCCCATAGTGGATACCGTTTAGCAAATTTACTGGTCTTTTTCGACTTAAGTACTACTTTCACTGCATCCTTCACTTTAGTAGTGTGAAATTCACGACAAGGAATCTGCTTGAAGACCACTTTGACATAAGTCTCGCCATCTAAAATGACACAATCGAATTTCGTCACATATTCATCGTATAATTTTCGAGCCCTCGTTTTTGCTGGTTTCTGCTTTTCTTTGGATTGTTCTGTAACGTTTTGCACTTTATATGTTCTCAAGTTATAACGTTCCTTCATTCGATGTATTCGCAACCACTGTCATATCTCAAATGTTGGGTTTGGTCTCGAACTTCTTGACAATTTTCTTCGCTAAGTCCTTGTCTATGCTTCTAGATTTTCTACCTGATCATCTTTTCCTTTTTGAATTCTTTTAAGTTACGGTCAGACATCGCTACTTTTTGCGCTGCGCAGCACAAAAAACTGCGTTGACAGCAAGTAACGATGTGTGATCAATGTAGAAACCTTGAAAACTGCTCCTGCAGCCAGACTGCGGTTGCAGCTTGCAGCTTAAAAAGTAGCGATGTCAGAACAGCTTTTGAATGAGTTGCAAGTGCAGCAAAAAAATATTTATTTGGTTGAAACTTTGCTGCGGTTGCATCTGCAGCTTTTCGTTTTGTTATTGCCGATTCAATTAGTGCAATGCTTCGTAGAAGTACGGGCCGTCAGGCTACGTAATCGTTGTCGCTGTGACGTCATGGCGTTAGGCCATTTTGCCATTTCCACGAGGCAGTGCCGACACACACCGAGATTTCACATGCGGTTTTTTCGCTAAAATATGAATAAAACGTTAGTTTTTTGTGCGTGGACGCTTTATAATAGTTGCCGTGTTCCATTTTTACTAATTAGTACTTGCAAGTACTTGGGAGTAGAGCACAAAAGGAACGCCATCTTCGTTCGTACGAGCAGATTCTAATCTGTCAAATTATATGCAGTTTTCAAATGTAGAGCAGTTGAAAATGAAGGGAGAAAACAACGAGTATAAACTACCACAATCGATAAAGAATATAAAAGGAACTATCAGAAAATTACATCTTTTAACTTTCCACACATTGAGGGCTATTTCTAATTTCCTAACTACCAAAACATTCAACATAACCATGAAAAAACCAAAACCACCTATTGACAGCTAACACTACCAATGACAACTAACATAGCCACCTCACGGCAAAAAAAGGCGTAACTGCTCATGAACTACTCGCGAACGAGAGCGCGAGTAGTTGGAAGTAGCCAGAAGTACTTGCGAGTACTAAATAGTAATAATGAAACACTGGCAATAATATGTAGCCATAACTTTCATTTTGTAACGACCAATTGCATCGCGATAGTAAATCGACACGGAACATCACATAACCTAACAACAACTGATGAACATTTCGTAGCGATTTTTTCCAATTATACCAAACGCACGGCATTAATTTCTGTTTTAGCTGTTCACTAGCACTGTTCCGCATATAAGTTAATAATTCACACGCGGGTTTTATGTAAAAAAATATTTTTAAGGGCAGAGCCCGTGTTTATTCTGATAGAGCTGAAATTAGACTGAATACAATTGTAAATTCTTAAACTAAAGTGAAGCGTCTAAATTGCAGCGACAGCATTTTGAATCTCACAGAATCGTGGTTTCATGTCGCGATGCAGCCCTTGCGTCGGCAGTTTTGTAACGTGGGAAGATGTTAACTTATACAACTTTACAGGTTTTTTTTACTATTATAGAAATAGTATTTGATGGCACACGAAACAGGTACATTAAAGATTTATAACTGTCGCCTTTTAGGATAAAAAGAAGACAAATTATAAACATGATAGCATGTATACATATTGAAAACAATTTTACCTACAGCCAAAAATCGTAACGTTATGACTAATCGTTCACTTGGGCTTACTGATTTTCTCATCCAAGTGTCTTTTTTCTTTATTAAAGGAGTCACCAGTAGTAGAAGTTCATCAAAATCACTACCCGATATTCTCAAAAAGTTTTTATAGAATGCTTCGTCACCTAAACGCAATTCATTTAACAAACAATGCGCAGCTCCATAGTGTTCTCTATTTGCGATCCACGTCCTCACCCAACAGCTTCTGTTTTTTCTTTTCTTTTTTCTTTTATTTAAAACTATAACTAAACAAGCCGCAGCCAACACTTCTGGATCATCGAAATGCATAGTAGTAACACAACTGGTTGAAACTTCCTAACAAACTAAATAGTAAAATACTGCAACAGAGGTTGCGCGCAGCAAAAACTGCGAGTTATGTGTGAACACCTTCGCAGTTTCCTTCGCAAGAAGTTGCAGCTACCCGGTTGCGCGCAGTAAAAGTAGCGGGTTGCACCCACTATGTGTGAACAGAGTTAGCAGTTTTTGCTTCTGCAACCTAAAAACTGCGCAGTAAAAGTAGCGATGTCTGACTCAAGCATTACTACTCGTTTGACCGTTGAAAGTGACGTTTTAAGGTCCTTTGCACTCTTTGAAAACTTGATTTCGAGATTTTCCACGTATTGAAAATACAGTTTTCCGCCCTTTATATAGAAGGTTTCCATATGGCTTAAAGAACTGGAGCAAGTATACACTCGGAAATATTACTAGTTTGTTAGAGATTATCAAAGTGATTAGTGCTGCAACAGCTGATATATATGAGGATCTTAATTTATTTTAGACACTTTATTTAAATAACTAAGGCAGCTATTTTTTTATGTCTACTGTTTTTTTTTTATTCGTTGGCATCCATCTTTCTGCGTTCTGCCTCTCATGTTCTCTAGCGCATAGAAACCGCTAGAAACACTGAGTTCCGAAAAAGCAAAGAGAAATTGAGTATACTTTGCATACACTTTCCACCAAATGTTCTCCTTGTTACAACCAACCTATATCGTAAGTTCTAACCCACTTTGATCCGATGGCCATAGAAAGAACAGAAAGGTTTCGAGGATAACCAGTCGTCTAATTTTAGAAATTTAAAAAAAGTATAATATATCAATTCTTATCTACATTAATTAAAGGATGCTTATAATATGAAAATTTGATGACAACATCCCCTACCCTACACCTACAAATACATCAAGACCAGCCTTCACTGTGAATTTGCTTTATATTTAATAATTGCATCGGATCCACAGATTTTTTAGGTTGCCGTCCAAAAAATTTCCAAAACCAAGAACATTTTAACATTTCTTACTTATTCCCATTGAATATGTTTATCATATCAAAATTTAATAGTGGTATCAGTCAGCACGAAAATAACAAAAATGCATGTTACTGGCAAATCTTCGCTAGCACCACAATCGAAATTATACCAAATCTACTTGACGCTAAGGCTAACCAACCCTAAAAATTTCGATGACTGCGTTAGAAGTTTTCGGGGAACCCAAAAGATTTTTAGGGCTAACGTCTGCAAAAATTTCAAAATTATTAATTCAAAATTAATTCCCCTAGAAAACTGATTTTCGCAGAAATTGTATTTGATGGCAGATAAGTCATGTATGACTTTGATCTGATGACTGCATCAAAACTCAAAAGGTACAAATTTTTCCATGGTAACCATTTGTATGAACTCCAAATTTTACGAAAATAAAACCCTTCTTATTTATTTTCATTATAAAATGCTTGTCATATAATACATTTACGACAGCATATCCTAAAACATAATTGATGAAAATATTCAGTGCAGGCAAAACTTTTTCAACGCAGCAGCCATAAGTCTAAAAATCAGTCTATTCTGTGAACTTCGATTTCATCCGAAATTTTCAGCGATAAAACGGCGTTTGGGGTTTCCATCCCAAAAGCTTGCAAAACTCCGAAAATTTTAACATTGTTTGCTTATTTTTATTGTAAATGCTTGGCATATAAATATAAAACGGAAGCATCTGTTGAAGCAATATTTACGAAAATATTTGGTACTGGCAACCCTATGTTGGCACCACAGCCAAAAATATACCATATCTGCTTCACGTTAAGTTAAACGCACTCTGTGAATTTCGTTTGGATTTAAAAACTGCGTTGGAACTTATAGGGGTGAAAAGAATTTTAGGGCTACCACTCGCAAAACTTTTCAAACTTTCGAAACCTAAATATTTGTTCCTGATTGTCATTGTAACATCATTCCCATTTAATGACAACATCGCTTAATAAAAAATGTAAAAAAATTAAAAAAAAGTTCATGATTTTTCAACGAATTTGGCTTACTTTTTGTATCCATATACTACATGAATTTCGTTTTGATATCATGATTGGATGGGGATTTAAAGGGAAAAAGCTTTGTTTTGCTGAACAAACTTACAAGATTTAGGAGACAAAAATTACCGTAGCCCAATTTTTCAGCCAAATTTCTACCAAATTTGGCAATGAGGAAGGTTCAGCTACTAGTTATGTGAATTTATGTGACAAAGCTGTGTTATTTTCTCAGAAAATTTTCAAGATGGGACCACTGCCACAGTGATGCCCACATTTAAAAATTATTTCTATCAGTCCTAGTCCTAGTTAATACCAACAAGCCCTGTAAATTCAATATTGACCGAATTATCCGGTCTTCAGTTCTTATAAATTATGTTTTGATTTTTGAAAATAGAGGTAAATTGGATATAGGCTACCGTCCTTGTGCAACGCGGAATTTCGAAAATTTCAAATTGACATGGTAAAAAACAAAAGCAATGTTTCTGCCAAAAGCTATGACAAATCTAAATTTGAAAACAAATCTTGCCTACTTTAGGCACTAAGCGCCCACATAGGGTCTATAATTTCCAATTTTTTTTTTACATGGACAAGCATAAAATATAATTAGTTTTCATTTCCAATACTAACTTTTAACAAAAATGTACTCTGCATAGAAATATAGGGGTACCTGATAATTCAATAAAATGTCCGCCGCCGTCAAAGGGTTAAAGATGTCTTAATTTTACTTATCGCAATTTTACTTTCTTTCGGCGAAACGAGTCTAATACTAACGTTCTGCGAAAATCAGTAAAAATTGTGCTATCAGTTGAAAGATGCTTTAAAAGTAAACTAAACTAAAATAAACCAGATTTTTCGACATTTTTATATGGATTTGAGTTTACTTACAATCAGGGTTCCCACTTTTGATACATTTGTATCATTTTGATACATTTTTATCTGAAACTTATATATTTGATACAATGATACAGCAACTTACTGAATTATGACGAAAAGATACATTTTGTCATCCAGTAAATAAATTCAATTTTTTTAATATTGCTGGCATGAGACTGCCAAATCTCCTCTCTCTAGCAGTAATAACTGCCAACTTCAATCTACTTTACACTCTGAACTACGAAAGATATCTATTATGTGATGACTTTGAAGTTTTCAAGTTGTTTAAATAATAACGAGAAAATGAATGTTGAAGCGTCTTGGGATTAACCGAGTTTGGTTGAAAACAATTTAGGTGAATCAATGTCATCTGCCGCCTTTCTTCGTGTTGACTTTAATAGCTGTACCTTATAGTTTACCCTTTAAACGAGGTTTTTCTGTATCAAACTTGGGTGGCAATGTAAAAAAGAACTGGTTAGAGTTACAAAGAGATTAGAATAATTTTGGGAAGCAAGAAACCAAACAATGTTTGGGTCCACTGTATGACATACTTGCTCAAAACATATTCTTTTATTCATCATATTCATCAAATCATCAATATTCCGTTAAATTTACAACAGTGACTTCCCTTAAAAATAATCTGCGCTCCGTATTAATTTCGTGAAAATTTTGAACGCATTCGCAAAGAAGCCACATTTTATTTTGTGTGGCCTCAGTATTAATGGCAATATACAGATGAAAACAAAGAGCGGGAGTAATTTGTGATATTTTTTTAGGCTCTATATTATTCAATGAATATAGTATGTAGCTCCAAACTAAGTTTTTTTATATTATTATTTATAGTTTCAATACCTCGACCCAAATACACTTTTGGGAACTTTTTGATACATTTTTACCAATATTGATACACTTTTTGAAGAAATTTGATACAACGGAAAATTTGAGAGTGGGAACACTGCTTACAATATAACAAATTATGTTAGAATTCAAGTAAACTCTAATTTTCAAGAAAAAGTGAATATCGCCAAATATGATAAATAAATTCTTCAATATAACCGTATATATTGTACTATGAAGAAATGATAGTGAAATCGTAAGTAAATTGTTTGAAGAAATTGGAGATTAGAAAATGTATGAAGAAATTGGAGATTAAAAAATGTGTATTCGAAATTGGATACGAGAGTTTTATATGAAGATAATAACAAATTTTTGGTCACATAAATTTTTTTCGATTCAAATTCGGCTGCATGGGTGAACATTTCCTAGCAACACTGAGCAATCCTATGAACTGATTATGAATATTCATTCCCCAGACGCGAAACAGGTTGTATTGGAACAACTGTTTATTAGTATTATATTTACTTTAGTAATCCTACGATAATTCCTTCTAAATTTTATTTCGTTAAACTTTCAAATAATCTTATTTCAACCGTTGCTTCGATAAGTAAGCCCAATTTCAAATTAATTTCCAAAGACGTATTCACAGAACAGTAAAGAAAGTATAGCAAATCACACCGCAATTTTCAAAAGCAATAACGATGATTTCC
Source organism: Nemotelus nigrinus (assembly GCA_947369275.1). NCBI lineage: Eukaryota > Metazoa > Arthropoda > Insecta > Diptera > Stratiomyidae > Nemotelus > Nemotelus nigrinus. The sequence goes on from OX376372.1 coordinate 31,014,616, forward strand.
CTTTTCCGATTTCATTTGCTGATTTCATTTGCCATATCGGCAAATTTTCCTGAAGGCCAGCAAAAAGGAGGTTAAGGTCAACTGTACAGCGCAGCACAGAATCCATGCACGTCGACAAAGGATGAGAACAATGTGAAATGAAAAATGATTTCTTTAATTGAAAAAGACGTGATGATATGTCGACGTATCCAATGCAGTCGGTGACTGGCAACAGTTCTGAGGCGTTCTGCTTGACATACTTATCATGTAAATTCCCACGCTGCAACACTCATTTCAAATTAGATATTAGATTTTGTACCATATTTTCGTTTGTTTAAAATTAGCTTGAGCGCATTAAATGCAATAATTTGTGACGTGCAAAATGCATGATTTTACTCTGAAGACATTGGTGGCAGTGTGCCAAGTTGTACTCCTCTTTTAATGCGTTATATTTGTGTTTTTAGTGGTGGTGAAATTCTTACGGAGGGCAAGTGTAAGGTACATAAATATTTTCCTAGACATTTCTTTCTTTCTTCAGTAAAAACTGCCAAAGCTCAGAATATATTGCATATAAATTTTCGTTGACCTGTACGATAAAAAATACATATTAATAGAATTTTATGAATATTTAATTCGTAATAAAACATCATTGTTGTATACGGTGATATTATTATCTCACAACACGCTTTTCGAGTCGGTTCGGATGTCACAATAAATCAAACATCATGTTCGACGATAAGCAAGCTAGCTATAACAGTTTTATCAAATTATTTTGTCGTATATTATTTTTAATAAATCACTGACACTTCTGAAGTATAACAGTCTTGTAAATTGAAATTCCGGTTGGAATCAGAATTTTTCAGTCGCAAATTGATGTGACCTCATTAATAAAACAGCAATAAATGCGGAAAATTAGTTGCCTAGTTGATATCAAATTGTTTTTTTTTTTTGTGAAAATACGAGCGTTTATTGAGTAGGTCAGACTCATTCGAAATGAACATTTTTTAGGTGCCATTACGAATACCCAACTACCCTAATCCGCAGCTATAATTTCCGAAAATGTACAAATAATTATAGCTCTCTCTCTATAGGTTAATCAATCAAAATTATTATGAGCCATAACCTAGCAATGTGCTTCACTCACTGAGTGTAATTTTCTGAATACCACTACAACAATAAAAAAAGGAAAAGAAAGTGTTTCACACTACCTTGTAGAATCAAAACAAGTTTGCGTGTTTATTCAAATTACAACATTAAAGCTTTGTTTCTGCTCAGCGATATCGGTCATAGCATGATTTGCTGTTATTGTTGAGTTTTACACGACAGTTGTTTGTCCTGAGGATATGCGAGCAGTGCTGCAAACAGCAATTAAATAGCACTTTATTTGGAGGATTCGAGCCGTTTTTTTTTATATAAGTGTGAAGTACAGGGTTCCGCGTGCACGCATTCGAGTTCGTGTCAAGGTGCGGCTTACCGAACAACGTACTTAAAGGGCTTGAGTATTATATATGTATATATGCACTTATATAGCTCATTATCTTCGAGGAAGTTAAGATATATTTCAGATCCTGTTCAGCAAAAAGCTTAGTGATAAGTGAAGGAAATGATAAATGAACAGAATGATAAATGAATTAAATAATAAATGAAGCTTATGTGACGTGGTGAGTAGGATAAATGCCACGTGTGCCAAAACTGTGCTGTATCATGATCTCACGCTGGGCGCTTAATTAACTTAGCTGTGAGTAGCTATCTGAGTTGAACCAGAAGAAAGAAGTGTGAACCTAATTATCTCAAATTTGGTGGAATTGATTATGGAACGAAGATTTTATAGGCTGGAAGCCTTCAATAAAGGAGAAAAATTGATTTTTATTGATAAGTGATAAATGGAAGTCCTAGACCATAGTAGATCCGTTTCTAGTTTTGTCTAAAATGCTATGTGTATGAAACAAAACATCAAGTAAAATAAATAAGGGTGGATTCACTCTATTCAATTCACTTTGAATTTCATCTTTATTTACATGGTTCGTACAAAAATACATTCATTCTATTTTTTTTTTTGCAGTTACATAAAAAAGTTTTGAATTTTGCAATACCTCGTTTGTTTTCATCCTGTGATCTGGATATCAATGTTGTTTCTAGTATCAAGGACCTTGGCGTGATTTTTGATTTCAAATCGAAGTTCGACTTGCATATTCTACACATCACTGCCAAGGCTTCTCGTTTTTCTGGCTTCATCATCAGATCTTCTAAACGTTTTGTTAATCTTTCCACTTCTCTGTATCTGTTTTTTTTTCCTTTGTCCGTAGTGTTCTTGAATACTGTCGCCAAATTTGTTGTTCACATTACGGATACTTGATCGATGCGGTTGAATCTGTGCAACGCCGATTCACCCGCTCCTTGTTATTCCGTATTGTGATTACAGTATGCGCCTCTCCATCCTTCAAATTCCTTCCCTTCAGTCACGTAGAGTGTTCCTTGACGAGTGCCTCCTTTTTAAACTTTTTAACGGCAGTATATTGGTTGACCCCATCATTCAACATTCTGTTAAAGAATCGGGCCGTTCTAGTAGAATATTATTTAACTTTAATGTTACATCGCCCGTACCGACACCTATTCCTTTTCCCCCCTTTTGCGTTTGCCTCGTCAGCACAATAGCCTTAACCTTGGTCCTCTGCCTCGAACGTTATTAGTGTTTAAAAATACCTTAAAAAATAACGTTCTTTCTTATACTTGGAATATGTCCTAATTTACTCAATTTGTTTGTTTCTTTTTCGGTCGACTAGCTTTTTATTCTTTTGTTTGTATTATTATTCCATTCTGAATTTTATTAATTTTCTTAGTTTTTATGTTATTTTTCTATCTTTTTCTAATATATTTTTATAAATGTAGTCTTTTTTTTCATGTTTTTTTATTTTTTCTTCTTGTCTAATCTATAATTGGATTTATTCTGTAGATTCGGACAATAAATAAATAAACAAATAAATAAATTGATAATTGGATGTACTTACTACTTCTTATGTACTCGTTAACTTTCTAGATCACATTTGACAAAGGCAGATTGAAGAGGAATTGTCGTAGATCGTTGATTACGTTGAATTTTCTTGATAAAGATCTAGCTACCTTGGTTTGGCTTTGTACAGTAGTCATGATCAGCCTTGTCAGTTAAATTAACTTTGTTGCTATATCGGATCCTCGCATACCCATGTAAAATTTTACCCTATCACATGCAATAAAAAGATTAAAAAAATTTAAATGAATAAATGGAAGAAAGTGTTTTAAGTCGTAACCTAGAAGTTTTTCCATCAAATGCGGTAGAAAAAACTGTGATCTGTTTCTAATTAGCCTGGTGTGAAAGTTGAACGGTCATTGATTGGCCGATAGTCTGTTAATTTGGTTTCGATTGGGCAACTGCGCTGGAAATTTAAGGGATGAAAAGAATTTTAGAGCTACTACCCTCAAAATTTTTCAAAAATTTCAAGCCTTTATATTTGTTATTAATTGTCATTGCAGGATCATTCCAATTTGAAAATTTAAAAACAACATCGCTTAGGAACGAAATGCTAAAAAATTGCAAAAACTACCATAGCTGGCAGCACTTTCATGATTTTTCTACGGAATTCCTACGTTAGCTGGCTTACAACAAGGTCCACAGGTACTACATGTTTTTCGTTTTGATTTCATGACTGGATCGGTAGTTAGAGAGAAAAAAACTTTATTTTGCTGATCCGATTTACAAGATCTAGGGGACAAAAATCACCATAGCTGGCAACTCTATTCCAATTTTTCAACCAGATTTCTACCAAATGTGGTCTAGAGTAAGGTCCAAATACTGTGTGAATTCGGTTAAAATGAGATGGCTGAATCGGAAGTAACGGGCCAAAAAGCATTTTTTTTTCTGAGTGATTTTTCAAGATGGATTTCCTGTTTGGGATGGGTTTCCTGGATGAGTTTCAAGAGTTTCCTGTGTTTCAAAATCACTTCTATCAGACCTGGTCTTAGTTACTACCAATATGTCCCGTTAATTTCGTAATAATCGGATTATTCGATCATCAGTTCTCGCGAGCAGAAGTTTTCGAGCGTTGAAAATAGAGGTAATTTGGTGATGGGTTGCCGTTCTTGTGCAACTCGGAACTTTGAAATTTTCAATTGACATGGTGGACAAAAGTTAAAATTTATCAATAATTTGAATTTTTTGTCGAAAAGCAAAAATTTTTCAGGAGTTTCGATGGTTTGAAGGATTTTTGTCACGTGTCTGTCTTTGCTACAGGATTGCCTACACAGTCTCAAAAACGATTGTTTGTTAAATTTTGGTCAACATCATTTTGTTTTGCAAATTTCATGATGATCTAATGTTTCTGTCCGAAGTTATGATAAGCCAAAATTTGAAAAAAATATCCTTGCCAAGTTTTAGGCGTTAGTACCGACACACGGCTCAACATTTTCAATTTTTTATCATTGACAAGCATTAAACAAAATAAGCTTTCATTCCCAATACTTTTATTTTTAACAAAAATGGCCTCTGCATAGAAATATAGGAGTACCTGAAAATTCATTAAAATGCAGATAATCCGCCAGAGGGTTAAATGTATCTGAATATTAACAAGTCACGGACCTACCTGCTATATACATCTATGTCCTTCGAAAATTTTAGCTCAATCGGATCGGCCATTCCAGAGATTATCTCCTTTAATCATTTTGCTATTATATACAAATATATATATATATATATATATATATATATATATATATATATATATATATATATATATATATATATATATATATATATATATATATATATATATATATATATATATATATATATATATATATATATATATATATATATATATATATATATATAGATTTACTAAAGTTCCACTGCTTCGTATATCATCGGGAGCAGCAACCAACTCCCTTGTTTCAGGGCAAATACCTCAATAATCCATTGGCCAGATACAAGCCGAACGATTCTCCACAATAGTGCCAAGAAAGGTGAAGGAAGTTACAAGGGTGGAAGAGGCAGATGGAGATCGGATGACTTTACTTTGGCAATCGAAAAGAGGGGCGGGAGATGAAGGTGCATTTTTCAATTGGCATCCCCGGACGGCCACACCTATAATCAAATGGATAATATTCTGTTCAAGTTCAAGATGCAAGTTCGATGTCGAGAAGCTTCGAAACAAGACGGTGGAAGCCGATTATAAATCGGCTCTGAAAATTGAACTAGCTTCCACGCCTAGCACCACGTCTATCAATGAAGTCTGGACTACCATCAAAAGCGCAGTCAATGCAGCAGCCGAAAAAGTAGTGGTGGGATATATAGTCCAGCAATGCAGAAATGAATGGTTCGACGAGGAGTGTCAAGCTGCGTTGGATGAAAAGAATGCGGCCTACACAATCCACATTGAACGACCAACAAGAGCCAAGAAAGAAAAATATCACGATCTTCGGAGAGTAGCTAATAGAATAATTAGATGTAAAAAACGAAAGTATTTAGACAACATGCTAAATAGAATGATTGACAACTTTATGACTAATAACACTCGACAAGCATACAAAGTGGTGAAGTACTTAAAACAAGGCTTTAAACCACGCATTAACCTTTGTAGGGCTACCGATGGAAGCATTTTAAGCGGCTCAGAACAGGTGAAGGAGTTGGGCGTCATAAGCGGTTCAGAAGAGGTGAAGGAGATGGGCGCCCTATTTCCAGCAATTATTGAACGGAAATGTCCCCGAACCTGACGAATCGCCATCACTGATTGGCACATACCTTGATAGTGCCTCATCTCACCCTCCTACATTAGATGAAGTTCGAAAGGTAATGGACCTAACAACTTTGAAATCCAACAAAGCATGCGATCCCCGCGAAGCTCTTGAAGACAGGCGGGGTTTCCGTTTTAAGGGCAATCCATGGATTAGTGACAGGCATCTGGCAACAAGAAACGATGCCGGATGAGTGGCGAAAAAGTGTCATATATCCCACTCACAAGAAAGGAAATAAAAAACTGTGCAAAAACTACAGGGGCATATCACTACTTTGTACGTGGTACAAACTTTTGATAAAGATTTTAGAGTTTAGAAATTTAGGAAAATGCTTGGTGCACATCAAGGCGGTTTAAGACGTGGAAGATCAACAATTGACCAAATATTTACGGTCAAACAAGTTTTGGAAAAATCAAATATTCTTCAACTTTAAACAAACGTAGGACAGCATCAGCCGAACTGCATTATATAATTTCATGCTGTAATTTGGAATCCCAGCAAAGTTGGTACGATTGGTGGAAATGACCATGACCGACTCCACATCACAGGCATTCAGAATGGCATGACCAACTCGTTTTCGACGAATACCGGGCTAAAACAAGGGAATATATTAGCTCCTGTACTCTATAACTTAGCACTTGAGTGTGTCATCAGAAAAATCCCCGTTGACACGAGAGGAACTCTTTTATTTAAATCGACACAGCTACCTGCATAAGCTAATAGCTTACGCTGATGACATCAATATTATGTCACGTTCGTTCAACGATACCAAGGAAGATTTGTAACTCTAGACGAGACCGCCAAAGAATTTGGACTTCAAATCACCGCGAAAAAAACAAAAATGATGACCCAATCAAGGAAAACGAAGCCAGTAAGACAAAACATAACGATAGGGGACTGTAACCTTAAAAACGTACACATCTTCGTGTACTTAAGGGCGAACTTCTCGAAAGGATGGAAATGAACATGTTGAAATCAAACGACGGATTCAATTAGTCAATAAGACATTCATTTCGGTGCTTCCCACTTTGAAATCTCGATGCGTATACAGGAAAACGTATATAGTATCACATCTATAAAACAATTATCGGACCTATGTTATGCTACGGAAGTGAAACCTGGAGACTGACCAAGGCGTCTGAAAAAGCTTTAAATACGATTGGATTGCGAATAATCCTCGGTACAATGCGGGAAGAAGATGAATGGCGAATCCGATACAACGAGCCGTATGCCATATATGACGAGCTGGAAGTTTCTACCGTCATGCGATTACAAAATCTGCAGTGATACTAGATGGTGACAGCACGTCGCTTTTGGAAGCATCGAACTGGAGGACGCGGTCACAGAATCGAGACGACTGGAGGCGGAGCATTAAAGAGGCTAAGGCTTTATTCGGGTTGTAGTGCCACGATTATAACAGGTCACAGTTAAACTATTTGGCATCAGCCAAATGTTATCCCAGTGTTGCCAGGAAAAATACAGAGAGTCTGGATCAGTTTTTTCAGAAAATCTGGAGAAATCTTGGGAGTTTAGTTTCAATAAAAAAAACGTAGCTTAGTTTCAGTAAAAACGAGATCATTTTAATAAAAACCATTTATTTCAGCAATAAAAAACAATGCATGACAAAAAAATAATTCATAACACTTATTATCAGCGTACTATGATTGTGTTTTAATATGTATATATTTTCCGAAAATATTTTTGATTTAAGGGCTTCAGTCAATTCTATACCTGCATAAGTTTCATTTCTGATTTTAAATATTCTTTAGACAAAAGTTTGCCACTTAGAGTATTTATTAGTATTCGATTGCTTGTTTTTTTCGTTTATTGAGATTAATTTGAGAGAAAACTCTTTCTACACACGTGGAAGAATTGGGTAACGATAATAGGTGAAAAACAAAAGTTCTCAAAATCGGAAGAGCAGACTTGCGTTCTCATGATTCAATTGTTGCCACTTGTTTCCAAAATAACGCAGCATTGCCGATTTCGAAATCGGTGAATTTAATATTTCTCAGCTCTCATCACTGTGAATCTATATTCTACGATTCTGATATTTCTATTAAGTTTGTAAAAAATTGACAAAGTGCGATTGTTGAAGGTTGTCTTTTCGAAAAAAAACATTTTCAGGATCCATGAAACTGATACTGACAAATTTGGTTCGCAAGCACAATATAATTTTGAACAGTGCGTTCTAAATACTAAAATATAATTTTGAGTCCATTTAACTAGGCATTCACTGCAGCCCCCAAGTAAAGGTTATCCTATGGTAAAAATTACATTTCAATTAAAAATTTAACATCCTCTATTTTGGTTTTCTCTAAGTAATCGCTTTGAATATAATTATTGAGTATAATTTTTGTTAATCTTGTTATTTCCAAATTAAGCCAAAATGTTTTTGAGAGCTCACTTTTATAATTCGTCAAAGGGCTTTTCAAACTCTGTACCTTTTTGTTTGATATTTTGATTTGCGGTATGTGATTTGTTCAAACTTTTACTTAAACATTTATAACATAAAAGTTTCAGTATAAATGAAAAAAAATCTGGAAATTTTGAATAAAATCTGGGTGTCTGGAAAACGTTGTGAAAGTCTGGCAATCTCCAGACTTAAATCTGGATCTGGCATCACTGTGTTATCCCCACACCATCAACAGCTTCTCTGAAAGTAATTCGGCGACTTTCTACAATCATTTGCTTCACTCTTTGGGCGTCTTCATTGGCCTTTGAGGTGCTGAGATGTCCAGTGCAGTCGTCACCTCTAACGTCTTCACGGCCCTCTTGGAACCATTTATACCAGTTGTAAGCGCTTGCTTTATTGATAGTAGATTCTCTACAAGCAACATTCAACATTTTCAATGCGGTGCTGCTCTTTTTATTCCATTCTTATAGTGAACTTTAATGCAAATTCCTTATTCCAGTTTTGTCGAAAGTTAAAAACCGCCAAGCTCACCAAAACACGAGTAACCTTTTCGACTCCCAACAATAAACTAATCATCCAAAATGGCTGGCAATGCCAGGATATGTTTGAGACTAATGTACCAACACAATAACAACAAATAATTGTGACAATAGAACAATACAGCCGATGATATTTTAAAATTCCGCGTATTTTTATTACACCTCGTATGTCGAACGAAATTTTTTATATTCGAAAAATCTGCTCGGTTGTGAGAAAAAATAAAAAAACAAGTTTGAATGATAAGAAAGCGTTCTGTTAGTGTAATTTTATGGTTTGACCTCCATACTACACTTAAATGTCTACAAAATTGCCACAAATGGCAGCATGGCTTGAACACTTTTGACGTTGAAAGATCAACATCTAAATAATCTGTAATATTCCTTGTGTTTAAAATAGTAAACCTAGTTCCATGCGCTGAAAAAATGGAACCATCAAACGAAAACGGTAACAAAAACAAGCGTTCGAAATCATAATCACATTAATTTGAATCATAACTTGAGGTATTAGATAATTCAATATTTGATCCGCACACAGCGTGGAAGCTACATGCAACATTTTTGACCACACGCTTCAGACTTGCACATTCTCGTATTGTATTTCAACTAATAACTTTGGTACGTGCTGTTTTCGTTCTATTTGTAATTGCACGAAGCTCTCTCTCTGCTATACAGCACAAATATAGAATGTCTTCTTTGCGCCGTTCACATGTAACTATTGTGCTAAAAATAATATTTTCAGAAATATACAGTATTAAATTATCTCATCCGTTACATCCGCGACACTTATTAAGGACTCGGCTATAGTGATATGAATTTTGTTGCATACATAAGTATATATTTGGAGCTCTTTATCAAATAATAATCACAAAGTTGATGGTATAATCAAAAATACTTCGCGGTAGTCCAAAAACAAATCAGAATAATTTAAACTGAAAATTGAAAAATATGTTTTTTATATTAAATTTATCTAAAATTTATCGCAACAGCTTAGATAAAAATGTTTCACGTTGATTGCCTGGCACCCACAAACATCAACATCGTTCGCGGAAATAATTTATTATATTTGAGTTCAGATGAACACTTCTAATTAATTACTCCACAAATTTAAGACAAAACAAACATTAATCTTCGAAACATAAGGACCAGAGGATTTCTTGCGTCTCCAAAAAACAAAATCACTATTCAACGAGACACAGTTTATCAAATAAACTATAACAATTTATTACATTATACATGATGTCTTGTTGTCCGAATAACTATAGGAATCAAGCAAATTATTTTTAGCATTTTTTCGGGAAAATTTCGTATTACAATTTGTCGTATTTTATGAAATTCTTTGGCATAATGTTGTTTGTAAGTTCGATGGTGAACGACATTTGAGCATTTTTATCACAAGTCAAGGCCAGAAAGCAGACTTTTCGTGCGAAAAATTACTAGTAAGAAATAGGTAATTATGTTTCAGCTCTCTGTCAATCAGGTTCTTGTTGCAGACGGGAAATATCTGATTTTGTTTATTTTTAGCGGATATATTAAGCTGGCGTGATTCAACTACTTTCATTAATGCTCGTATAGTCACATGATCACATTATTGACATATGTACAGTGGCTCACAGCTTATTTGATACAGTGCTTCTTTAAAAATTGAAGTTGCAATAATTCAGAACATAATAACAATATCAAAAAAAAATATGAACGCCATTCTGAAGAAAAATGTTTGTTGTTTATTAAACAAGTTTATATTTGTTACAAAGTTGCTGTTTTACATCGTAAAAAACAAAAAACCAAAAGTAATAACAAATTTCATATCACAGCTTATTTGATGCAGTTCGATTAAACATTAAAATTGTTGTGATTTATGAGGTTTCCAGTTGATTTCAATCAGGGGCGGCTCGTCGTTGTACGCAAAGGAAGCAGTGCTTCCCTTGCCAAATATTCCCTATACAAGAAAAATAGCTTAACAATATATATTTAAATTCAAAACAAATCAATTGATTTTATATGAATTAGCACCCAACATCAATAAAAAAATTACGAAACTCAAAACACTATTCATCTCACAAACGAGGTAGCTCTAACAGCGTAAGTCCCTTAAAAGTAGTTTTACAGCAACGCGATCGAATATCTTGCATTTGAGTGAAAACCTTAAGCATCTCGTATCATTGTAAGCCAGAACGCTCAGTTCATTGCAGCGTATTGAAATATGCTACACAGAACACTAAAGTGATCTTGCCTCAATGCACGTACCATGATGTGTGCATACACCCCATTGCAAGCATCACGCAATCGATGGTCGTAAACACTTTGCATTGTATGTACAGCGGTATATTTTTCTCTTAGACTATTTGAATAAAAAATGGTACTTTATAGATTCGTGATGACCAGGACCACTAATTTCACTTTTTATTTAAAAAAATAGTTCTAATTTGAAATATCTTGCATTGTAATTTGTAATATTGCACCATTTAAATATTAATGAGATTAATGGTGATCATTATGAGTAGAAAAGTGACAGAGTTGAACAATTGGAAATTGAATGTAACTTCCTACTTGTTTATCCTGGAAAAATATGCAAAAATATATCTGCTTCCCCGAGTCGTAAAGACACGAGCCGCCACTGATTTCAATACTTCGTATGATAGCCCTTAGCCTTAAGCAGAGCCTGGAGCCTATTCGGCATTGAGTCAACGAGCTTTTTTGTGATGTCAGAAGTAATTTTTTTCCATTCCTTTAGTCTTCATTATTATAAATCTTGTGTTTTCTAATGTTATTATCCAACAAAGTCCACAGATTCTCAATGACGTTCATATCTGATAACTGTGCCGGCAGAGACATCAAACGAGGGCAATTCCAAATTAGCCAGGACTGCACAATTCTCGACTTGTGCTTTGGATCGTTGTCTTGGTACAACCGAAATTGGTTGCGAACACCCAGTTTTTCAGCACTTTGAAGCAAATTGTTTTTGAGTACAACGATGTACTTTGTTTATTCCATTTTTTCCTTAAAAAACTTTAAATTTCCGACTCCAGCTGCGGACATGCAGGCCCAAACCATCACATTGCCACCAAAATGCTTCACAGAAGCTTTGAGGTTCTCTTTGTTTAACTCAGTGTTTGCCTTGCGCCAGACAGACATTCGTAATTGAATTAGATCACGGTTCCCTTCTTGTCTATAAATCAGCATAGACAACGTATATCATTTCTACAGCATCGAAGCCGAGCATATTGAAACGGGAAACTTCGATCGTTTTTGCGGAATCAGCCTCCGAAAGCAGAATCAAATTGGAATTGTTTTTGCGGGATGATTAAAATTGAACAACTTTTTATTAACATTAAAAATATTTAATCTACATTGAAAATTCTATTTTGACAAAGTGGTTTCGAAAGTATGCACTGTTTCTCATCAGACACCAGCACACAGTGCATACTTGACTGGCGTGACCACTTGCAGTTGGAAATCATTACATTTGTATTTATGCTAGTTGTGACAAATTTTAACATCTCCGACTTATATCCAGGGATATAATTTTACTTAGTAAAGGTAATTGAACGGCCGCAAAAACGATCGAAGTTTCCCGTTTCAATATGCTCGGCTTCGATGCTGTAGAAATGATATACGTTGTCTATGCTGATTTATAGACAAGAAGGGAACCGTGATCTAATTCAATTACCTTTACTAAGTAAAATTATATCCATGGATATAAGTCGGAGATGTTAAAATTTGTCACAACTAGCATAAATACAAATGTAATGATTTCCAACTGCAAGTGGTCACGCCAGTCAAGTATGCACTGTGTGCTGGTGTCTGATGAGAAACAGTGCATACTTTCGAAACCACTTTGTCAAAATAGAATTTTCAATGTAGATTAAAAATTTTTAATGTTAATAAAAAGTTGTTCAATTTTAATCATCCCGCAAAAACAATTCCAATATGACATTCCGTTGGAGCCAAAAATGTTAAACTTGGACTCGTCCGCAAAAATAACCGTATTCCAGAACGCGGATGGCTTTCCCACATGATCTTTGTTTGGCGCATTTCTGCCCTTATTTTCTATCCGATTTTCGTGTATGAAGCGCTCAATTATGTGTTACACTGTAGAGACAATCAAATTCATACTATCAGCAATTTTCCGAACACTTTGTTCTTTTTTAAAATGGTTTAATACCAATTCGCACTGTTCAATTGTAGTGCAACGATCTATTTTACAACAACTACTCAATTTTGGCACGCCAGTTTGCCAGATCTTGCTAAAAATTACCCAAACCAATGTCTAAACACAATCAAAAATTCAAGAAACATAAACTACACAGATTAACGGCGCGACAAATAGAAGTTTATTCGCATTGAAGTGCCTGTATCAAATAAGCTGTGAGCTGCAATTTTTCTGCGCCAGTGGTAATTCCCTTTTGCGTGACGCCGAGGAATATTCCTGCTAAATTTTTTGTTTGCATTGTATTCATTGAACATGCATCTAAAATTTTTTGGACAAGGTTCCTTATTTCAAAGTTACAGTGATTTGAATTTCAAAATATTCACTATCAAATAAGCTGTGAGCCACTGTATGTACTTAAAAAAAATACATTATCTATTTTATTTTGGAGCTATAATGTGGGGGGATCTTATAATATTGTGTATTTAATTGAAATATGTAACACATACATTTAATTCCAATGTAACAGAGCTTCTTAAGGTTTCATATCTGTATTATTCATACTTTCTACGGCAGCAGAGATTATGTAACATCAACAGTAACGTCGAAATAATGTTCACCAATTTGATACCAAAATAGTACTCCAATCAATATAAATTTATATCAGTACTCACTGCCCTTAGTAAGATACTGTTACTTCCTATAGAATCGTTTCTATCATTGCATTGTCTGCAACTGTGAATAATACAATTTAAAATGCGGATAAACTTACTAAATGCCGAGTGATTGCTAGACAATGCTTTTGAAATATTTTCCCACAACACAAATGAACGGTCATGGCGAATGGCAATGGTGGATAGCTGAAGAATTGGTGACAAGCGATTCTCTCTCTTGAAGCAGGGGATACTGCTGCTGATGCTTTGCTACATTGCAACTTACATTGCATCCTGTCTCTGTATCTAATCGTAAAAGCTATGCAGAGAACGATTTGCGGTGTTCCTATACAAAAGCATACACTGCTTATGCTTACAAAACTCGTCGTCATAGCTCACATTCTCTCCCAATGCGATGCCATCGTTCATTTTACACTTTTGTGATGTCACTTGACATGGAGACAATAAGTCTGTCACATTTTCTTTTTCCAAACCATTCTACATTTGAATGACGTGGACGTCCACCGCAACCGTTGAATACAGACAGTGTGGTCTGCCTTGTTGAGTCAATGGAACAAAAACACTCGAGCACTGTCTGACAAGGGAAAACTCCACCGGAATATGTTGTAACTACCCTTTATAAACTATGTAAGAATACAAATAAGACTACCGCTCCTGGGGACAGACATGATGTCGCACTGTCGCCACTTGGAAAGAATACCAAGTTACATATTCTGCAGCCACAAAATATAATTGCAAAACCATAAATTTTTATATGGCTGTGTGTATATGCTTATTGTGAAGATATAGATGCGATTTTTAAATTTTCCCTTATTCATATACTAATGCCAAAGAATAATAGATGTTCTTCACCATTTTTACTTACAGGCTCCTACAGACCAGCAACAGTATCATGGGCACTGGGCATTGCTTCTGGGCAGTATTTTGCTTTGCCTGCATCTGTAGCGCTTCTTTGTAAGTATCTGGCTTTTTTTATATTCGCAGAATAGTTTTAAGTATTGTTTCTTACAAATAGTTATAATTAGCCATATGTAGTATTCTAATCTATGAAAAATGTAAGTTAATATGCAAATAGATATAGTCATACATATGTGCACATCGTCAGATTTATGCCAAAACCATGAATGTGCAAACATGTTATTTCGAGTAATATCAATTTGAAAGTTTGAATTACGGGAGATAATAATCTAATTATATTATGCCTAATTGTTGATTTTGGTTATATCTGGTTTTAAAGGAAATTTTGCACATTCGAGGATTTGGCATGAGTTCATTTGAAATTTTGTTGAAAATAAAAAATTTTAACTTTTTGGTTAACATAAATTCTTTATTTCTCTTTGGTAATATAAAAGTTTGGTAAGACTAGAACACGAAGAGCAGTCAACTTTAACTTAAGTTTTGCAAAAGGTGGACATTTAGTCATTTTTAAACTTTCTGAATTGTTACATTTTAGATATATAAAAACTATGATCAGCTTTAAGAATTATCAAATCTTCAGACATTTTGATCAAATCCCTTGTATTTAGCATTTGATATAGGCATGAATGCGCTGCAAACCTTTTAAAGGCTCGCAACTCTTCGACCCCTTTTTTCACGAATTTCTGCAGCTTGGAAATCTCCTCGAAAATCTGTTTTGTAAAAAAGAGTATTTGAAAAATCTTTTTCGTAACGCAGGCAGCACACTCTACGCCAAGAGATATTGTTTAAAATTATTACGTTTATTGGAACTTTATTATTACGAATTCCATGTACAGGGACATGCAAAACACAAAATCGCCAAAATAGCACATTCATGGTTTTGACGTACACCCGACGATATGTGGATGAATACTACTTTTAGTAACAGCAGCCCATCTACATTTACATTACTTTTTAAGATAATGACACAAAAGAGATCGCAGAAATTTCTTTTGTGCGAACTCGCGATGAAGAGCTTCATCTTATATAAAATGACAATATGCATCAGATATCCTATTTTCGCTCAACAAAAATATCCACAATTTTATTTATAACATCGGCAATTGTCTTCCGATGCATTTTTATACGAGCAGTCATGTTAAATAGCCCTGAAGATATTCTTGCATCATTTTCATTCATCTGAAAGAGTTGTTGTGACTTCAGAAAGGAATGAGGTGTTCTTCCGGGAACACTATTGATAGATTCTGAAACCCGACTTTTTGAACCGAAGACCTTCACAATTGCATCACTACCACCGTCATCCTTGCAGCAGTCAGTAAATAGTATGATTGTACCCAATTTTAGTCCTTAATAGCGGTGAGCAGTGTCCATAAAACTTCTCTCTACTCCGTATGCTGGAGGAACAATAACAAGGAAACAAGTGCAGCTTTCAAGCTTTCTTTCATGGCATTTTAAGTAGCAGGCAATAAATCACAATGGTGTGAAGTTAACGGAAACCTTTAAAGGAATAACGACCTACAATCGATTGTGATTCTCAATAAGTTTAGAATGGAATCTAGCTTTTTGAAAGATACTGAAGCGAATTAGGTTAGAGAATGATTTTAGTATAAAATTTTAATAGGTACGTTTTTTTGAGTCTCGACCAATAGTAGGTTAGGGTAGGCAGCATTGAAAGCAATAACAATCCTGCCTCAGTTGTTGTTGTTGTTTTAAATGCTGCCTACTCTAAACAGCTCTTAATCAAGACGAAAAAACCACACCTAATATTGGATTAGAACAGAAAAATATGAACTCTTATCTCACATATGTACAGGGTGATTAATTACGAGTTTTGGTTTTTTAATCTCAAATAAAAGGGATAAAGTTGAATTCTATAGTAAAAATTTTATTGTAAGTTGAAAGAACAATCTATGACATTTACTTTTTAAAGATTATCTCATTTAAATGTTGACCACGACTACGCCGTAAATGGTCCATCCTGAGGGTCCAATTTTGGACAACGCGTTCCAGCATAGTGACCGGTATCTCGCGAATGACACGAGTAATGTTGGCTTCTAAAGCGCCGATTGAAGCTGGCTTATCCGTGTAATCCCAAAGAAAATAATCTAAAGGTGTAATTTCACACGATCTAGGCGGTAAATTTACTGGTCCAAAACGTGAAATCAGGTTCTCATCAAAATGATTTCTCTGTAAGTCCGTTGTTTATCTTGCTGTATGCGAAGGAGCACCGACTTCTTGAAACCAAAGTTCACTGATACCACGGGCTTCAATTTCAGGTCGCCATTGACGGTTACATTCTGACCGGACTCTGAAAGAAATATGGACCGATGATTCTACTGGCCCATAAACCACCCCAAACTGTGCATTTCTGTGGCTGTAGTGGTAGTTATTGAAGCTTTTCAGGTTGTTTATCAGCCCAAATACGGCAATTCTGGTTATTGGCGTATCCATTGACCCAAAAATGCGCCTCATCACTGAACAAATCACCCTGTACTTATACATATATAAGTTGAAACGCATTTTCGTTTGCATCTAGTATATTTTTGCACATCATCTATGTTTTTTGTACTATTGTTTTTTGCTTTGTTAATATTGTTAAATATTCAACATACAGACATGGACGTGTTATTATGATCTAAAACCGGAAATTATATCAGATTTTCCAATAGGGACATAAGAATTTTGAACTTTCAATACACAATACACACAACAAATACACTCTCCAACTTTTTTATGACTTGTCAATGTTGAAACGCCAATGTTGAAAGCTAACATTTTCATCATGGTGAAGTTTATCTGAGTCAGTGATCGCTACTTTAAAAGCGCTTACTCCAATTTTCGGTCGTGGAAATCGTTGCGTTCCACTTGACAGGCTGTGCGTGTTATAGCAGATAAACTCGAGTCAACATATTCAATAATGAATATTCTTGTGACAGTAAAAAACTTCTCCGACTGTGCTCTGCAAAATTTAGATGAAAATTCTGAATTTCATCGAAAAATCATCTTCAACGATGAAGCACATTTTGATTCACATTAATGGCTTTGTCAATAAGCAAAATATTCGTTATTGGACATGAACAAACCCACATGTGCTTGAGGAGACTGCATTGTATTCTCAAAAAGTGATCGTGTGGTGCCTCATGCCACACAGCTGGTCAATCAATTGATTTATTGAAGAAGAAGATCGGTAATCATGTAATCTCGACAAATGATCTGGTTGAATTGCCACCTTGCTCATGCGATTTATTGATTTATTTATTTAACGCCGTTGGTGTCTTTTTATTTTATACGTTAAGTCGTTGGTAAACACGAGCTATCTAACAACGTTAGAGCAGCTCAGGAACAAAATCGAAGGTGAAATTGCCGGCGTATCGGTTGATGTGTGTGGAAGAGTGGTGGAAAATTGGCTCCAAAGAATCCATCGTTGCTTCTGTAATTTCACTGCGGCAGCGATTGTTGTTGTTTTCAATGTACCTACCTAAAGCTTTGTCATAAAGAACTTAGCTTACCTTAACTTACCCTGCCCAAGAGTGCACAAAAACGCACCTAATATCGTATAGAGTTTCCTCGGCTCTGGAGCGGCTCGATCACAGTGCTCAATAGAATTATAGGCTTAATCGATGTTACAATGATGGTACACGAGAATCTGAAACTCAATGTGACGCAAAAGATACTGTATCTGAAAACTGTAATGACAGGAGCAGCGACGGAATTTGTCAATCATTTGACAATAACACTGAATAACTACGACGTGGCATGGGAGCTAATAATAAAAAACTCTAGAAATACTAATGTTCGATGAACAGTAGAAGAATCGTGCAGATTTTAAGTGCATATTCTACCACACGTGCTCCAACCTGTTTCGAGTGCAGAATCACTTTGATGTTAACAATGCATTTGAACTCATAGGGTGGAAAGGATTTCAGAAATTTCAAGATTTAGGAAAGCCAAACACTGGAAAACTTTGAAAGCAGTGTAACATAACATAAACAAAGAAAATGCTTAGTGCTTGCAACACTTTACCAGCACTGCAACTAAAAGTCTCCCACAATTGCCTCACGCCAATATCAAATAGCTCTATCGATTTTGATTTTATCCGATGATTTCGTCGAAAGTTACAGGGATAGAAAGATATTTAGAGTCAAAAAGCGAAAGATGTTTGGAACCTAAAAATTTCTAGAACTTAGAAAATGTAAACATTGGTAATTTATTCTCATTGTAAATGTTCGCGATATGAATATTTAATGTAAGCATTTATTGATGCGGAAATAGGAAAAAACGCTCTGCGCTGGCAACCTTTTACTAGCATCCAAGCTAAAAATATATCACACCTGCCTCACATTGAAATCAACCTACTCTGCGAATTGCATTTCGATCCGATGACTGCATTGGAAGTTATAAGGGTACAAAGAAATTTAGGGTTACCAGCCGCAAAAGTTTTCAAATTTACGAAAACTTAATATTTGTTGTTTATTGTTACTACAAGACCATTACCGTTTGAAAATTTTACGATAAAATCGCTCAATAAAGATATTGCAAATAAATACAAAACCAACAATAGCTGGCAACCCTATACTAGTTATTTTACCAGATTTCTTCTGAATAATGCCTATAATAAGTTCTATACATCATATAAAATTGGTTTTGATTTCATGACTGTACTGGAAGTTATACGCCAAAAAGCTTTATTTTCCTAAGCGATTTTTCGAAACTCAAGACACCAAAATTACGATAGCTGGCAGCACCAATCGAATTTTTCAACCAAATTTCTACCAAAAATGGCTTAGAGTTAAGTTCAGCTACTGTATCAATTTCATTAAAATCTGGTAGCTGAATCAGAATTCATAGGGCAAAAAGCAGTTTTTTTCTTTATAATTTTTCAAGATGGCACCACTGGCACAGAGTTGCCCGCATATCCAAATCGCTTTTACCAGACCTGGTCCTACTCAATACCAATACATTCTGTGAATTTCATTTGTATCTGATTATTGGGTCCTGAGTTTCCTGAACAGAAGTTTTTGATGCTTAAAATATAGGTAAATTGGAGGAGGGTTAGCGTTCTTGTCCGAATCGAAATTTCAAAAGTTTTTCTTTGGTCGTATAGACAAAGCTTAGTATTTCTATATGAGTTGGTTTTCACAGTCAAAGACAAAAAGTTTTTAGGATAATCGATGGTTTGAAGATTTTGACTTTCAATGCCTGCCGTATCTGCATGGCTGCCAACATGTTCAAACTACACGAGTCTACAACTAAGTATGAAAAATATGCCCCATAAGTTTCAAATGATTTGATGATCTGGACAAAAGTTATCGTAATTCAAAAATTTTCTAATTTTCCCAATCTATTTTAGGCGCTTAGTGCACAAATAGGGTTACAAATTTCAAAAAGAGTTTCATGTTCACATTTAGAACACATTCAAAATTCATTTCATAAACTTTATTTTTGCAAAAGTTATTTGTCGACAGAATAATAGGTACAGTGGTACCTCGACATACGAGTTTAATTCGTTCTGTAACCTTGCTCGTATGTCAAATTGCTCGTATCTCAAAGCAATTTTCCCCATTGAAATTAATTGAAATGCCATTATTCCGTTCCAACTCTCAAAAAACCACCTCAGTTTTTTTGTAAGGGTTTTTGAATAAGAAAAATGTATTTAGAAAAAGAAACATTTATTCATAAACAACAAATACATATTCTATAAAAACATAATGAATAATTCACTAAAAAAATTCATTAAAAATCAAAGTGAAGGGCTTGTGAAAGCGCCTAATTTTCCCTGGTCTTCGCTTTTTTCGTCACGCTTTGCGTATTGTCACCAGCAGATCGTTTAAAAAAACTGTCCAAAGAGGTTTGTTTCTTCCCCTCTTTCAGGATATTGCGGAAATGCGTTAGGCAAGTTTCGTTGAACAGCTCCGATGCATGACCAGTTGCAACTTTTTCGGGGTGATTTTTGTCCACGAACTCTACAACTTTCTCCGACATTGCGGTAACTTCCTCCATTTCTGGCTCCTATTCAAAACTTTGAACCACCGTATGCTGCTGCGAATGAAAATCGTGTAACTCTTCAGTTGTAAGCTCCTGAGACTGTTCCTCGACGAGTTCGTTCACATCACTCTCATCTACCTCCAGACCCATGGATTTTCCCGTTCGTTCACATCACTCTCCATCTCCTCTACCACTGACACTTCAGCTTCCAACCCTTCGAAGGCCCTTTCAGCTACAGCTTCAGGCCATAGGTTCTTCCATGCAGAGGTTAAAGTCCTCGTTGTAACACCCTGCCATGCCTGATCAATAATTTTTAGGCATATCACGATTTCAAAGTTGTTCTTCCAGAACTCTCGAAGGGACAGGTTTTTGTTCTCCGTCACCTCAAAGCAGCGCCGAAAAGTGTGGTTGGTGTACAACTTCGTAAAATTAGAAATCACCTGCTGATCCATGGGCTGCAGGATGGGAGTGGTGTTGGGTGGCAAGTAGAGAACCTTTATAAATTTGAACTCTTCGAGTAAATCATCTTCGAGATGTGGTGGGTGAGCAGGGGCATTGTCAAGGACGAGAAGGGCTTGCATGGGTAGGTTGTTTTCGAGTAGGTATTTTTTAACAGAAGGGCCAAACACCAAATTTGTCCTCTCCACAAATAATTCCCTGGTGACCCACGCCTTAGAATTTACCTTCCACATAACTTGCAAAATTTCTTTTACAATCTTATGTGCCTTAAAGGCTCTGGGATTTTCCGAATGGTATACTTGCAGAAGCTTGATTTTGCAGTCACCACTCGCATTGGCACAAAGTGCTAGAGTTAATCTATCCTTTATGGCTTTGTGATAAAGGATAGATTAACTCTAGCGTCGTAAATCGTCTTCTCCTCCCCCGTTATGTAAGTCCTATTCGGCATCCTTCTCCAGAAAAGCCCTGTCTCGTCACAGTTGAAGACTTGCTGGGGGATGTATCCTTTGGCTTCTATCAGTTCGGAAAACGTTTTGATGAAAACCTCAGCTGCCTTCACATCCGAACTTGCTGCGTTAACATGCTTGACGACGGAGTGAAAGCCGTCAAACCAGCCCCGACTGGCTTTAAACGAGTCGTCCGATTCCTTGTTTGTGGAAGTGTGTGGGATCTGCTTTAGCAAATCATCGTAAATCGCTCGTGCCTTCTCGCATATGATGCTTTGTGTTAAAGTTCCTCCTTGGAGCTGCTTTTCTGTCACCCACACCATCAATAGTTCTCCATCTTTTCTTGGAGTGATGTCCGGAGCTTAGAAATGATTTTGTCACTCTTAGCTGGCGTTATACCCTTTATCGTCTCCTTCTGTTTAAGCACAGTAGATATTGTTGATGTGCTACGCCCGTACATCCTCGCCAAGTCAATCACTCGCATACCTTGCTCACTTTTTTCGATGATTTCACGCTTTAGTTCCATCGACATCATTTTCTTCTTCGGCACCATTGCTATAAAAATAAATGCTATAACGTTTTCGTTTGTTTTTAAAACGCGCACCACATATAAACTCGACGGCCGTTGTCTCGCACAATTTTCACTTTGTATTAAAACTCTCTTTTCGTGTTAAACGTTTATTTCACAGCTGTAGCTTTTAACTGACCTAAATATCGTAATAGTGACCTATATTTATAAACAAAATATTCTTATCTACTACTTACATACTATTCGGGAAACATCCCACGATCTTTTGTTCAAAAATGTGCGAAAACATTTGGCATCCAAATGCAACGGCGGATTTCGCACCTTCCTTTGAAACTCACCGACAAGATCCACTAATCGACTCACAACTCAGCGTGTGCAGTGTGAGCGCTTCCTCGTATCTCAAATCTTGCTCGCATCTCAAAGCAAAATTACGCTCGCTCTGCGGCTCGTATCTCAAAACACTCATATGTCAAGGCACTCGTATGTCGAGGTACCACTGTATATTTAAAATATCACTAAAATGGCCGCCGGCGCCAAAGGGATGATTATTAACTTTTTGTGAAATCTGACACTATTTTGCATATAGACCAATGTATCCGCTAGGGTGCTTTAGTACTAGCTACATCCAAAAATAGCAAAACGGTTAAATTAGTATCATTTAATATTTTAAGAAGATCGTAATTACATGTACTTTCTAGGTTGAAGCTAGTTCAATTTAACCTAACCAATAGAGCTAATTGCACTAAACTAAAAAATATCTTTTCATAATTTCAGAGCCAATAATGCAAAAATCAATTTTCGTGAAAAAGAGAAAAAAGTCTTAGATCAAATTTTAGGAACCAATAAATATGATGCTCGGATACGACCGTCTGGAGTTAACGGCACAGGTAAGAACTAATCTTATTCATGTATTTCAAAATAAATAACATTCAAGAACATATTTCCTTCAAGTACAAAACGATTAGAGCAAACACCGGATAAAATTAACTTTCAAAAGAAATCAGATAGAGGCTCAGAAATGATTAGGTTCGATCCAATCAAGACAAACTGTAAAGCTCGCAGAACGATCTGCATTCTAGCATTAATCGAATCCACTCACTTCAAAATTGAATCCAATACATTCTTGTTTCAAAACCATCAAACACATATCGACACGTAAAATGCTTTTGCACCAATGCAAGCGATAATACGTTTCGTCTGCTTTAATTTAATGATTGTATCGAAAAGATAAAACGACCATCTTTTCGCTCTTGTAAAATGTATAAATATACTTGTGATTTTAATTTCCTCGAATAAATTAACACTGCATTTGATTGCTAATGATTTTTCACAATTATTTTAATTAAATACCATTTACCGTTACGTGGTGACGTGCTTTGAACAATCCCAACGATGCGTGGAAATCAACCCCGTCAAATATTATTATCCGCTTTTCAAAGAGCACTGCAAAGATGCAGGTATTATTTTCATGTTATTTTCTGACCAAACGAGTTTTTATTTGGTTTTATTCGTTCTATACATCTTTGATTTTTGTGCAAAATTTACACATGACAGGCTTCTCCTTCGCAGGCAACAAAAAGCAAGCATGTGAGTATGACGTTGTGCTGAATCCATGATAAGTATAAATATCTACGAAAGTATTAGCTTAATGCTAATCCTGTTGTCTCCAACAGTTTTCACCATGTATGCGAATATATTTCCTATTGATCATCAATAGTGCAGTTGTCCCTTGCAGTGAACTATTTGACCATGCACTTTGATATTGTTCCTTCTTTTGAAGATACGAGTATTCAATAAGTAGCTCCTGCATACTGGTTAGCGGTAGGATTACTCTAGATATGTCAGTGCTAATCAACTTACACATCCCTCGTTTAGTTAATTCTCCGCGGAATGCTCAGTAAATAATTTGCTCGATAACTTGGAAATAGGAATCAGATTTAGGACTGTAATACATCATATTCATAGAGTTTGTAGAGTACTAAACTGATTTTCGAATGCATTTACTTTGGTCACGCTATGCAATTGTCTTTCGATTGGAAATTGGATGAATTTACGCTGTGCGTAACATATCGGCTAATATTGGCTTGTGTTGAAAAGTTGGTGGGTGCAACATGGGATGATATGTCTGCTCGTTCAAATAACCTATGTATCCCCAAGACTATTGCTCTTCTTCTGCTCCAGTCGTAACTACTATTCTTATTGAAAAGTTTGAAATTCATTTAGCGTCTTACGGTTTGTTTTACAATTTTCTGCGAGTAAAATAGTTCGCTTATAATATGTTCAATCAAATACAAAAACATTTTTTTTACATCTTGCTACCAGTTTAATAATATCCTTCAGATAAATACAGTTCTTTACACGAAGACTTTTCAATGGGGGTTAAATATTTTGCTTTAAATAGTGTAACACTCATATGAGTATGAATAACGCCATATAAATATGCATTTAGGTATCTCTCCTATCTCAGTTCTGGGCAGCCACGGGTACTTACACGAAATGCGTTCTCTAACTTTTATATGTTTAGAAAATGGCAAAGTCTCTGCTGATGTCATCACTTTTCCAGGAATTTGCTCGGAGTTTTCAGCTAGCAATTACCGATATACTGATTCCAACTGCCAAGTAAGATTGGCAGAATTTTTTTAGCCCTGGGTATTAAAAGTGCTGATAGAAATGTTTGAAAAATATATGTTCCTATGTAAGCTCTCTCTATTTCAATGCCCTTCTTATCCATAGGCACATTGTTCTGTGAAAACTGGACTCCTTTCGTCAGTCTACCGTTTCTCCACGCTCTTTTGTCAACAGTGCGGTGTAATGGTCCACTTACATTATAGTTTTATAGGAAGGTAGTCGATGAACATAATTCCTTCATAATCCCAAAAACAGTGGCAATGAGTTTGAACGCCGATCTTTTCAATTAGAATTTCGGCGACGGCTTTTTTCCCCTTTTCTATCTAATGCATTGACTCTTGTTTTAACTCTTGATCATACTTCTGGATCTATGTTTCACCAACAGTGATAATGCGAGAAAAAACGTCAAGATTATAGCCTCAGATGCCCGAAAACTCCTGCGAAGCTCTGACTCGACGCTGCCTGTCCAGCGGAGTGAGCATTTTTGGCACCCATCGCGCACCTCTTATTCATGTGCAAATTATAATGCCCAAAGTCGTCAATTCATACGTTGCTTATGCTTATGGCTGCAACTATCTGCCACAACTTGATTCTCTGATAAGTTAGGTTAGATTCCAGGACTGCTTCCTTCAGATAAACTTCGGAGAATTCAGACTTAGTTACACAAGGGCCCATTGTAATACCGCATTGCGTAGTGCACAACCCTAACCAAGCGGAAAGCCACTTAAAGGTCCTTAATGAACTTTGTGATCCCCTTCAGATTCACCGAAGCTACTTCGGTTAGGTAAGTAAAGAAGTATGAGCCAAGGGACCTCATCCATTTTCCAGTGACGGCCAGCATTCGCACAGGAAGTAAAAAACTGTTTCCTCTTCTTCTACGCACCTACAGTTCTGGCAGAAATCGTTATAAGAAGTACCCAGCCGTACTGCAAGTCTGCTAATCAGACGGTGTCCAGTTAAGACAGCCACCGGTGCGCCAAAGCACCCTCTTTACAAATCAAATAGTTCCATAGGTCGACCATTGTCAAAGTTTTCCGGAATTGTCTAGTGATGGCACAGGAAGGTTCTTCCACAGAAAACTTCACAGCGTCCTTTAAGTATGTTTGCCTGTTTAACCGACACCATTGGAATACTTAACGGGAGACTGCAACCCACTGCCGGCAAAAGCGTTTCAGCCTTTACAAGCAGGTCCGCTTCACAGTTCCCGTTTATGTCGCTATGCACTGGCATCCAATAGATCTGCATCATTGAATGACTTGAAATCTTATTAAGAGACGTATGGTATTCAAAGGCTAGCTTTGAAAAGGTGTAAACTCTACCGAGGTCTCTTGGTTGTCAATGAAAAAGCAAATATTTACTCCGAATATCTGATTAAATTAGAGCTAATAAGCCACTTCAAGAATCGCCAACACCTCTGCTTAAAAGGGAGCGGAAGAAAAGCTTCAAATTTAGGTCAGTGGAAAATACACCAATTCCTCTTCTGTTGCTCAGTTTGGAGCCATCGGTATACTACCCCCCCCCCCCCAAAACATCTAATCTTGGAATTTGAGTCCTAAGTCCCTGAGACAGAGATGCTTGGCCAATTTTCAATGGAACAAACAAGCCTTACACCAAGATTTTTGTATGGCCAGGTCTATCCTTGTCCAAGGATTACCACAACTTAGTCTTTCCGCTGCACATTTTGCATGTTGCGAAAAAAGCAGATCGATAGGAAGCCAAAGAAGCAACACTATTAGTGCTTTCACTGCCGTACTACGCAGAGCTCCCTTTATAAATAAGGCTGCTAATCTACGCAATTTCTTTATCAGTTTCTGATTTACAGCCTTCACTACGACTGGCCACCAAACTAACATTCCATACCGTACCTGGTGACTTAAATGGGCCAAAAGAATAAACGGTCCATATTATGAGTGCGCTAGAAAGGACCGGAATCGAACTTATATTCCTGTATGATTCTGACGGCAATGTTGCTACTATGAAAATGAGTGTCCAACAGCGCACTAAGCGTGACGAACCTGTTTTGAGTTCAACTTCTATCGGACCTTTGTACGCGGCCTGGAACACTGTGATTCAAACTCAAAATTTTTCTGAGGCGACTGGATTCATTTGTACCTTCGATATTTTCACATATAGATTTCTATGAAGCTCTTTTCGTCTGGTGGCAGTTTTGAGTCGTCTTGAATAGTTGACCAACCATTGACCCTTTTGGCAAGATTAAACTTCTTCCTGCTTTCGCTCCGAAGAGATGCAATCTCATTATTCCACCACTGTGGTTTAAATTTCACCACGGATCTATTTGAGTTGCTTGGCCTCGTAGTGGCATTCTTGAATGCAACAATTAGAGATTTCACTGCCTTATCAAGATCTTCCTGGTTGGTGACCACCGGAACATAGTCCAGCTCAGTGTAGAAAGCAGATCCGAATTCATCCCAATCTGTTCTTTTCCTGTTCAAATAAAACGTTTCCCCCATATGTTGGAGTCTACCTAAAGATGAATGCCACGTGTGGTCTGAGAATGAGCACTCCAGTGAAATCCTCAGTCCCATGCGCAGAGTGCTCACTTATCAGTGTTGTATCTACTACCTCACTTCTGTTGGAGGTCCTAAACGAAGGTATGTTGTCAATACTTGCTATGGCAAGACTACTGAACAGGATGAAATGATATACTGATTTAGCTCTGTTACTGGTGTCTGAATTGCCTTATCTGCACCTATTACTAGCGAGATCTATTAGTATTTGCGGCGGAGATCTATTAGTATTTGAGCATTTGCGGCTGCTGTTGCCTCCATAGTAATGTTTGGCTTCGCATCGAACATAATAGCTACGTTATCTTTGTCATTGAAGTTTGAAAGCACAATGATTTTATTGATTTACGCAAAAATTATGGTGATACAAGTCTGTATCATTCAATGCGTAATTCACAGACTCGGTTTTTAAAGACCCATGGATCTTCGATTAGAACTCTAAGCTCCGCATGTTTGCACAAATGAAGTAGAATAGCAGCCAAAGTCGCCTTTCAGTGATAAAGGTTAATTTTAAAAACCTTCACCCTCATCGATTACGATGCTGTCTAGATCCTCATCAGATCCGATGGTGATTCGTCGATCTTCTTGAACAATTTTTTTACTTTTTTAATATTTTCTTCGGTAATGTCAGCGTTAGGCCCCTGTAAAGCATAGTACTGAGTTCGATTTCACGCGAAATTTTCATACAAAATTTCGCGCGAAATCTGTTTCGGCGAAAATTTCGCTTGAAAATAAGCAAGTTTGGTACTGTGTTCTTAGCATGAAAAGTTGCTTTGAAGTTGCTTTCGCTTTGAAAACATAGATGGCACTGAAACATGTTGTCAATCATTTCACGCCAATTTAGTTTGTGCAGTTCATTCTTTCGAGCGAAAAAGTGACATTTAGTGTTTCAATTTGAAAATTGAGCAGTGCAAATGACTTTCCAATAAGAAAATCGATCGAAAAGTGAAATTCTTGACATTTTATCCGTCAAGAATGAGCAGTGTCTCTGCTTTTCTCCGTTGTCAAAATTTTCGCTCGAAAGAATGACCAGATAAAGGAAACATGTCAAAATTTCACGTGAACTCGAACTCAGTACCAGCCTTAACCTGGAATCATCTTCCAGCGAAACGCTGCCGAGCTTCACTTTTCGGCTCCAACGTTTCACGGTGACAAATGGACGTCTGGACTAAGCATAAACTATAGACATCTCTTCAAATATTTTCGACAGCGTTTGATTCTTCTTTGTCAGGAATGTTAGGTAAACTCTGTACTCCAATTGCATACGATGCCCGTATGACTCAGATATGATGATATTTACGGTTCAATTACTTAAAGCGTAATGATGTTAATGACATAAAACTCAATATTTACACTACTGATGATATACGCAATTAGTGGCATGTAGGCCGAAGCATTATTGACAGGCTCTAAACTTTTCAGCCGCCTCCCGTATTAGTTGCTGGAGCATTGGAGACTTAGCTTCTGACACTGCTTCTCGTTCGCAAGTTTTTATCCGAGCACATTTTTTTTATTTTCCTGGTTTTCGACAAATTTTCTTTCGCCACAAAAATAATGTGTATGTTCAATTTTTTTTACCAGAGATGTTAGGGAATAAAACCCAATGCTAACGTATTTTATGGAGTCTATGAAAACTAGATCAAAAAATTATTTATGTTCCGTTATATTGGCGCATTCGCACACCACACTTTTGGATCACAAAGCAGAAAAAAAAAAGATTAAAATATTGATTTTTCAAATACGAAAATTGCATAGCGTCTGAAACGTTTAACCAGAAACCCCCCAAAAATATATACCAATATCATTGCATTTAACAATTTAACAACATATTCCGAAAAATCTCATACGTAGTTGTTATATTCTATGACCTAAAAATGGTTAAAATAAACAAACGTATTTCGCATATGCATAAACAGATGGTCCCGCTGTAGTCAAAATCAATCTTTTCGTTCGAAATATTATGACGATAAGTGACATTAAGATGGTAAGTGGAAGTGTAGATTTTTTTTCAAAAAAAAAAAAAATTATGATGCAAACAACCCAATGAATTCATGAATTAATCCAGGCGCAAAAAATAAATCGATCCATTTTTGATTATTGCAAAATTATCGAGTCGAAAGATTACATATGTATTAAATAATTAAAATGAAATGTCAAAAATTTACAAATTTTGTTTTTTGAAACAATACCGGCTCTAAGTAAACGTATGTTGCATGAAATAGGACAACATATCTTTACGGAGTCGAGAATACGTGCTAATATTGAATTCATATCGTTTAAATCATTTTTTCTATTCAAATTTTTTCTCTAAGAAGCCATTTATTTTGAAAAAGACAAAAACGTTATCAAAAAGTTATCAAAGAAAAAAGAATAGAAATGAATCAGACTAACTGAATTTTTAAGCTTTGAAGCTAGTTCCTTCTGTTTTCCAATTTTCTCAATTTGACTTTGAATTGTTCCATACTTAACTGCTGTTCTGGTTATATATTTTTATTTGTAATATTTATGCAACAGAAAGATAACACTAGCGATCACAATCGAGTTGAATTTTATGAAGTGATTAGCGTCACCAAAACCGAAAAGCGTTGCGCAAGATCAATTTGCTACTAGTTTTAAGTATTTGACTAACTTATTGCTAAGATGTTTACAACACCGAATTCAACTCGACTCGATTAAATGATTACCATTAAAAATGCTTTCTTAACGCATTTGGGAAATTATTTTGAATTCAATGAGTGCAGCAAAACAATCTAACATATTTTCCAGATTTTAGCAAACTTGCTTGGTTCCTGAATTGAATAAAAAAAAATGTGTGACAAAAGGGAGCAAAACTAATATCTGAAGTTTTTCAAAATTACAAAAAACAGCATCTACATCAATCAACAATCGGCAGGAAAAATCTATTCGTTAGCTACGCTATCAACTTCTACAATTGGACAACCGGAACTCATTGAATTCAATACTATTCAATCTAAAATGCCAGTTTAAAAAATGTATTGACCATACACCAGTTTCAATGTTTATTTTTATTTTTGAATTAAACTTTGCTACGTATATTATGGGCTGGAATTGAATTCGATATGAATATATACAAAAAAAAAAAGCAGTTGAACTGAAAGCGACAGTATCATGTTTATTTGTAAAGAGATACGAATTAGAATAGGACTTCTAGCATGTATATTTCTAGAGACCCATTTTCTTCGGATCAATCAATTTTTACATAAAATACGTTTTGTTTTTCTCCGTTATCATACTTAACTTGGAAATGCAATTCGTTTTTTTTTTCTTAACCTTTTTGTTCAGTGCATTAGTTCTCAGTTTGCTCATTTAACTGTATTTTAATTTATTTTTTATGGTTTTCGATTTTATTTTGAATATTAACAGCTTCCCACTGAAGCCAGTACAATTGAATCAGACTTGTCCTGTAAATTTTCAGCACTAGTCATATACATAAGTAGCACTGATTTTCCTCGACATTTTGAATGCAATGTGAATGCCAAACACCTATCAACTCTATATTGTTACTAACTACTGTAAATTTTCACGAAATTTTCTTACAATAAATATTAAAAATACTGGCATCCTGATAACCAGAACTTAACTGTGAAAGGTTTTACGTCCCTGCATCCAAAGTGTACATTTCCAAACATAGGAGACAGTTATAGTACCACTTTACTATTTGAGATTTTTATTTTATTCAAAACTTTAACGCATCACTTTTGAGTTACACCGATGAGTATCTTTTCGCTACGAATGGTACTCGTATATCTCAAGATGATCATTGTGCACTTCGCTTAATAGGCCGAAGACTTTAGTTGTCCTAAAGAGCACTGCCTTGACGCCATCTTCCCAAAGCCATCCGGTTATAATCTTGTTAGAATCTAGTATACTCCTGGGTGAATGTAGCTCACACGGTTTACACCTAGCATTGTTAGACAAACCAATGAATAGAAAAATATTTGTTTCGACGTTTTTTTTTTATCCTGCGTTCACAGACAAGAATCCTACTCCAGTTGTTACTGTTTTCAATACTACTATCCTCATCAGCTCTCGATAGAGTCACTAAAATTGGATGAAAGCGTAGTTTTATTGAATTTTTCAAAACATTTTGTAAAAATTCAATTAAACACTATAACTCGTTAGGCAATAGATATAATTTTTTCCAGATACAGAGGCACTGAATTGTTTCACTGCTAAAAAAAATATCGTTTGCAAATACTTCAATCTATGCTACCTGAAATTTTTTTTCTTAATTAATTACCAAAATACTCTTTCGATATACTAGTAACCAGCCTCAATCGTTACGCTGGATAAATCTGGTAGGAATCGTTTTTTTAACAAACGTTTCATTGCGGAAGGTAGACTCTTTCGAGGTCCAAAAGCTAATCTTTATTGAATAATCCGATTTTTAAGGTCTTCAAAATAGGGATATGTTTGGGTGATGAGCTCACAATTAAAACTAAATCTCTTTCCACCAAATCATTTCTTTAAGCTTAGATACGTGAAATAGTCATATCATCATCATCGGCACTACAACCGGGGTCCGGTCCTGGCCTGCGTCAACATTTTTTTTTTCCATCGGACCCGATCGCGGGTCGATGACATCCAATTGAGCACTCCTAAACTCCGATCGTCTCGGTCAACATCATGCCTTCAGCGCAGGCAAGGTCTCCTATGCTGTCTTGGGCCGTAATATCTGCCGCAAAGGGTTTTTTGAGCAGGATCCTCTTCGCTCATTCAAGCTAGGTGCCCTGCCCACCGGAGTCTACCGAGCTTTATCTTCGTAATTATATCTGCTTCTAGGTAGATAGCGTACAACTTATGGTTGTAGCATCTACGGAATCGCCCTTTTTCACGCATGGGGCCAACGATTCTCCGCAAGATTTTACTTTCCAACGCTGCTAGTTCGCTAGCATGACATAGTCACTGAGGACTAAATTCGGAGCTTATGGTGGAAGTCATTTAACTTCTCTTGGGTCATGGCGATGAGGCACTTTCTTTTTGAACTGGCTCAGTAAATTAGAATAATCTCTGCTATTGATCGTTCTTCCTTTTTAAAGGTAATGAATATAGATTATACCAATTGCATCAGTTGGTTGACTAACAGATACTACTTGATCTTCTTCGGTGCCGATTTTGCCGGAATACCCAATATTTCAACTGCTGTTTATTCTCTACTGTATTGAGATGAATGCATGCATTTTTCTCGGTTATAAAACAACGCCGAACATGCCTTTGAGGCTATTACACGCATTCGTTTGTAGTCTTTTGCGCCACAGAGACCCCAATTAAACATCCACAAAACTAAATTAAATTGAAAACATATTTAATAACATTAAATAGCAATTCGGCGCAACCAATAGTAAATTTCACTTTGACGTTTTTTTGGTTGCTGTCAGATGGAATTTTATGAGCGGTTTCAGGATGCAGCCAAGGCGGAGCGGCGAAAGAGTGGAGCAACGAAATCATTTTGTACTGATCTCGTCGCTTCTGTCACATTTTTACTAGTTCTAATTGTTTCGTCGCCGGATCGTCCCAGCAAATCATATACGAGAGGCATTTAAATATGAACGAGCCTTTTGCAATAAGAAATTTATTTTACATTTAAGAAGAAAACACACTTTATAGCTATTTTTCTACATAGTTACTCTACTTTGTAGTGCATTTTTCCCTCTTCTCAAGCTATTTTCGAAGTATGACTTCGATTGGATATCCAACCAACTGCGCACAAACTGTTCAGCCTGTTGATCGTTCGCAAAACGCTCTCCTCCAAGTCCCTCATTGAGAGGCCCACCATAGAGGCCTTTTTTTGGCTCGAGAGTCTAGACCCAAGTTTCACTGCACGTCACGATGTGTTGCAAAAAAAACTTGCCCTTCATATTGAAAATGAACAAGAAGCGTTTGACAAACTTCAACTCTCGCATTTTTGTTCTCTTGGGTAAGCAGACGTGGAACCCACCTTGCCGAGATTTTTCGGATCTCAAGGTGATCTCGGATGATGGTGTGTAGACTTCCAACACTGATTCCCGTTTCCTTACTGTTTGCTCATAAATTGGAGCGACTATCTCTTTCAATGAGCTTTCAATGCCATGCGTAATGCTATAGCGAAGGCATCTTCTATGACTCACATTTGCTACTTTTTCACGCCCTTCTTTGAGGTCGGCACACCAGGCTTTCACTCGTGGCCATGCAAGAGCACTCTCTCCGAACTGTGCCCGCACTTTAAAGTGCCCTGCGCAACTGAGAGAAGAACCTCTCTTTCGCTCATTGTAAGGACAACTAAACAAGCCGATCGGGCGGTCGACTTGGTCTTGAGTCTCTAGATGGGTTCCCTCCTGTCCTTCCCGATGCTCCGCCTATCTTCGAAACGCTTTATAAGTCCTCAAAAGTAAAAGGCTCGTTTATATTTGAATGTCCCTCGTGTGACGAAATAGTTCAAAACTTTGAAAAGGAATTTCTTCAGATCTCCAGAATTTTGTTTCAGAAATCCGTGCGAATTCGTACAGATTTCGATATGATACGAATTCAGACGGAATTTTCTTTTGAAACTCGCTAAGAATATATAGAATGCTTTTTGAAAGAAGCTTTTTCTCACCAGGAAGCTTACGTTTGCGGTAATGTGCGGAGGACAAAATAAACCCCTAACACTAACATTCCTGCCAGTTTCTGGGCAATTTAACATAAATGATTCTATAATATTTCATGATACTATAATATTTCATGATGTTATAATATTTCATTACGTTTCGAAAATTCGAAATTTGCAGCATTTGCAGCATTTCTAAGTTCTAGAAAAGCCTAGAACAATATGGCTTAGCCACATCGATGCATTATTGTTGGGGAAAGATTTTCTTCCGTGTTAGGCTCCATCTGTTAGGTCTCTCCAAATTATTTGCCTTTCAACAGAACAAAATGACCATGACACTCTAACTAAAACTATGAGGCAAAATTTATACCTGTTTTTGCGAGCTTTAAACGTTTCTTATGATTCGTAAATGATATATGCGGCATTTTTCAGCAGACGGCCATTTAAATTAACTCTACACAAAACATTTCGAACTGTTTCGGATGCTTGAGCACGATAATTTTAGGCGCCGCCAAATATATCCACCCAACAATATCCCATATCACAAGAAATGTATATGTTTTACACCGCAATTCAACAAGAAATTCTCTAATAGAAATACATGTTTGATTTCATTTATCTCCCATTTCCACATTTAACAAAAAAAAATGCAAAGTTCATTTAGTTCGCTTTCCATGTACAAAATGAAACACAGCAAATGTCCCGAATGGTTCAGGCAACAATTGAAATTTAAATGTATAACACGTAAGAGTGCTTAAGTTTTCAAAATTTTGCTGGGATGAATTTTAGATATTTCCAGTTATTCTATGACCCATTCAAATAGTTTTACTTTTTATCGTATTACATTGCAAAAAACACAGCGCTGAATCCTACGTTAACGCTTTACACATAGTACCCTGAGCTATAAAATATAGCTCCCCCCGCGATAAAATCACAATCTGCATAGAAAATACTCCACTGTAGCATAGCGCAGCATTTATGGTCTCATATGCTATGTTCATACAGGGCCGGATCTTTCTCTGGCGCCAATGGAGCAGCTGCGCCGGGCGCACGTGAGAAGGGGCGCAAATATTTCGGTCTGATCTTTAGTTTATGATGTCAAAAATATTGATATATACAAATAATCAAACTTTATTCGATTCAATATACACTTTGTATTTTTATTTGTAATATTTTTTCTTCAAAGCTAACTTTATTCCCACAGATCTCACAAACCTTCATAGTAGCCTTATTCACATACAAAATTCCGTTCAACATTCACGGCAAAATTTACAAACATGAACATTTTTCAGTGCAGTACACACTTCATAGCATTAATATTTATGAATAAATTCATTTTACGTCATTCTACTCATTAGTCTACTTCCAAC
Organism: Nemotelus nigrinus; assembly: GCA_947369275.1. NCBI lineage: Eukaryota > Metazoa > Arthropoda > Insecta > Diptera > Stratiomyidae > Nemotelus > Nemotelus nigrinus. Next base: position 31,049,583 of record OX376372.1, read on the forward strand.
TTTGCTGCATTCCCCTCTATCTATGTTCTTTCCATCCTTCAGGCAATTCAACACAGAAGTCCACAAGAAGAGCAATTGCCCTAGGCGCGAAAATCGATATTGCTCCATTCTCGACTTCATTTTGTATGAAAAAAGCAAAACCAACATTACTCGCTTTATGCGTTTGCCTATATGACTTTGGCGCAGAATGAAATCTTGCGCCAGCGATATCAATTTTCTCCAACCATTCTACTTCTTTCATTCGCTTAAGTCCGTATTCTCTCATTCTCTGCCGATTTCACACCGTGATGTATGCTGAACTATATTACAGCATTTCTAGTATGTAGTTAGTTCTGTACGCAGGTTTTCGTCGCGCCATGAATGGCTGATGAATGATGTATGTCATAGAGACATCGGCAATATCGTCAATATCGGCGCGGAAATAATTTCTGCGCCAGTGAAGGAATTCATATTGGAGTACGATTTTTGCTCGGTCTTCACTTTTGGTAGACTTGTATATCAGCATGGACAAACTGATGCGCATAGTTAGGTCGCGTTTATATGCAGACATGATGATACAAATGTATATGCAAGTAGTAAAAATGATAATCGGTCATCTGTATTATATTTTCGTTTTGTTAGGGGAAAATTTTTCTATTAATATAATTTTGGCTTGAAGAGCATAATAAATTGTACAATTTTCAGTTTTAAAACTTAATTGAAGTGTGTTTGATATTCATATTTTCATTTAACGTTGTTTGATTTGTAGTGAATTCTAATTCTATTTGAAAATTCCTTTCTCGACAGACTTGTTAGTAAATTTGCGTTTGATTATTTTCACGCTAAAATTCTTTTCAAAAAATAAATTTTGCCCCCGTGTGTAAACTTCTGCCGCTCTTTTATATATATTTGCGACACCATCATGAGTTCGATTCATAAAAAAAAGTTGTCGGGCAGTGAATATCGAAAAAAGAGGATACGCTTAAGTAAAGAAAACACTAAGCAAGCGTTATCACTAAACAAATTCGTGACAACCGCTTCGCCAAGTACAGAACTATTGGATTTGACCCAGATTAGTGATTTGAACGTGCCAAGTACTGTGCAAGGTGAACATTTTCCCTGCCCTTCGGAATCGACATCAAAAAATGTTTCTACGATCCAGGATGCTAGATTGTCAAATAACTCTAGTGCGTGCTCTTTCATTTCAATGTCAAAAGAGGTAAGTGGTTTTCCAATTGAGTCAGACCTCGGAGATCCTTATTTATGGCCCACATTGACAAAAGAAGTTATTGAAATTATTGTACAGAAAGGCCCCGTCCAAATTCAAACTTTCGATATTCCTGTCAGTAAAAATAGAAAATTTAGTCCACAGCTTTACGAAAGATTGTTGAAAAATGGCGAGACAGCTTCTAGACCATGGTTACTTTATTCCAAATGCAAAGACGCAGTATTTTGTTTTTGCTGCTTTATATTTTCAACTGCTAAAAACAGTCACTCACTTTCCAGTACAGGTTATAGAGACTGGGGCCATTTAAGCCGAACAATAAAAGAACATGAAACTAGTATAGTTCACATGACGAGCTTTAAGTCATGGAGGGACTTAGAGCTAGGATTGAAAACGGGAAAAACCATAGACTGTTCTCTTCAAAATCAAATTTCGAAAGAAACTGAGCACTGGAGAAATGTTCTCAAACGTTTGTTCATTCTCGTACAATTTCTAGCTTCGCAGTCTTTAGCGTTTAGAGGAGGCTCAGACGCATTATATGAGCCGGATAATGGTAATTTTCTTAAGCTAGTAGAAGCTGTTGCGGGGTTCGATCCGGTTTTGGGTGAACATTTGAGGCGTATCCAAAGTGAAGAAACACGCAACAAATACTTGAGCAAAGGGATACAAAATGAGTTAATAGGTCTGCTTGCGAATGCTGTACGGTCAAAGATTTTAGAAAAAGTAAAAATGTCCAGATATTTTTCAATTATAGTTGATTGTACACCTGACGTAAGTAGAAATGAGCAGCTGACATTAATTCTTAGAATATTGGACCGGGCTGGCAACAAGTTCGAAATAAAAGAATATTTTTTGGGGTTTCTAATAGCTGAAAAAACAACTGGGGCTAGTTTAACCGATCTTGTGCTAAAACAACTCAAACATTTTGATATATCACTTTCCAATTGTAGAGGTCAAGGATACGATAATGGTTCTAACATGAAAGGGAAACACTGCGGAATGCAGGCAAGAATTAAGGTATTAGAACCAAGGGCATTTTTTGTACCTTGTTCAGCACATTCTCTTAACTTAGTTCTCGTTGATGCAGTGCAATGTTCTTTTGACGCAGTTACATTTTTCGATACTGTGGAAAGCCTCTATGTTTATTTTTCCAGTTCTGTGACTAGATGGCAAACGTAAAAAAAATATTTGACTGCTTTGACTATTAAACCTTTGTGCACTACTAGGTGGGAAAGCAGGATAGATGCGATCAAACCATTAGCAAGACATTTAGGGGATGTATACAAAGCTCTAGTCGAACTTTCAGAGAATGATGACGCAAAGTCTAAGAGTATGGCCCAATCGCTTGGAAACAAAATCAGCGACTTTAAGTTCATTTGCTGTGTTGTAATTTGGCATGCCATCTTGGATAAAATTAATGTAGCAAATAAATACTTACAACAAGGTAATGCTTGCTTAAAGTTATCTGTTGAAATATTGAATTCAACTAAGCAGTTCTTAGATGAGTTAAGAACTGATGACAAGTACACTGAATTCATAGAAAAGGCAAAAAATATTGCACGCAATCTAGACGTTCCATGCTCGTTTCCTCCTTCAACACAATTGCGTTCCAGGCGCAAACCAAACCATTTCTCGTACGAAACAAGAGATGAGCCTATTCGAGACCCTCAACAAAGATTTAAAGTTGAATTTTACTTTAATGTCTTGGATAGAGCAATTAATTCTTTGACCGAACGGTTTGAGCAACTCAAACACCATAATGAAATATTTCATTGTGTGTATCAGATGGGGAAACTTAAAACGAATCCCAATCTAATCACGCTTCAACATTGCTCAAAGCTTGAAGAAGCGTTGACAAATAATGGAAATTCAGATTTAAATGGTGAGGAATTTTATAAAGAAATTTCTATGCTTGCGACGTTAATTCAGGAACACGACTCTCCCAATGATATAATTCAATTCATTTTTAGTAAAAACATGCAAGACCTTTTTCCCAACACTGTCATCGCTTTGAAAATAGTGATGACTTTACCCGTTACGGTGGCATCGGGAGAACGATCTTTTTCGAAATTAAAACTTATAAAAAATTATTTGAGATCCACGATGACGCAAGAAAGGTTAGTAGATTTAGCAATTTTATCTATAGAAAAAGGTCTTGTCTCCGAATTGAATATTGATTGTTTGATTGAAGATTTTGCGAAAATTAAAGCTCGCCGCATTGTGCTATCTACAAAATAAAATTAAAACTCCTCAAAAAACCACATTTTTTTTGTCCGCAAGATGTGAAGTTTTTGTATATTAGAACTGTGTCAAACGATTAGAAGTAGATAGGCTGAACGAATTTCATTCTTGTCACCATCGTAGAAAAATGTGGGCTCTCTATCTAATTATATCTTTAATATTCATTTTAAGCTTATTTCTGGTTCTTTGAATGAACGAATAATTTACTTTTTTTATAAATATTTAATTTATCTGCTTAATATACTATTTTTACATTTATGCATGTGTTTGGATATTGAGGATTAGGCCTACAGGGAAACCTCTTAAAAAACGCATCTGAAGTTCTACCTCGTAGCGTAAGGTGATGTGGAAAAGAACTTTTAACGAAGTCAATCTTTCTGTACATAATTTTAGGTTCAAACAATTAAATATTAGCGTTGCAGAGCCGAAAATTGAAGAAGAAAACTATTTTCGCACATCAAAAGTTCAGGAAAATAAATTTGGAGAAAAAGGTGTTATTTTGTTTTTTTCTGTAAACAAATATCTAATTTTTAATAATAATTTTACATTGAGCAAACGCAGCACCCACTTGCGAGAAATTATCTGAGCAATATTAATAAAACCTGCTAAGAATTCGCAGTCATGCAAAAAAGGGGTCAATATATTGAAAATCAGAAAATAGGGGCGCCAAATGTTGTTCTGCGCCGGGCGGAAATATGGCCAGAACCGGCCCTGTGTTCATAGTGGCCTGATCTATAAAATATAGCTACAAAAGCCAAACTTTCATGCGTTACGGGCTTTTTAGCAATGTAAATTACCTCGACTTCCATAAAACATGGTGTCAACTCCTATGTAGCATAGCCTTCACTACTATGAACATAGACTCGGCGATCTCTAATAAGCTCGTGTAGAGCAAGTGAGTAAAGCGTCGGTTTTTAGAATGTCGGGTCACGGGTTTGCCTCTAGATTTGAGTAGAGTTTATGTGGTATAATTTAAAAACAAAGAAATACAATTTCAGTAGTGGTAATAGGAATTTCTAACGCCAACTGCCAAAACCCCGACATTGTCAAAAGCGGGAGCAGTTTCGCTTTTGCTTTACTTTCTATCAGGACTATAATGCATGGCGTTGGCGGCTATAATACAAGGCGTTGCGGGCTTTAATACAAAGCGTTGAAGGCTACAATACAAGACATACGAGTATAGCGCATGCTCCGATAAATTTTTCGCCAGGCATTACGGTGTCAGGAGCTGTTGATTTGAATTGAAATTTGAATGAAAATATAACGGTATTTCAAAAAATCAAAATTTTTCAATGAACACTACCACATGTGATACATTGCTCTAAAACTAATAGAAAGCATGTATCGAAGTCGTAGAAACTGTTTCGTTTCTGAATTCCATTTTTCTCTTGACACCATAATTGGACTTGTTCACCTTATTTCTGAGGCAATCTTCTACGCGAGCGAAACACATTAGTATTATATTTTTTGTGTTATCTTCAAATTGATTCAAACTGAAATAATATCATCTGTCAAACAAAAATCGGATTTACATATGTACATTCTAGTGTAGAAACTCATATTGATAGCAGTTCAACATTTTTAACATAAGCAGAAAATTGCATTCAACCTGGCATCATTTCTTTGCATTTAATGCCTACACTTTAGTATAAAATAATTATAAAACAATTTAAGGTCATCACGATATAGTGCTTGTAAATTTCCCAACTCTTGCTTATATAGAAAATTAATTTTCATTTTTACTCCGTTGATTGAATTTTAAGGGTACATGCATACAATGATAGATTTCATTAAATTTAATCTTCAGATGATTTTTCCTTTTTGCAATAAAATTTTTGTATTTGTTTCTCTTTTATTTCGGTTGATAGATGATTTTGTTGCTTGATTTCATACACAATATGAGTTCCACTACAAGATGATTAAAACCAGCCCAGTTAATCCATTGAAACATACATTTCATGGCTCAATAAAAATTTACTTAGATTAGAAACTACCTTTGAAGGTTACTTCTTATGTTATCTGTTAATTATTATTTCGATGTTAAAAAGGTTTGTATGCAGCAAAGGTGTGTGCTTTTCGAATTTATAGGGTAATTTAAAGTCTAAAATAATGGCAAATGAATTTGAGCGTGTATGTAATGGATATGTAACTGGAATTTTTAAGCAAAGTAAAAACATATGTTATACATCTCGCGTAAGATCTTCGACACTCGTCAAATGCATCTGAAGCCATTGAAAGGTCACACAACAGCAAACGAATAAATGCAGGGAGCTGAATAGTATAAACATGTATATGAATATGAAAAATATATCATACTACCCGAGCTAGACACATTTTTCCCAGTGTGACACAGCCTGTTTATTGCATACCATTCATAAAGTAGTTTGTGCTACAGCCCATTTGATCTGTTTTAGAAGTCATCCAGAAAAAAACTTAGCATCAAGTGTAGAGTAAAGAGTGATTTTGATAGATAGCAAATACCGTTCCATCATCCTAACAATGTTACACATTTACTATCTCACAGACATCTAGTCATTTGCAAAATCTATCATGCGAGACATTGAAGAGATCAGTTTTGTTTGCAAGTGATAACATTTTACAAAAAAACAATACCTAGTCGTATCACAATAATCAAAAATCAATCAAGCCCTAAAAGACATATTTAATTCATCTTTGAAATTTCTCTCTCGATTTCTCTCCCGTTCGTTCGTTTATCGAAAACAGATGGCCCAGCCGTTGTTTATGTCAACATTTTCGTTCGAAGTATATCGAAAATCGATGATGTTACTATGGTAAGTGGATATCAACATGCCGCACAGGGAATGTAAAACTGAAAGAAAAAAATTAAGATAGAAAGAAAGTTTGTCAAAAACCGTTGGCTATCACATAAGTCACTGATGGAACTTTGGCATTACATATAAGAGTTCGACATAATGGAAATGGATTAGTTCCTTTTTTTACGTTCGTTCTGACATGCTATGCGCAAGAAACAAAATAAATTTTAACGAAGTGAAAATATTCATGAACGAAAAACAAAGCATTATTCAAGTATTATTAAGACTTTTATTATGTACGCCGTTGCTGATAATCGTTCTTGTCTCCTAGTTTCAAATGATTTTACGATTTCTGGTTGAAGTAAGGTAATTCCCATGAACAGTAAAATAGTGTTAGATATGAAACTTTGGTAATGAGGTTTGAATGTTTTCGATAGTTTTAGCTCATCAAACAAACGAAATGACAAACCATTTGAATGAGCTCTTGAGGACACTTCAATGAATCCTTTTAGTTCAATTGTTCTAAAATCTATTTGCCATCGATGACGTCTGTCGACAGGTGAAAAACGAGATGCATGTTGCCATAATAGAAGTTCTTCTGTAAAAACTAGGTTTCATGCTATATTTCAATGACCAATAATCAGATCAATGTCATCCAGCGTTTTATACATCGCAGAAACATGTGCGTTTTGAAAAATAAGTCTCGGGAATGATTAAATAAAACAGAAAATATCAATCATTCACATAAAAAAAAGGTTCCATTAGAAGCGATGAGCTTTTTCCAACGAACATTTCAATCATCCATACATTATTGAGGTAAGTTGCTTTGAGTTCTTTGAGCGATTTCGTCTTTATGTCTTTAATGGAGTTAAAACTGGTTTCTCAAAGGTTTAAGCTTTGGGAACATGAAAAAAATCACACGGAGCCAAATCTAGTGATTATTCTTGGCGTTTTTACTGAAAAATTCGGTAAATTTATTTTTCTTCCAAAGATCTGGTTCTTATTTACGAATACTCTTTCTCTCGAACGCCTCATTAGACTCAAATAATGTTGTTTATTGACTGTTTGACCATCCAGAAAGAATTCCAAGTAAACAATTCCTCGAATATAAAAAAAACAGTGAAAGAGGCCTTAATTTTGGACCGACTTTTCCTCGTTTTTTTTATTTCGGTTTGTCTGGTAGGCGTCATTGGCAGACCAGCGTCTGGCTGGTTTGAATATCTAATTCATCGATCCAAGTTTCAGTACCCATAATAACGCGTTCGATGAATGTGGGATCATTCGTTCTTGCATGTCTTCACACACTCGATTACGATGCTCCATTTGAAGAAAACTGAGGCCTTTTGGCAAGAGTCGGGCTACTACCCGTTTCATGCCCAAAACATCAAGAACAATAGTCCGAGCCGATTCATGAAAAATTTTGACTTCACCAGCTAGCTCTTTGAGACTGAAACGAGAATTATCGATTACTAATTTCTTTACTTTACCTAAGTTTACCTTATTTTTTGAGGTTGAAGGCCGTCTTGAACGAGATAAATCGTCAAATGCTTCACAACCCTTCTTGAACGCTTTGCACCATAAAAATACTCTTGTTTTGGATATAACATTCTCTCCTAAGGCTTTCTCTAACATTTTCAAACCTTCAGAATAGTTCAATTTTGTTCGCAGCACAAAATTTCAAACTCTTTGATCGATATATTTTTCCATAGTAAAAATCGCCAGACACGATTGGATTAACTTTTGTTTTTGACTCTTTTAAACAAACCCAATGACAGATCGCGATCAAACTCAACGTCGCATTCCAATGTTACCAAATTACGAAAAATAAAAACATTCAAATACAATTAACGCGAGCGATTTGAGAGACTCATTATCGAAACGTATTTGCCGGAGTGTATATCGTGGAGTTGGAAGTAAATGCCTACGAAGCTGGCATTTCAAGTGCGTTTTCGACTGCTTACGGCAACACTCTTTTCAAAAGTATTTCAAACTCAACGCCAGTTAAAGTACCCAAACATATCATTACCAAAGTTTCGTTAGACCGTTAGACTCTTGTGACGCAAATGATTGCCAACACGAACACCAGAAATATGAAACGTTTGACTTAAATGGTTGTAGTTTTCGCCTCTCTTACTTTAAGTACATAGTTCATATGATTTTTTGGAAAATTTTAGGTCATGATATATTGATTGTGAAGTGTCACGTGGGCCATGTTTGATTACTGATTTTACGTTAAAATGAATGTTTGTCGTAAACTAACTTTTCGAAAAACAAAAAACTGAAAAAAATATTAAAATAAGAGCTAATTTTAGTTATTTTCAATTATCTGTTAAGTTCTTTGTAGACTTTTGAGTTTTTCTCGTATTTCTCTTCGTAATTTCTTTTGAGCTATTGAATTTAATTCGAACAACAAATCATTTTCACATATTCATTTGGACAATTTTTTTAGTTTTATCATTATGTTTATTTCAAGCATTATGTTGAATGTCTTTTGGATCTCTCTTATCTCTGTGTTTTGGATATCCGTATTTGTTCCTAACTTGAATATATATTTGGAAGCTGATTATGAGCTAATTCGAGATTATACCGACAATTTTCAAAGCATTGTTTTTATTGTATTGTGTGCTTTATGCGTTTATATTTTCAAAGGTAAATGATAACGTATTGATTAAAGTATTGCTAGTTTTCAATGTTATGCTCTGATTGCATTTTTGCATTTATGAAACAGTATGGCAATGGAAACTTTAGTTACTTCACTATGCTAAGACAACTGTATACATGCGACATGTATTCTCTGTAAAATTTATATTATGTCATTATTCTGTTATTTTTCCTTTTTTTGTACAATTTGGAGTTAGAGTATTATCTCATTTCATAAAACATGAGTGAATTATTCTAGTTTTAGTTTCAAATTTTGCTTCAATTTGTTATATCATCTCATCAAATTCTAAGCACATGACAATAAAAAACATATATTTATTATTCATGAAACGATAATAAATCCCGTTGTTTGAAAAGTCCAAAACTACGGAATAAAATATATAAGATCTAGTTGATATATTTTGAAAGGTATAAATGAATAATAGCATGCAAATAATTAATGGCACTGCACCTTTGTCGTACCGCCTTCAATTTCTTTCAGTGAGATCCATAGACTTTCTTCATTGTACATCATTCTTTTATTGTGATTTATTTGATTGTATCATTCGATTTCATTGAAACAAAATAATTCAAACTAAGCAGGTAGCTTGGAAACTATATCTAGTCACTTTGCATTTGAACTTTCAAAATTTCGCCAAATTCGTTATATTTTGTTCGCAAAAGTTCAGATGCTAAATTCTACTAACAGCTCACTGTCGCTCTAAGTGGGTAGAAAATACGCTTTTCAGTCCAGTTGCCAAACCATAATTTCACAACATACGTTCAAACGAAAATCAGTTGCCTTCCACATTTCCACATTTTCATTCCAAAAGCAAAACCTTAAATCTAAGATTACTTAACCTTAAGGAATATCTCTATAGATTTGGTTTCAAAGCCTGGATCTAGATCATTCATCACATTTTTAGCTAAGCCCGCATGTAATTGGCAAATTGGATTCTATTGCTTATTCAGTTACAGCAATATAGATATTTTCTACGAAGTTATTTTAGATAATCGCATCGCTAATTGTTTTAGAAAGTTTTTTCTTCATCAAACCAATTAGAATTTCATCTTCCACAAATAAATAAATTAATACACAATTTTCTTTTTAAATTCTTGAAACATTCATCTCGTTTCATGTATTGCATTGAACGTTTCAACACATTGAAATTACCAAATTGGAAACATGAGTTGAAATCCTTCAATGTAATATACCCAACTAATCTCCGCCAGTTGTTCTTCACTAATTTAATAGCACATTCAGCCTCTGCAAAACCAAACAAACAAAACAAAAATATACAAATATTATTTTCGAAAAATATATAGGAAAGAACAATAGCCTAATATGTATATTGCAAACATTGTAGAGAATGCGCCTACGTTAGTTGACGTCAACATGTTCCTTCGATCGATCTCTAAAATCGACGATTATAAAATGGTGAGTTGGAAATATGAGCGGAAAGTCCCAAGTATTGTAAACCTCTTTAAATGTTTGGATACGTTACCAACTACATATAAATATGTATCTAATATCCAGAAATATCCCATGATTTTGAAAAAAAAAATGAGCAGAAATTTAATTAACGAACTTCCTATCAATTTACATGTATGTGTAATCTGCTTATACGCCTAAGTTTGACCGTAAACAAACATAATATATACATTAATCACGTCAAAAACATTTTATAATTTGAACAATTTGCTTTCACCTTGCTTCCTACACACTGAAAAAAATTGGAGAAACACAATAAACAATCACTATTAAGTTTTTGTACACCAATATGGAAAATAATATGATCTCTATCAACTTTTATAGAGCAGTAAATAATAAATTATGATTCTTTTCAATTACCGAAAGAACAAATAAATATGTTCGTAACTTATTTGTTTACCTCTCGTCGAAAAAAATGCTTCAAAACATGAAAAAAAATGTTCACCTATTTTTTTCACTTCTCATATGGTGCCGTTTTTCGTATTTTCGTCCTTCAACGCTTCAACAACGACATAAAAGATTCGTTATTAACGCCTCATCACTACTCAAGGAATTCGATGAATATTATTCCTTGCGTATTTCAAAATACGGACGCCATAACCAAAGTGTATGGAAGATACGTGGGTAAACTCTTTCCATTGTGGAGAAAAAAACCACTTTGACGTTGAAACTATGCGTCCATTCACGATAATACAATACCTGTCAAAGCAGCCTGAGCATGCATTGGTACTTTTTGCGAGTAGTGAGCCGTATGCGAGCAATAAATAATCTAGCCTGAGTCACAGCGTAATAACAACCAGCGTACCAACTTATTCCACTTTCCCAAAAAAACACTTTGACCTTGAAATTGCGTCTCCATTTACGCAATGCATTATCTGTCAAGCAGCCTGAGATTATGTTGGTATATTTTGCGAGAGTGGGCCGTATGTGAGCAGCGAAAAATCTAGCTTGAATATGTAGTTGCCGAATTGTATATTGCATCTCTTTCTGTTCCATGCGATTTCTTCCAACTTTCCAGGCTGACCAACAATACAATCTCAGGTTAGATCACTAAAATTTTGGTCCGTATACATATACAGAGTCCGCACGCTGGTCAGGAACTAGCTTCTTACGCTGTGTACGGAGTTAACAAGCTAATTAAGAACTAACTCCCTACACTGTGTCAAAGTGTGTAGACTGATAAGTGCGTGAACTCCTTCCATTTTCCAGAAAAAACACTTTGACCTTGAAATGGCGCCTCCATTTACGCAATGCATTATCTGTCAAAGCAACCTGAGAGTGGGGTGGTATTTTTTGCGAGAGTGAGCCGTATGTGAGCAACGAAAAATCTAGCCTGAGTATGTAGTTGTCGAATCTTATCTTGCACCTCTTTCCGTTCCATGCGATTTCTTCCAATTTTCCAGGCTGATCAGCAATACAATCTCAAGCCAGCTCACTCGATTTTTGGTCCGTATACATAAACGAAGTCCGCACACTGGGTAGGAACTAACTTTTTACGCTGTGACTGTGTCATAAACTTATCAGCTTACTGTTGCAACTTTTATCGGTATAAGATACGTATACAATGTAATTTGAAAGTGGATTTGGATCAATCAATCCCTATTTTATACTCGTAAAGAATTGACTTGGATTTGTCGATGATCAGAAAATGTTCAATCCCTCGAACCGGGAAGACCTGGTCCACGATGAGCAACGCGGCTTCCATTTAAAAAAAAAAACTTTGGCATACCCAAAATAGTGTGAACACTGGCTTTCAATATGTTTCCGGTGTCAGCTATCTCCTGTATTTTCATTTTACGGTTAGTAAAAACAACTTTTTGGATTTTTTTAAGCTTTGCGGTGCAATCATATTATTTTAGCGTCCAGAGCGTTATCCATCACGACCATAGTTAAAGTCAGCAAAACAACGCTCAATGGTTGATTTCAATGGAGCAGAATCCGTGTAACACTTATGAAGCCAAACCTTCTAGGAGACAGTATTTTTCCCCATCAAAAAACGATGATATATCAAGACACGAATTTGCTTTGAATCCATTGTTTTGAAAACAAAAAAAAAGTGGATTCACTAATATGGCTCTCAAATCACTAACTGAGAATCGGATGGTCATGAACTTTCCACAAGTACGGTTTGAAGGTTACTACTTTAAAAAAAAATACAGATTTGTCAGTAATGGCGCGGTCTATATGTCAGCCTCGGAACTTGTACTTCTGTCATTTGGCACATCGCTCAAAAATTGAATCACGCCTAAATCTTTTTATCATTTACACTACTGACGGTTACTGAATTTAGCTTTCTGAACAACTTAATTTTTAGTATCATAGCAAAATATTGAAAAGAACATGTCAATAACTTCATGAATATTTAAATAAAGGATCACATTATTTTCCACAAAAGCTTTCAATGTTGCTTCCGTTTTGGAATTTCCACCAATCGATCGATATCATTTGATACACATATCGAAACTCAAACTAAACAACTGTTCTACATCTTTTTTCGATTTCAATTTTTTGATTTTGTGTGCTCGATTGTTTATTACATCAATTGTGCTACAATAAATTAAAGTGGTAAATATAGTATCTATCTACACAAATTGCTCTAAATATTATATCCAGCTATAAACATACATATCTATATACAGTGTATCAATATATAATAACCAATCGTATTTGTCCAATATTCATAATCAGTGTGTGAATACGTTTTGTATGAATACTATCCAAACATGTATAATGTATATTCCCAGCAATTTTAACAAAAAAAAAAAAACACAACTCTGATGTCTATCGTGTCAAATAATCAAACACCTTCACTCTCCAAATCGCTCAGTGCTTGTATTCATTTATGTTGTTTTTTTGTCAGCATTTAAAAAGAACGATCAGTATGTTTTGTTTGACGTTATATGATTCTGTTTTATTATCAATTGGAATACACTGTAATCACACCACACAATACATGTATCACCAAACAAACATCTTATCCTTTCCAGTGTATAGACTATCAGCTTCTTACAGGAAAGCATTCGCAAACTTTTCTAATTTAACGCAAATTGACCGCCGAAGGTGTCCATGACATTCCGCATAAACGTGAGTTCCTTGTCCTATACCCCGAAAATGGTCAGCAAAATGTTTACTCACAGTTTTTCAATCACCTGTATATATTTTTTTTATTTTTCAGTACCCTAGATACAGATAACAAAGAAACATTATTTAGCTCATGATATTTATTCTCTTAGTGGTGCTATCGGAATAGAAAATCATACTCTATAACGGTATAAATTTAAGAACTTTAATATCTAATGTATAGTTTCCTACGTCATTTTAGGCCCCTACATCAATTTTGACGCCATTATTCATTTATTTTTATTTTGGTTTCTTGTCATCTATTTTATTTCATGACACGTCGTTGGAACACTACGAAAGAAATTTGAATAGCGTTTAATGAAGTACGTTTCAAACTAGGGAAGTTTTCCCATTCAAATATTTTATTCAATTATTTATTTATTTAAATATCACAAATACATCCTGGTTATTTGAAATTTAGAACAAAGCAAATATACTTTTTTTGATAACTGTTTGACTATCATTGAATCTGTAGGTACATTTTAATTATGTTGCATTTGACATCTGTAAAAACGAAGTTAAAACTATGGCTGCTACCATAATTCATCAATGGTATCTGTCATTTCATTTTTTATGGAAAAGCAATATTGCAAATATGTAAATAGTATATTGTATTAAATTAAAAAAATCCCTTATCATAGTCCTAGAATAGTTGTTAAGATCAAGCTTTCAGTAACATTTTGATAGTTTATAACTAGACTGCGGATGTTTATGCATATGCATATTTTTAATAAAGAAAGGCAGAGTCGTGGGACTGAGATAGGATTTGTTTTACCATTAGACGATTTTAAAAATGCATTATTTTTTTTTTTGCATATTGCATACATTGTGCAAATTGCATACATTTTGCATATATTTTGCTTACGTAACTGCACAAACATCCGCTGTCTACTTATAACCATTAAAAAAATCACAAAATACAGTCCCTCCAAGCCAAACTCGGACAGCAAGGAAACTTCGAGTTGTAAAATATATAAAAAAAAAATTAAGTTTGAAAATTAAGTGTACGTAATTTAACATTCATTTCTACAATCAGATCTGTTTTCGAAAATTATTTCAGTTCGAAGAATGTGAGAATATTAGGGCAAAAAAGTAGAAATATTTGAGGGCAAGCAAAATTTGGACACCCAATAGCATTTCCGGAATTTATATTTGCTTAAACTTGCGTTTACATGTTTCAACATCAACCTCGCTTCAATATTCGACGAAAAAATGGCTAGTTTTTATGATTTCTGTCGACACCTTAGCTCGCTAACGCGCCAGTCTCAAGCAGCGGTCTACTACTTGCGGGTTCGAATTTCGCCAGATTCATGGTTGTATTTGTTTGTCTTAACAGCCGGTGACTGGACATAATACCAGCGCTCCATTGATTAAGTGTCATATTATAGCTTTAAGTGGTGACTAGGCATAAATAACACTAGCGCTTCAGAAAATGTGGCTCTTAAAAAAAAAAGTATGGAATAATTGATCTCAGTTTCTCCAATATGTGTCTCCTTACCGCCATAGCTAAGCATTCACTTCAAAATGTAATCCCCTGAGCTCATAGTAAGCCGTGCTTTTGATATGAAGGAGAGTTTTTACGCGCCAACGACATGCGATGTTCTCAAGTGGCTCCCCATCTAAGTAGTAACCGCGCCCAACACTGCTTAACTTCGGAGATCGTACGAGAACCGATTTATGGCAATATTTCCTTAAAAATATACCAAAATTTACTCAGGGAAAGTTCAATATCAGTTCTTTGAAATTAATAAATTTCTTTCTTTCGACTGAGTAAATATTTCTTTGGCGCAGAATCATCACAAATTTTCTTTGATAATGTGTTCATTTTTCCTCAAAAAATTGAAATATTTTCTGAGTGCACCATGACAATCGAGGCGACATCGATGGGACAAAATTTTTAGAGTAAGCTCAATTAATTTTTTCAA
Source organism: Nemotelus nigrinus (assembly GCA_947369275.1). Classification (NCBI taxonomy): domain Eukaryota; kingdom Metazoa; phylum Arthropoda; class Insecta; order Diptera; family Stratiomyidae; genus Nemotelus; species Nemotelus nigrinus. The sequence continues at coordinate 31,064,979 of OX376372.1, forward strand.
TTAGTCATGTGAAACCATTTTTAAAGCAGGTTTGCTCGAAGATCGTTATCGCAGGACTACAGCCCCTCCTGAGCCTTGGTTTCATCCAGATAGCTCCTTTAATTGTATCGGTCCAACGAACAAGTCCTTCTGCTATGAAATACGAGCAGTGAGGCGCAGCCTTTTTCAACGGAGTCGGACCAGCTGCTCGTGGGTTTTCCAACTAGCCTACGAATATCTTTTTAGGTACTCACTGCTCGTCTATTTGCTGCACGTGACCAGTCCATTGCAGTTTCTGTAGTCTGATGGTTCTGGCGGCCTCTGGATCGTCAAATATTTTGTGCAGTTCGTGGTTATACCTTATTCGTCCGTGGCTGCTCTCCTGGTTTGCTCCAATTATTCATGATGCTTCTGTGAGGGTCCCTGTTTCACATCCGTAGTACAACACAAGTCTTATTACTGATTTATACACTTGGAGTTTTTGGTTCCTGGGTACTTTTCTGTTTCCCCCCCCCCCCCATTTTTTTCACTTTTTGTTGTTGCAATGCTTCTAAAATTGATTAGAAAGTAGTAATTAACCAAAATTATGATGGAGAAACACGTTTAAAAGAAGACAAATTTTTAATTTTTTTTAAATTAAATTTTTAATTTAAAAATTAATTAAATTAATTTAAATTTGGAATTAATGTCACATAACAGTGAGAATAAATTTTGGTACTTTTCTGTTTTTCTCCCTCCATTTTTTTTTAATTTTTTTAATGAAAACTGCTCGAAATGGGTTAAAAAGTTACTCCACAAAAATTGAGATGGAAAAATTCATAAAAAAAAATTTTTTTTCCGATTTTAAATTTTTTTTTCATTTTTATGTGGCAGAATGAGCTTTTCAAAAGTTAATGTGTTGTTGGGGAGGCCTGCTCATTATACTGTTATTAATCATATAAACAAATTGTATTCAACATTATTAATGTAATAGCTTAATTGTAAATTGCGTTGAAGCTTCGGAAAGGTAAGACGTCAAAAATGGAGCAAAATTTATTCTCACTGTTATGTGACATTAATTTACAATTTAAATTAATTTAATTAATTTTTAAATTAAAAAATTAATTTAAAAAAAAAATTAAAAAATTTTTTTTTTTTCTTTTAAACGTGTTTCTCCATCATAATTTTGGTTAATTGCTACTTTCTAATCAATTTTAGAAACATTGCAACAACAAAAAGTGAACAAAAATGGGGGGGGGGGAAACAGAAAAGTACCGGTTCCTGTTTGCAGCTGGGCTTCAGTATAGTTAAAACGAGGAAGAAAGTTTTGTTAGCGAGCTTAATTCTTCGTTTCTTTTGGTCAATTTCATTGCATTTTGCTATAAATTTCGCACCTTAGTTTATACATTCATCCACATTTTCTGGATTTCATTCGTCAAGAGCTATATTTTGCTTACTGGGAGTCCTCTTCCTTGTTTTCGTCATGATTTTCGTTTTCGTCCGGTTGATTTTTAAATGTCCTATTTTTTTCTTTCCTGGTCAGTTTTAGCAAGTATTGATGTAAGCGAACTTCAAAAGACATTAATGTCATCCACGTAAGCTACTACTTGGATAGATTTATATAAAGGTGTACCCTTTATGTCGACAGACAGCTTCCTTTGCACGTACTTAAGTGTTAAGTTGAACAGTAGAGGAGCCTGTACATTGCCGAGCTTTAGTTTGATACTTGTGTCAAAAACGTCATTCAGGTAGTGGTTGACTCTTACTTACGACTTTTTCAATGTCATCGCCATTTTGGTCAATTCGACTAGTTTCGCTAGGAAGCAGAAATACAACATTGTTTTCTGCAAAAAGAAACTAGCGAAAAAATACTAAATACTAAAAACAAATACGGCCATTAATGTCATATCTTTGTTAAAAGCTGCATTTCTCGAACACTTGTTTGAATGGGTAAATTTGTTTCGTCAGCATTCATTCAAACCTAAACTCTCTTTGGTACTCTTTAAATTTTAATTTTATATTCTAAAGTTTTCGTCAATATTTTATAGGACGAACAAAGTAGTGATATGCCCCTGTATTTTCGCACAATAGTTCGTCCGCTTTTTTATGGATGGGTCATATGGTAGCTTTGAAGTATTTCTGCGGCATTTGCTCTTGATTCCAGGTTGCTAGTTCATAATGCAACTTCTACTTCTAGCTCCAGCGCAATTTCTTCAATGTCCATCGTTCTATTATGTGTTGGCTTCTTGTGGCATTAAAGACGCCTGTCGGCTCTGATATTTTTGAACTTACAGCAGTATTAAGTAGTTATTCAAAATACCAAGCCCACCTCTACTTGCCCATCAACGCCCGTGATATGTCCAGTCTCACTTTTACAGAGCTGAACAGAGAGACTGTAAGCTTGTCTTGTAAGCTTGTCTTGTTTCATTAGGCGCCAAGTTTTCATCAATCCTTTTCAATAGCTCGTCATAATATTTCCATTTCTTACATCAAATGCTCTTATTCGCTACGCGTCGAAAATTTTCATGTTGCTCCTATTTCGTCCTGGTATTCCTTTGACAGATGACGTTTAAAACTGTATGGTTTTTATTGTAATCTGTTCCAGCAGAAACGATTCGCTACAATATTTTGTAGCTTTTATTGTAACTCGAGCCTTACAATAAAAAGAAAAATTTACAGAGAAAGGAAAGTTTCAACTTACAATAAAAGCAACACAACATCAAACGTCATCTGTCACTTTCCATATTGACGATAATTTAATTTAATAATAGGGACTTGTTAGAGCCTAGGAAAGTGATACTAGCCAGTATTTAGTTGTTAGAGGCTGCAAGCATACCACAAAAATGAAAATGAAAAACACAAATTGCGATTGTCATTTGCATTTGACATTTCCCATATTCCAACCGTTCATACGAACAAGTGGAATTGGAAATTTTCAAAATATACATATCTTGATCAGGGAATATTCAAATTTGAGCGAAAGTTGTGTTGGATCATTGTAACGGCTCACGTACATTTGCATGCCCTTAAACTCATTTTGTTGAGCAACATTGTTGGATTGCTTTCATTATAGCTCGGGGACTAGACCTTCTCTATATTTAAGCTCTACCATCAAAGCATAAACTTCGTTTTTACTTTCATAAGTGAAGACCATGAAGGTAAAAACCTCGTTTTCGACTTTTCTAGAAAGCAAAGTCTGTTGCCTTTTTTCAGCAGGTAATATCCTCGCTCACATACTTAGTTGAGCAGTCCAAATTTCTTACTTTGCTAAACAAGCTGATAGATGGTATCCACCTTCCCCTTCGGCCATTCAAATCTACTTTATAGTGCAGGTTACGATTGGTTGAAGCACTAACTCTTTTTCCTAGTTCGTTTTCAGAAACAGCAACTAATTTAGGTGTACTTGAAGGAATTCACGTTAATTTTCGTGATCAGATGTCTCCTTTTGGACTCCATGAAAATTCAATTGAGCAGATTTCAACTTATTTTAAGGATTTTGTTCGCTTAAATCGTATAATTACTCCGTATGTTGTTGAGTGATTTCTGCACGCGCATCAAACATTGTGATCAAAATTTAAGATGTATTTTGTTATAAACTGAATAATCTTTATTGAATCTCCCAAATATATTTCATCGCCTTTCAGTTGCTTTATTTTCGACACAATACATTGTTGCCAACATTACTTCCAAACTTGGAAACAGTTGTTAAAGTCATTTCTGGAATAGCTTTCAAAAGAGCTAACTCAATGAGAAAAAGTCTTCTCGATTCTCTTTTAACGTCAAACTTCGTATTTACATGGATCATTTTAATACTCCAATAAGTGCGGTCTGTCACTCATATTCGTCATCAGTTTTCCAAGCTTTTTGGGATTTATATGAAAATTCTGGATTCGGTCAGCATCCAGCAGCACAAGTCATTTCAAACTTTACGCAAAATATTCAAGAAATGTAACTTATCCTGGACTTTTGACAGAATGTCAAAAAGTTTATAGTACATAAATTAACGTACCTGATTTGCTGACCTGCTTCACCACTCCTTCTAAAAATTTGAATTGAGCTAATCCAAGTAAATGGCCTAAAAGCCCGCAACGTTTCAGCTTTTATCTACTTAATTTAGTAAAAATCTATTCACGCGAAAGAATATTCCTTTTTAACAGTTTGGCCCGGTAGTTGAAATCCATATTACCGAAAAAATTATTAGCATGATCTTGAATTCTGAATAACTTTGGCGGGATCTCTTGGGTCTAGCTTCACCTTTGACACAATATTCGCTCGATTGCTCGGTTATTTCCAAACCGTAGACCTAGATCCTAATCTTTAGGTGTCCAATAATGATGAGTCCTGGTACACAAAAATCATAGTTTCACAGATGTTAACGCGGTGCTCTTTTCAAAAAAAAAGCAGTGTTTTTCGAATCAAACGAAATTTGAATCTTTTTAGGCATAAAAAATCTTTTAAATTAGTCCGAACTGACCCAAATCAAATGTTTGTAGTATCAGTAAGGTCTCTAGTTGTCATTTCACGATTTTCGAGCAACAAAACTTTTCTTGATGTGTGGTTCAGAAGTTGAACTTCTTGCTCGGCTCGAATGTGATACGTTAACAATGGTTTCTCTGTCATCTTGGAGCTTTTCGTACCACTTGTAACGGATCCTTCCAACGCAATCTAGTCACCAAAGTCCTTCTGCAACATTATCAACGCTTCGACAGCAGAAAATTCACTCCGCAAAAAATGTTCATGCAATTTCTTCGCTCAATAAAATTAGGCATCGACAAATCCACTTTTAGCTATTCATAAAACACAAACGAAACTATTAATGACTTACTGATGAAGACAATGACATGAAATTTGAGCCAAATTTCAATGATAGTGGTACCAACTTAAAATAAATATAATTCGCAGTGTCGATATACCCGCGTAATTTAAATTGCCAAATTGCCTTCAATTTTTCATCCGCATAGTATTTCCAACCTCAGTTTCATAAGTTCAGTCATGAGTCTCGCAGTTCAATTCAGATTTGACTCCTTTGTCTTACCAACTTCGGTGGTTAATGCAAAACAAAAACAACTTAATCCAAAACAAGTGATATCTTTCACGACAACTCACCACTGTTGAACAGCGAAATGAAGTCCATCCCATTTCTCGGTCATATCACCACGGTATCGAACTGTATTCCAAAGTATCTGAGTTTTTCTCACGCATTAAATTCGACCGCTTAATGTTTTCCGCTGAATGAAATATAGAAAAATGAATATAAATCAATGGTTTCAAGAAAACTGGCTGTTAAATGTCGTCTTATATCTAGTCTTTTCAAGAAATTTATTTATGGACTGTTTTCATCGATTTTGGCTTGAACGGACTGTGAATTCGTTGTTTCTTTTTCGACTGTTTCTTTATCTGTCGATTTTATGATTTTTATTTTTTTAGGTTTAGACTAGGGGAGGCAATAGAAAATGATAATCATTAATCATCTTGTACCGCTTTTGAATATCACGTTTTCAGAATTTTATCAGTTAATTTGTGTATCCAACGAATACATTACTCAGGTATGAAATGTATGATGAAAATAGAGAAACATTGTACAAGCATTCCATTTCTCAATCATGTTTTAAAGCCAGTAAACAGCAGGAATAGCTAGATCCTAGCTAGAACGAAAAGCTATCATCGTTCCCATAGTGTAGAGGTATTTTAAAAATATATTTACTTAATTTGCATACCCTTTTTGTCTAAAATTGAAATAAATCAACTGTTTATATTGAAGATTAATCCTTTAAAGCTATAAAAAAAACAAACACTCATTTAATGAAAAGATCAGTCAAAGTCAGGGTTTTCCACTAATAATGAATTTTGAACTAGTATAGCATAGTCTCACAGGTAATTTAGAATTTTTCATACTTGTATGCACCACAGAATGATTTTGATAAAAATCGATTTGCATCCTCCAACTGCAATATTATAGTTCTAAGAAAAAACAACAACATACTTTTGTCCAGTCTAAAACAACATGAATTCGAATTACTATTGCTGCTATTAATCTCACTGATCTCGTTGACACCGGAACTGCCAAGCAATTAATTTATTATACATAGTAAGATAAACCAATAATTCATAAAAATGAATATGAATGCTAGTATAAATATAACTCATCTTCGTCATCTTTATAATTTACTCGTCACAATATTTTCAAATTTACCTTTTCATTTTCTTTATCGAAATAAACTAAATTTTCTGTCAAATTTCGTTCTGATTTTATAGTAAATTAGTTCTGTTCCGAAAATTTGATTTCAACTTTATTAGGTTAATATAACACTACACAAGATAGCATGCAGCATGCTACAGAATTGTTCGCTTCTTGTAACTTATAGCCTATATTGTAAATATATTGCTTGTTTGCTGCCATTAGAACTATTTATTTGAATGTTTGTTGCTTTTGCTAGCATTTCGGATTAAATGTGAAATGCAGTTATTTCGATGCTTTGGCTTACTGTGCCCGGCTTTTGCTTCGTATCAATTATGATGGCTTCTAAATGTATAAGAAAAATATTCTTGCACGCAACTAGGCTTAATTTATAAGATAAAATTGAAAAAAAATTTTGAGTTGGTTTTTCTATTTTCAATATTTAAATAAAGATGTAATGAATATCTACTTAAAAACGTTTTCTACCCGATCAGGAATACAGTGTGCAGTTGACATTTCGAGAGCAGTGGACAGATGAAAGATTAAAGTTCGATGATATTGGAGGTATGAATAAATATAATAGTAAATTACAAATATTTTTAGATACTGGTAACTATTCTAAATTGCTTACTTAATTAATATTTATCTATAAATCAAAAAATTTTCGATCGAAAAACTACTGAGAAACGAGAATGTGAAGCCATATATATAACAAAAATGAGACCAATAATTTATTTGAAAGATTTTCTTCAATAAATTTTACAGTTTCTGCGTAACTAGAAGTAACAATCGTGAAAATTATAACATGGATAAGAAAGACAATGAATAAATAACAAGAAATAAGAACGAAAATTTCGGGTGCTAAGGAAATAGGAAATTTTGAAAATTTGAATTTAACTGTGTTGATAGTGTTAATACATATATTCATTATAATACATACTCGTATATTCATTATACTAAATATATACATTATACTTCACTATGCACTTTCTTCCACTCATTAATTTGTAATTCATAAGTAGAATTTCACTAGTTCAACTACACAAATATTGTATTAAAATACCTACATTGCTAATCAATTAATGGGACTATGTTCTTGGTACAAGTGTAAAGTCCGATCCGAGTTCATTGCAGAGCTGAATTGCAGAATAAGTATTTTTCATCAGCAAATATGCAATGAACTGCGGACAGACTAAAATCATATAAATATTGTAATAATATTCATACTATTCATTGTAATAAAGACACTCTGAGGTGAAACAAGCCTTTGTCGTTTTCATACCCAATGTGAGGCCGCATTGGGCACCAACAAGAGTACAGTTTGTAAAAACATTGGTGACCCCGACGAAAGCAGATAGCACAAAATATAAAACTTGTCAAGCATAAAACTTGTCAATTAATGACTTTTTTGTCTAAAAAGCAAAAAATATTTCAGGAGGGGAGGTTATCACAATGCAAAATTTCACAAATTCTCGTTGCCTACTTTTAGGCACTCTGTGCCCGCACGTGGCTAAAAACGTCCAAGACATTATCATAGCTAGGGTAGATAGGTAGTTCAATTAACTGTAAATCGAAGGAATCCAACCAAAAGACACACATAGGCAGAATAGAGGCCCATTTTTATACTACAGGTATCGTTCTTCATCGACCATTCTACTTTGTCATCCGTTTTGCATCTAGTTTTCTTATAAACTGCTATATCCTGCTGTAAATCAATAAGGGATACATCAGTCAGATTTGAGCAGGAAAACGCCCCAAGTGAGATCATTATGCTCTTCGCCAAAACCGGACACTGGCACATAACATAGAGGACGGATTCATTTTTATCTTCCGAGCCAGATATCGTTGAACCTGACGCCAAAATGTTGTGTGTGCCATCATACGAAGCGCCAGCCCAAGAGAACGACCACAACCAGTGTTGTGATATTGTTTGAATTTTCCCTTTTTATGGGAATTTTCGCCCTCTAAAACTTGAAAAAGGGAAAAGGGAAAAAGTGCTGCTCGTCGAACAAAATCATTAGAAAAATGGTTTAAATGAAATGAAACACTTTCGTAAAATTTCCACCAAATATATTTGAGAAAGAATTTAAACAATCCAGGCAAAATTGACATTTCTTCATGTATACTTACATTTCAGTTAAAACCTGGGATGAAATGAACAAGAATCTCTTCTCAAGACATCCGATTAGCGATTTTCAGCAAAAAATTTAAGTCAAAATGGCCAAAAGCAAAATATTGTTACGATATAATGCAGAAATCGTGTGAAGGCATTTTTCAGCTTTGTAAAACATAGTTTAAGCAATTTCAATACATTTAATGCATCGTTTCAGTCAAAGCAACTACTGATTCACAAATTGTATGCTGAGTGCAGTAGTATTTTAAGAAGAATTTGCTTAAATTTTGTGAAACCTGGTTTCATTGACTTACTGGAAAATATCGAATTGAAGTTCCAAATATAGATACTTATTTGGGATCAAAATGTGAAGAATACATAGCGTCTTTTGAAGAAGCTGTAAAATTAGACATAAAAAAATAGGAAATAGTTTTACATTACGACATGTAAAGAGTTTAAAGAGAGATTACCATTTAATGATGTTATCTTTAAAGAAATTGAGTTTTTAAGCCCCTGAGTAACGTAAAACGAACGAATTCGCTGCAGTTCAAAAATTTGGCACGAAAAATTGGCTTTGAAGAATCGATTGTAAATATCGAATAGAGAGATCTAGCAGTAACTTTTTCAAGTGGTGAAAAGCAGATATTATTGCAGCTAACAGTAGAGGAGTTTTCGAAAGAAATAGAGAAAGCAAAAAATTTTGAGGGTGCATGCATGTTTCCTCATTTAACTAAGATTTCAAAGTATGCTCTAGATTTACCACATTCAAATACTGAGTCGGAAACAATATTCCCTCAAATTTCCAGTCTAGACCTGCTACCTGCATTGATTTCGATCCTTCGGACAAACATTTCAATTTGCACAATGCACAAAATCTATTTGATTAGTTTAAAAATGAACGTATTTTCTATTGCGTTATAATGAAATGATTTTTTCCTGAAAAGAATATGTTTTTTTTTCTTCGCTGTAATAAAATAAATATATATATATATATATATATATATATATATATATATATATATATGTGTATAAAATATATGAAACTGCTGTTTTTTTTTAAAGTATTGGCATTTGCGCGATATTGATAAATAAATATAAAGCTGTGGTGAATAGCTCACATATTGTCCGTGGGAAAAACCGTGAGAATTCGCGACCTGCTCTGTGGGAAAAACGAGCATTTGCGCCTCACAACACTAACCACAGTGAAGGGCACTACAGGTTAAATTTTATAGTGGCCTGCTGTGACGCATATCCATGAAGGCCCAAGATTGTCTTGCAATCGTATAGGATAATGCTTCAACCCAGGAATTTTTTAGTGTCCTCCAGATATTTATGTCTGATGGCTAGTTTAACCGATGACACGAGTGCTCCTATAGAGTAGGGACATAAGACCATGGACATGGGGCACGCGATCTCTAGCGGTAGGATGCCAAGCTTTACCAAGCTTTGCCAGTTTGGCCACTGTTGACCCGAATATTCCTTTGTCCATGTCCCCAAATCAATAGCACTGCCGGATGTCTCGACATTTCTCTAAAAGATGCTCGGCATTCAGCAACAATGCTGGATACTGTACAAGGGCATAAGAGAATTTATAGTCGCTTGACTGTCTATGAAAATATCAATATTGATACGGAATCTTCGATTACACAGAATCTAGTCGATGCCCTAAAGAATAGCCATCTTCACCTAAAAGATACTACAATGGCCTGGGGGACGATAGGACAGCCTTACATTCACCTCATTCGGGAATACACTACTACTGACTTGATTGTTCAGTTTGGAACCATCTGTATATACATGGATGAGCGCACTTTTGAGGGTGATTCCAACGTTGCATTCATCGCTACAATGAATTTAAGCTGTAAACTCTAAACTTCATAGAGTGTCCGGATATTTGTAATCAACGTCCGCTGGAGTGAGAACTTCCTCAGACAAAATCAGCACAGCCAAACTCTTTTCTAGTCAATGCCGAAATACAATGAAAGGTCACAGCAGCAGGATTAGTAAATTGGAAAGTAACCAATGAAGCATCATGAAAAATGACTGGTCCAAAAGTGCGGCTAACCGTCGTACTTTTTGCAGTTTCAGTTAACAGGCAGACTTAAGAGGAGTCTGCTAACAAAACAGCCCGAGGTTCTTCCGCGTAACCGTTCCACTGTAACTTTGAATTTAGGATCAGTTCAAAATATTTGACATACGGATACGGCTCAATGAGGACTCTGTACAGTTTTGGTAGATCGAAGTTAAAAAAAATTGTACTTTCTTGCGAAAAATACTAGCTTCGTTTTACTGAGATTCACATTCAAGCCGTATTCCCGACTCTAATGTGAAAGTATGGATAATTATTTAGCATCTCTGAAAGTGTAGATACATAGTTTTATGGCGCTGCTATGGCTATGTCGTCTGCGTAAGCAACCATTTTTCAGCCAGCATGGTCCAACCTCCTCAGAATAAGCACCCAATCGTTTTTCTCAGAAGAGGAGGTGAGATGTTCCACAGCAGAGAAGAGAGGCCAACACTTTGAGGTATGTTCGTGTTGAATCCTCACCATAAGTGAGCATTCTCCAAAGAAGCCTTTCTGTTCTTGAGGAGCCGTTAGATAAGAGCTATCGGCCACGTATCAACATCCAGTAATGCAAACGCTTCAACAATCGCATCAGACTCATTGTTGTTGAATACCTTTCAATATCTACGAAAGTGGCAAGTATATATTTCGTAAGAGCGAAAGATAATTTCAATTTCCTCAATAAGGATATCAAGAGCGGCTTCAATAGACTTACCTTTAGTGTAAACGTGTTGTGGCTTTGAAATTAACGTAAGATCAATGGAATTTTGATATAATAGCCAATGATCCTTTCCAGAATCTTTAGCAAGACAGAGCTAAGACGTACGGGACAGTAATCTTAAGGTTTAACGAGCAAGACTTCTTCTGATATAGGAATAAGCAAAACTCTTGTTTTTCGTCAGCTGGTGCGACCATACGAAAAGTGCAACTAGCCAATATAGATTTTCTTCAGCCACGTTAGCGTTAATTATACAGACTACTGAATGTCAGTTGGAAGAATGCTATCAGCTCCCGAGGATTTGAACGATTCGTAATTCCAAGAAGTTAAGATAAACTGATGGCCTACTCCGCTTTATGCACTGCGTATGCTAGGAGACTACAATTCCCCAGGAAGTACTAGTCTATAAGGACCGTTAAAGTTTCGGCACTTGAATTAGTTCAGACGCCATCAGGCCTCTGGATGTATCCTATAGCGTTAGGTACTGAGCTTAGGATCATACGGAGGAGATTATGCTCACTGAGTTTATCATAAGACTCCATGAAGATACATTGCCTTACGTACGGCATACTTAAAGGCCTTCAATTTTTATTTATACAATGATCAGTCGTTGAATCTTTTTGCAAGGTTGAACTCTTTTGTGCTCTCCTTCCACAGAGCTGCAGAATTGAGAGCACTGACAAAGGTGTTAACTGCCAAATCTAAATCCTGGTAACAACCGATGCTTCCGGAAAATATTCAAGTGAGGATTGGACCAGACATCAAAGGATATGTACTTGTGGTCAGAGAACGAGAACTCTTTTCATCCAAAAGATGCGTATATCAGTACATTCTTGATGATGTCGCAAAGGAGATTTGCACCATGATCATGTACTAAGTGGCAGAAAACAAACCTGCATGTCCTTCAATCGCTTCCCAGAGCAATGGTCATGTTTATTTACATTTTTTCAGCCTTGAAAGCTTTTCGAAAATTGAAAAAATTATCTTCCGAGATGTTGTCCTATAAGGACTAAATATAGCTATATGAATAATGGGAGAGCATCTGTTCCCTCTAAAAGCTTGCAGATTCTGCTCAGAAATCACAAAGATCCGCTGATCTTAAGACTCATGGCGACCAGTCCAGGGCTAGTTCGATCATTCGACGAAAAGGATTCGTCATCCGGGCCATGATTGATTCTGTCAAAAGAGAGTGAGTCATCTCATTCACCACCTTTGATTTGACACTAGGCCAAAATTCATATGTCTCCTGCTTCTAGAAGTCAGTCGATTATTAGACATCATACGGCAGGTGGACGCAGAAGTTAGCTTTCCGCAGGTTCTAGCAAACGCTAAGCATCGTCTGCCTAATGATGAGTCAGTTTTTTGAAGAGATGACTCAATCTCTTTTGATGGTAACAATCATAGCCCAGATGACGAACCTATTTCATGGAATGGCCGACCTAGCGCTGGAGCGATCACCATGAGTTTATGCTCCTATGAGATTTACCTGCTCTAATTCTTAAGCTCAGCTGATTTTTGTCGTTTCTGAGCAGTATCTACAGGCTTTAAAAGGGAGCAGATGCTCTTCAATCATTCATGTTACTCATGAGTAGGATATTTTGTGCTTATTGGACAACCTCTAGGGAGAGACCTTTTTCAATTTTCGAAAATCTTTGAAGGCTGACATTTTAGTTGACTGGTGTTGTTTGATGAATTGGCACCATGATACGGTTGAACTGACCTCGTTTGCTGTAACCTGGTCACCACTTTGGGACAGGGTTAGAGGCCACAACCCCGAAATCACTCCAAATAAAGGCAATCGAAACTGAAGTTCCGCTAAAAGCTCGTAGGGCTGATTCATTTGCCGCATCCTCGCTAACCGCAGCAGATTTACAATTACGCTGGCAACAGTGGACAAAGCTGGCTCATTCGCCATATTTCAGCATCCAGAGGCTTTGTAGGAAATTATGTCTCTCTATTAATAAAAAAAGTTTTGGAAATTTGGTCGGATTATATTTTTAATTTTCTCTTATAGTAGACACATAAACGTACGAAATCCGATTATATATATATATATATATATATATATATATATATATATATATATATATATATATATATATATATATATATATATATATATATATATATATATATATATATATATATATATATATATATATATATATATATATATATGTATATGTATATATATGTACTGCGACTGTGAACTTTTATTGATTTTCGCACGGCTTTAGTACATACGTCCAGTAAAATGTACAATTTAAAATCGTAAATGGTTTGGGGGTTGGTGAGCGAAGCGAGCGGGGGGCGAAGCCCCCAAGTTTTTTATTAAAAATGAAATGAATTGGTAATAACGCTAGGGTATAGAAGAGTAGAACCTGCTGATTTTGACGGAGCAAGTGCATTTAATCCAATGAAAGAAGTAAGTTCAAAAGAGTGGGTCAGAAACTCGGCAACTATGGCTAATAGGAAATTAGTTGCTATAGCAACTTACAATTTTATGCAGGGCTTTCGATATTTTAAGCACATTCTGAAATGTTATTAAGTTGTTTCTCTTGTGCCGAAATTAAAAATATTTCAACCTACACCGGTGCCGGACTCGGAGCCGGTGCCCTTGATCCGCCAAATTAGTATATCAAATCATGATTAAGAGAAACCTTACTCACGTCAGAAGGATGGTGTAGGCCAGGACGCTTGGAGCATAGGGATACCTAACTAGATGATATTGGCTCGTGATCAGAATAAATGGAGACCTGTTGAGAGAAGTGAGGACTGAACTCCGATTGTAGCACCGATGATAATAATGATGATGATACAAATAAGTTTATGATATGAAACAAATACTTAGCATTGTTAATTTAATAACATTCATACATTTGAATCTCTCCTCCAAATGAAAATAGATACATAAATAAATCGTGTTGTCTATAAATATAAACGAAAATCCTGCTTATTTCACCGACATTTCTTTCAAAAACACATTGTTTCAATAATTACTTGAAATAATTTGCTCTCCTATCATAGGTCGACTGAAATATCTAACACTAACAGAAGCAAGTCGAGTATGGATGCCAGATTTGTTCTTCTCAAATGAAAAGGAAGGTCATTTCCACAACATTATAATGCCAAATGTATACATTCGGATATTCCCGAAAGGTTCAGTCCTCTACAGTATAAGAATTTCATTGACACTGGCATGCCCGATGAATCTGAAGCTGTATCCATTGGATAGGCAAATTTGCTCGCTTCGAATGGCCAGCTGTGAGTATTCCATAAATAATTAAAACTATTAAACAATATTGATGTTGACTTCTTGAATTTCAGATGGCTGGACTACAGATGATCTGGTGTTTCAATGGAAAGAAGGCGATCCTGTGCAAGTAGTAAAGAATCTTCACCTACCTCGCTTTACTTTAGAGAAATTCTTAACAGACTATTGTAATAGTAAAACAAATACAGGTAATTTTTAAGCCATTCAAAGCCATTGGATAAGAGATGTTGACAACCCAATTTGCATTATTTTAGGTGAATACAGTTGTCTTAAGGTCGACTTGCTGTTCAAGCGAGAATTTTCATACTACTTAATCCAAATCTACATCCCATGCTGTATGTTAGTAATCGTGTCGTGGGTTTCTTTCTGGTTAGACCAAGGCGCCGTTCCTGCTCGCGTCTCACTAGGTACTTTCGAATCATCATCACCGTTTTCGAATGATATTTTAAAAGAATCCTTCTGTTTTCATTTGCAGGTGTGACGACGCTCCTGACGATGGCCACCCAAACTTCAGGTATTAACGCATCCTTGCCGCCAGTTTCCTACACTAAAGCCATTGACGTGTGGACCGGAGTGTGTCTGACGTTTGTGTTCGGGGCGCTGCTCGAGTTTGCTCTAGTCAATTACGCATCACGCTCAGGTTTGCACAATGAAACTTATCAAGATGTTTTCGCTTCTTAACATTGTGTTTTAATAATTTCTTTTCATTTTATTTCGTTACATCGTACGCTACTCGAATTTCGTCACACACAATGTTGTTACTGTTACTCACCACTTCTGATCCGTTCGACTATGTATATGTATGATATTTCAACTATCTCTTCCCGAATATGTATGTGTATATTTGAAATGAAAAATCAAAATCATGTCTGATAACATTCTATCGATCAACACATCTGTCTACCTGTCGTAAAATCAATGTAAAAATCAATGTGAAATTTAATTTGCTGGAAATGGTTGATTTATGCGAAATATGTATTGATTCGATTTGATTTCAACACATTGTTTTATATCAAATGACATGGAATTTTCTTTTGCATAAAATTGACAATCATTCGATGTGATCTTATTAATTTCTGGAACAAATAAATTCTTGAAACATTTTTCTCAATGCCACTATACGGATCGGGCCGCAGATATGCATAGGGAAAATATGAAGAAGAAACGTCGTGAGTTGGAACAGGCGAGTTTGGACGCAGCATCAGATTTGTTGGACACGGATAGTAATGCAACAATTCCAATGGTAAGGTTTTGTCACATTATTAGTTTTCCAGAAATCACAATGATGGCCTAACACATGTATGCAAGAGGATGATCGAAATACTTACATATGCAGGAAATCATACTGCATATCATCTTTTCCAGTGTGCGTGTGAGGCTCTGTTAAAAACTAAGTAAAATTATAAAAATTGATTGATTCTTTAAAAATATAAATCAGAACATTTTATCAGAGGCATATTGACGTTATCATAGGATTAATTTTAAGTACGAATTAACTTATTTTAAATTTAACCCTCCGAGAACAAACCTATTTTTTCGATCATCGAGAACAATTGGGGTCAAATTGACCCCAACCACTTTTGAACGTCTATAGAATCGCCGCCTCTGCAGATTTCATTTGAAAAATTTTTTAGGTATAGATTGAGGCCTCTTTTAGTAGTTCTCATGTATTAGAAGTGGCCTAAATGTCCTTAATATACCTAAAAAAAAATTCGCGAAAAAAAAACAGTTTTATCAAAAATCAGCTTTTTTACAAAAAAAAATCGTAGCTTGGCCAATTTTCAATATATTTGGCTTAAAATTTAGGTGGATACACTCAAGGTATGACAAAGTCGTAAAAAAAAATTAGCCTTATAGTGACCCTTGTGAATACGGTGGCGATTGTGAGGATTTTAAAATTTGCACATTTAAAAAAAAAATAATAGCTTTGTCAGTTTTTAATATTTTGAGCTAAAAATGTATATGGATACTCTCAAGACATAGTAAAATAATAAAAAAAATTAGCCCTGTATATAGGGTTGTAAAAAAAAGGTGTAATCTTCTGAATAATCAGATTCTGATTGCTCTGAGACATGTTCGTCTTCGGAGGAATCACTGTCGCCAAAATTGTTATCATTGTCTTCAGCTAACAGATTATTGCGTACAGTAGAACGCAGATTATACGTTATATTGCTAAAAACAACAAATAAAAGCACTTGCAAACTTCTTTTTGGCTTTTTTAAATTAATCTATCGAGTTATTAAGCAAAAAAAAATTGAATTTTTACCTCAAAATTGACGTCGAGTATATATGGGGTATATTTGACCCCTTAATCTGCTTCAAAGGCTTCTCAACGACGACTGACGACTTGGGACTGTATGCGAACGGTGTAAACTTATAGTCAAGACACAGAAATACACTTAGGAGCCTATAGTACCCCCCTTTTCCCGCAGGCCTAAGCGCTGCGATCGGCCAAAAAGGTCGCTGGGGTCAATTTGACACCCTGTGTTCTCGGAGGGTTAAAAAAAATGTTTAGGAAAAAAATTTCATCGCACAACTATTGGACATTTGAAATTTTTCGATGTAATATTTATTTCATGTTTAATTTATTTTCATGCAATCAAATCAATTATCCATAAGAAATTTAAAATCAATTTAATATAGTGTCTGTTGTGTCAAAGCTAAATAATTTGACTACTTGATTTTATATATTCAAACGAATAAGCAAGTGCTCATACAGATCATTCAAAAGCAATTCACTTAAAATTAAAGTTGAAATTCAAAGTAACTAAAACTATTATTTTCCTGTTAAGTAAAAAAAACTATTCAAACTCAGAGCCGAATTCACAGCGGGGGTCAATATAATATATCAATATGCTCACATCGTAATAAAATCAAACAAATATCTTAATTTCCTTCAATGGAATGTATAAATTAATAATTGAATATAAACATTTGGTTTGAACAATCACTGATAAGTTTGTTAACAGTTGCACTTTAAGTACATAAACCCAAGAAGTATCATTGATGGCAACTTTTCTAGAACGTTTCGATACATCTAAAAAATATCTGCATCAAGATCCGTAAAAAATCCAACTCTCAAAGTAAATCACTTTGCATACCCAGCAAAAGTAACTACGTTAGAGGCTGTTGGGTCGTGGCTGACTGTACCCTGCTTTTTATTATCTTCATTTTCGAAAATAGACGCTCACCGCTACAATTGAAGATCATTAACACGAAATAGATTCTCAAAGTATATTTGATGTTTGGGAATACGGTGCTAAAGCCGCTAGCAGCAAGGATTTGATAATAAACATCTCCTTTAAACAGAAAGTCCATGCAAATGAGAAAAGTAGTAAAGATTTTTGGTTCCTGGTTAAACAAATTAAGAACAATTTCTCCGGTCCTTGTGTGCTACCCCTTCTTCATGGTTGTAACGTGTATGCTCAGTGAGTGGATAATGCTGTATATGCTCAGTGACCGGATAATGCTAGAATATTTGCTGAGATTTTCGCAGCCAACTGCCACTTGCGACCTCCCGCGCTGTGGCCTCTTAGCACTCCAGTGGGCCCTTTCAATCAGGGGTCTTTATTTTTATGCACAAGCGAGGTAATGAAAATTCTCGTTACGTTTGATATCTCTAAATTTGCTCGTATTTTGCCCCTCGTACGAAAGCGCAGCACCTCTGCCTTAGCTAAACCTATGAACAAACTATTTTAATTGACATATTCGAGAGGCATATTCTAAAAAGCAGATCCTTGTGATCGTTCCAACCCCCAGCCAATTGATCTCGTTTCGTTTCTATCTATAGTGTTTGAAACACGCGTAAATTCAAAATTATTGGCTTTCTTGAGACGAAACATTTTATTAACAACGATCAGTACGGCTTCGGTTGTGGGCACTTCACGGAGGACTTACTTTCACTTCTCACTGAGAAATGAAACCGGCGTCTCCAGAACATTGTTGAACCTTGTTCTTGTTGTCAACCATTGGATCACTCTGCACCAAGCTATGCCTCCTCAGAAACTATTAGCTGAAGCACATCAGAATAAACTTTCTTTGTGATTGAAGAGAAACAAAGCCAAACTCAGTCCAATGCTTCTTACTTTTTTGGTTTATTTATTTTTAGCAAAATCAAATCTATATTCAACGAATCAACTAAAAAGTGTCTGCTACCACCGATGCTGGTCGACTCATCATCTCGTTGTCTCCTCGTCTTGTCGTCTACAATTCTCGTTCTTATACGTCCCTCACTTTGTGACCACTCTGCGTACCTAGCTGCTTTCTCTTCGGTACATTATTCATCCGCTTATACTTAGCCTCTTTTCGAGTATTATATACCCTATTATCATTCTCCACGGCTCATCAAACAGTTTTCCGTCATGGTTTTGTAGACTGCTAGAATCTTTTTTCTTCCGGAAATCCATAATTTCTCCTGTTGATATCTGAGGCCAGGGACCAATGATATTTTCTAAACCAATGATTTTTGGCAGTGCAGTGTCGTCCACCTTGTCAATTACGTAATCATCAAACGCTTAGATTTTTCGTTATTTCACACATTGATTGAAACGGTCGAAATATTGGCTCCCATATAATAGGTGCGGTCAAAATGATTTTATTTGAAGAGTTTTTTCTCGGATCCTTTTTTCTCCCCTTTTTTCAGTTTCACTGGCAAAAACTTGTGAAGCTTTACGTCAATTTGGTGAGTTATACAGAATATTCATAAAAAAACCATAAATAATGCTTCAAAAGTGTGTAGTCTAATAAGCAGAGTGCTGATTCCGACCGTTTGCATCAGCGAATCCAGGTACGGACGAGAAATGGCGCACCAAACTTTGATCTAACCTAGGTTAGTTTAGGTTATACTGGCTGGCACAAGGCCACACATAGACCTATTGGTCTATAGATATACCAGATAAATGGACCACGAGAAAGAAAGTTCCATCGAACGCCCCGGACTTTTTCATGAACTGAAGGTTGTCCTTCAGCTTTTTCTCTGCCACGTGCGAGAGATCTACCAGCCAGAGCTCACCTAAGCAGCGGAGTCTGGTCTTTTCCAGTGCCAGGAAGTAATACAGGAGATGCTGGATTGTTTAGAGCAGTGCTTGGACCCCACGTTTTACGCAGCATCCTCTTGCTGGCGTAAATCACGTTGCTTGTCCGCTTAACTCTTTCCTCTAAATTCGCCTTCCATGTGAGCTTGCTGTCCATAATAAGACCCAAGTACTTAGTTTGTGACCTGAGACATCTGGTGCCGCCCAACTTGATTAGGTCTACGGCATTCTTCTTGACCTGCGCCTCATCCTTCTGGGGATTGGCAGTTATTTCCTGCATGTCAACAATGCCAAGATCCCTCTGGACCTCGCCAGCGTCCAAGGTGTTTTTATTACCATCCTTCGACTGGTGTTTTTTCAAGCGCAAGTAGACACTGCCTACACCGCAAGCCATTTTTCCAAAACGCGGGTAGAATAGGCCGTCATCCTCGTTGCCTGCCTGGTGGTGCTTGTATCCCATGTTCAAAAATGGAGAAAGGTGATCGAATTGACGCAGTCTACGCTGACTTCAGCAAAGCGTTTGATCGTGTTAACCACTCCATTTTGATTTCCAAGCTGCAGCAATTTGGAATTGCAGGATCTCTACTAAGATGACTTAGCTCTTACTTCCAGAACCGCTAACAATGTGTGAAATTCCAAGGGCTCATCTCTAACAAAATTCATGTCAACACTCAAGTACCTCAAGGTAGCCATCTTGGCTCTCCGCTTTTTAACATTTTTATAACAGACCGGTCGGAGTTTTTATCTTATGTACCTCATCTATCCTATGCGGACGACCTGAAAATTTTTAATACTATAAAGTCGCCATCAGATGCCAACTTTTTTTAACTAAAACTAATTTCCCTGGAACATTGGCGCTACGTGAACAACTTACCTCTCAATATCGCAAAATTTCATGTGATTCGCTTTTCTCGAACAAGTCACTCGTACATTATACGTACCTTTTAAACAATACGGCACTTAGTAGGGATGACAATATATTAGACCTCGGTGTGGTGGTGGATGAAAAGCACCGCTTTAATTTCCATTATGACAAAATAATCTCTCAAACAAGTAAACGACTTGGCTTCTTTAAGTGACGCGCCAGGGAGTTTCAAAACCTTTGTGCTACAAAATCGCTGTACACGCATTAGTCCTCTTTTTTCACAGCCAGAGATTCGAATCTGTTCAAAGGCAACTCTTGCTATTCGCTCTTAGAGATCTTTACCATCCTTGTGATTTTTGAGCCAAAATTTTTTCCCCACGATATCGAAAGCGTCCTTTAAAAACAGAGTTACCAAGCCTCTCTTATTCTACCCTCTTAGTCTACCGGCCTAGTATCCTTTCATGACTAATCAATTGTTTAGTTTCGTTTTTGTTTTTAATAATTTTGCGTGCTCAATATTGTGTCCTACATGTAATTTTGCTGTTGTGTTTTTATTTATTGAAAGTTAATTTATTTATTTGCATTGTGTTCAGTATTATGTTATACCTCTTATAATTTTTTTTAGTTTTTATTTTTATTTCATTTATATGTAATTTTATACCTTTTTGGTGAAATATATAACTAAGTTTTTGAACCACTCTGTAGAAAATAAAAGTGGATATGTTATGGTTTTTGAGACAATTTACTATAATTTAAGGGGTGAGTAGGGTTAATTCGTGTAAAATAAGGCACATTTTTGTGATTTTTTTTTGATGAAACTGTTCAAATCTATTTATTTAAACCAATGGTACATTATAGTATAACGTTTGAAGATTATTTTGTGAAATTTTCATTAAAAAATATTTGAAAATACGGCAATGGCAGCAATTCTCCTGGAGCGTCTCGGAAAAAAGGTGAATTGCGGTGCCCATCATAACTCGGTGCCGGATCATCTGAAATCAAAAAATCAAAAGAATTTCCTTAGATAATCGTTTTTTCCAGGTAACGCCGGGGGGGTTTTTTCGAAATTTTAATTTTTCACTTTTTGGGAGCACTTTGAACGAAAAAACGCTTTTTTTGCAAGAAAATTCCGTTAATTTGTTATTGTAAAATAAAAAATATAAAAAAATTCGAAAAAAAACTCTCCGGCGTTACCTTGTAAATTATGCAGAGAAATAGTGTTCAAAATTTCGAATGGATCGGTGCAGTCGTTTTGGAGTTATGATGGGCACCGACTTTGAAAACGTGGTTTGTGGGGAAAACGCTTTAAAGTTTTGAACACTAAAAAATTTATGATGAGACGTTCATAAGCGAGTTTTATCAGCTTACCTCACACTGAATCATCGATGCCAGGCCCGTATAGGATGTTGCTATCATTCATAATGTCTAGAGCATCTTTTTGCTCCTGTCTACGATGAATCCTGCCTTTTCTTGTTTGCTTTTCAGCTTCCTGCTCTGCTATGATATATGAAATTCATACAGTTGGTATATTATATACGCACCATGTATATAATGACAACTGAACAATGTAATATGCATTTCGTAGATATATGGTTTATTTTCGTTTCTAATTATTGGGCTTCTTTTATTTATAGTTTGATACTGAGCTTATAGTGAACGAAATGCGATAAATAAGTATTTCAATCAAGTATAAATTCCGAGCTCAAAAATGATCACTGAGGGTTTACTCAATTTATTATAGGCACATAATAAAGAATTCTTTCTTTTTATATATAGCTGCTGTTAAATTTGATTGTTTTTTAGTGAAAATTCACACATGATTTTAAACACAGATTGCTTTTATGCAAGGGCCTAAAAAGGAATAACAACGATTCGGTACAACTACAGCGAATTCATAAAGCCCACAACTCTAGCAAAGACAACAAAGAGAGAATTTTGATTATATCTTTTGTAGATATATCAGTATTTCACTTAAACGAAATTATTAGTTTATAGTATAAATACTGACATATTTACAAAAGATATAATATAAGTTGTTTCATGAGTATCGCCTATAACTGCAGTATATAATTTAATTTCTATTACAGCTAAATATTTCCTTCTGCGTACATATGATAAATATTAATATTATATCTGCCATAAATATATTATGTCTTTCAATATATACCCATATGCTCATGTGAGATATATTATATTTCCGTCGTTTTATATCTTGCAGCGATATATTTGTTTTTTGAACGTGCGTATCAAAATCCGACAGGTATAAAAATAGTCATAACTTCGTCAATTTTAATTCGATCGTCTTCAAGTTTGGACAAAACATTCTTGAGATATTAGTCATTCATATGAAATAAATAAAAAAAATCGGCAAAAAAAAATTTAAAAACCCTACTCACCCCTTAAGGCACGCAAAGCATAAATGTTTTTGAAAAAAAATTATAAGTATTGGTTAGTTTTCCAATACCTTTTTCAGCAGTAGCGATGCTAATATCTTTGTAGCTAATTTTAGTTTAGCTAAATAAGACACGTTACAAAATTTTCAATTAAAATATTAAATGCATTTTGTTTTAGGTACAAAATTTGAACATTCTATGTTAGAAGTTTTTAATTAATTGACCGCTATTGGTTTATAAATTTCGTAATTGTAATAGATTTAGTAATTGCAATAAAATAGAATAGAATAAATAATAATCTAAAATATTCATACACTTCACGTGAAATGAATTTCGGCTATAATTTAGCCTGAGAAGTACGAAGGTTTTCGCATGAACTAGTTGTCATTTGCTCAAAAGGTAAATGACATTAACAACATGTCCCCACTTATTTGACGCTAATTTAGAGTGATCCAGTCTTTCTTTCGTGCGAAAACGTGACATTTCATGTCAATAACGCGTCTTAATTTAAAAATTAAATTGCCAATTCCTTCGGTTCATCAGATAATAAAAAAAAATCAATCGAAATTTAAAATATTTGGTATTTTACGCTTATCTCAGTACCAGCCGTTCGCCTGAAGTTTTGCCAGAACAATAATAAAGTGTTCGCGTGAAATCAAAATGCAGATGGCACTAAAAACTCGCATCCATCTATTTCACGTTAAATTTACACTGTTTTGTCAAATTTAGACTGATCCGTCAAATTCGGACTGATCTTCCGTGCGGGAAAGTGAAGTTTAATGTCGAGAATGCGTTTGAATTTGAAAACTAAATTGCCAATTTCTTTGACACAACCAATAATAATAGAATCAATCCAAAATTGAACTACTTGGCATTTTAACATATCGGTAATCAGGAGTGTTTCTACTTGTCTCCATTGTAATAACGTTTCCCCCCAAGGTATGATGAGATATTGGAGACTTGTAAAAAGTTAACTTAGACCATTGATTGATAGCCTGGAGTGGGCCAGGGTCTATTCCTCCTGGGTCTATTGTGTCTATTCTGCGTTATGTTCTTTAGGGTGTCCAGGCTTCTACTGAGCCTGGACCTTGACGGGACATTTGTGATGTCTCTCATGGTGAGAAGAGCAGAACCAAGGAGCTTGAATCT
The DNA here is from genome assembly GCA_947369275.1 of Nemotelus nigrinus. Lineage (NCBI taxonomy): Eukaryota > Metazoa > Arthropoda > Insecta > Diptera > Stratiomyidae > Nemotelus > Nemotelus nigrinus. The sequence continues at coordinate 31,088,725 of OX376372.1, forward strand.
TCTTCTCCCTAGTGCTGGACAGAATGTAAGCAGATGTTCTACACACTCTGTCATTTCACCACAGTATTTGCAGTGGTCGTCCTGCTCCTCAGAGATACTTTTTGCAAGGAAGGTGTCCTATCAGTGCTCCGCATAGGGATCTTATGCCACTTTTGTAGAAAGCCACTGCTTCTTTTGCTCTTTTGTTAGGCGAAGCCAAGGTATTTTTTTCAGTGTTTTAAGCCCTCAATATTAAACCAGTAGTCTTCGATATTTTTCTTGCTGCAAGTTTTAATTTCCTTTTCCGCATCTGCCTTTGTAAAACCCTAGTACGCAGAAGGGCCTATGAAGGGCATTTTTGCTCCTTATTTGTCCCTGGTATTAGCTTCCTTGTTTCCTTGGTGCCCCTCATGGCCGGGGATCCATATCAACTCGAGGCTGTTCTGTGCCCCTATTTCATTTAGGGCCTCTCTTACCTCTAAGAGTATAGCCGAGTTTATTTGATCGCGATTTATTGCCATAAGAGCCGCTTGACAATCCGATAAGATCTTAATTCTGACCCTTTTAATGTTCCTCATTTTTATCGTTTGTGAGGCTCTTAGTATGGCAGATAGTTCTGCTTGATAGATCGTGGCCTCTTTTGGGAGAGGGCAATGCATTTTGCACTTGGGTCCTACGATCCCTGCTCCTACTTCACAATCCATCTTTGAACCATCCGTATACCACATTTGCGCTCCTTTGTACGAGGGAGGTGGTCCATCCTTCCATTTGTCCCTGGATAGAATTGTGACCTTGAACCTCTTTCCAAATACTGCTTCGGTTTTTATTTGGTCGCTGAAGTTCAACATTTCCATTATGGGCCTAACGTCCTCCAGGATTTTAAGGTGGCCTTGAATGTCCCCTGATTTATACCTGTAGGCCTGTTGTAGGCTAATGGCTTGTTTCGCTGCTTCCTCCTGAATTTTAAGGTGAAGCGGCTCCTGGTTTAGTAAAGCCTCCATTCCTGCTGTTAGGATGGACCTCATTGCTCCTGTAATCAGCAGACAGTCCATCCTTTGAAGCTTGTTGAGCCTATTAACAACAGTTTTTTGTATGGTTTTCTTACACCACACTGCAGCACCATATAGGAAGATAGGTATCACCATTTGCTTGTATGCCCATAATGTCTGCCTTGGAGATAGTCCTCAATTACGTATAAGCATTTGTTTTGTCGCCCAGAGTGCCTTAGTGACCTTCATTGTCGTTTTGTTTAGATGATTGTTCCAGGTGAGTTTAAAATCTAGGTGTAATCCTAGATATTTTACCTCTTCCTGCAGACATACGACTGTGCCCCTATTATTTGGGGCTCTTATTTCGATTTTTCTTTGTCTGGTGAATGGTATTATGCTAGTTTTCTGAGGATTAATGGATAGACCCTCATTTTCGCAACATTAGGTCGTTTCATTTAGGGCTTTTTGCATTCTGGATCTCAAGGTATCCATGTGTGAGCCTCTTATTATTACCGTGATGGCATCCGCGTAGCCGAGAGCAGTTAGGGGCCCTTACTGTTGAGGGTCACGAGAAGGTCAAAAGGTGGTCGTCATCCGAAGTTCTAAGTAGTCCGGTATGCCCTTGGTAGTCTTTCGACAGAGCTTTCTGCATACTGGCAGTCTCTGCGATGCTATTGAGACTTTTGGATTTACTTAAAACTCTTTGTTGTATTCTGAGAGTTTCTTTTTATAGCCCTCCCAGTTTGATGTAATTTTAGCTCGGTTGAACTCCGTTTTTGCGGCTCTTCTGCGTTTTTCTAACTTCTTGTTCCACTATGGCACCCTCGTTTTAGAAGAACTGGTTTTCTCAGGGCAGCTATCGTGGTATGATTTAAGGATTGTTCTGGTGACCTTATCCACAGTGCTCTTCTCCAGTTCCGTCTTCGTATTAAAATTCGAGTGCAGGCCGTAAAGTCCCGCTGTAAGGCCATTTTGATAGCCATCGCAGTCCGTACACTTCGGTTGCCTGCACTTTACCCCTATTACAATATATTTTCCTAGTTCGAAGTTTATATGCCTGTGATCAGAGAAAGAAGCTACTTCTAGGAGATTCCACTTCTTCACTAAGTGCGCTGCACTGTTTGACACCAACGTAAGGTCTTGTAAGTCTTGTCTGTTAGCTGTTAGGAAAGTTGGCGTTTTGCCCTTATTTCCTATAGACAAATTACTGTTAAGTCTAAGAGTAACTCACCTCTAGTGTTGACGTCACTACTCCCTCATGCCGTGTGATGAGCGATGGCATTGCATCCAATAATCAACATCCCCTGGGAAGTAGGCTTAGGCAAATACTGCCTCTACTATTCCTCCTTCGATGGGGACCTGTACTTGAACCGCCACTGTGTCCCTATTGGTGTATTCTGGAATTAGAAGAAAGTCAATATTTGTGTTAATTATTATCGCCGCCGTCGGGTTTTCTTCTCCTGCGGCCCAGATTAACTTAATGTTTTTTTGTATTCACATTGTAGTTGTCCTATATAAAAAGTAAATTTGTCGCAAAATAGCTTTTTTTAGATTATAAAGATTTATGTTTCAAAATCTTTATTTCATAATAATTTAGTTCGTAAAAACAGTTTTAAAAAACCACTAGAGGGCTTCGCCCCCTGCTCGCTTCGCTCACCAACCCCCAGACCATTTACGATTTTAAATTGTACATTTTACTGGACGTATGTACTAAAGCCGTGCGAAAATCAATAAAAGTTCACAGTCGCAGAGATCAATTTTTTTGTTAACTTAGATCTGTAGAAAATGTTTCATCCAAACCTCGACAAATATTTCAACGTCGTTTAACAAAAAAATGGATGATCATGTTCTGCGGGTCTCATTTTCCTTTCCTTCTCATAACGCTTCCTCAAAAACGATGTTCTTTATAATTTTCTCTTCCGTACGACATTCTAAAATAAAATATAATCCGACCAAATTTCCAAAACTTTTTTTATTAATAGAGAGATAATGATCAACGTTGAAATTACAAGTATGTAAAGTTATAGGTTATATGTTGCACTTGCTGCTACCGTGTAAGTTCCTGGTTCGATTCCGAATGTGTACGCCGGTTCATAATTGAATTTTGGGTATTGAATCCACCTGAATAAGGAAAGGATCCTGATTGAAATCAGAATAACGTGTGTCAGGATGATTTTATTTTATATTAAATTTATGCACTTTCTTAGATTCACCTTCCTACCAAATTTTCATTAAATCAATTGTTTTGTTGATATCAAGTTAGATGTCTAGTTTTGAGCATTGGAACTTGTAAACCTCAGTGCTTTTCTTGGAAACACAATCTCTCCTGCAGAAAAAAAAGCGTGAAAGTAATATGAAACTTCTAAGGTGGATGTAATATCTAAAATACTCAGCTCAACCAAAAAAATAATTATTCCATACACATTATTTTCATTTAAAATTTCAGAAGCCACTAGTTCGTCATCCCGGCGATCCGTTGGCATTAGAAAAATTGCGACAATGTGAAGTTCATTTGCGACCGACGAAACGACCACACTGTTGTAAAACGTGGTTATCCAAGTTTCCCACGAGGTAATAGTTTTCTTTTTGAAGATTTTCTTTTTGATGTTGTGATGATTTTTCAAGTTTTGATAATTTTATACTTCAAGATAAGATCGCCACCAAAACCTTCATTCAGCTGAAGTTCAGAGTGTATCTTATTTCTGAATTGAATTGTTTCTGTGATTTCATTAAAAAATAATACAGTAACGTAATCACTATTTTATCTATATAGACTAGTTTCATTATTTTCAAACATTAACGACTACTTTTTTTTGCTAATATTATTACAATTCTTCATTATTGAAACGTTTGATTGAAGTGTGCTGAGGTTTAGTCAAGATTTTAGATGCCGTTGAATTAGTAGCTAACAGTAACTCGCTTGAAATTTAGTCGCGTTAAATATAAAGCTGTTCTTAAATAGTTAGTAAACAATAAAGGATTTGCTTAAAATTAGAATAATTAGCAGCTGGAAGTTTCCACAGAGCTACAGATGAAGCTCCAATACATATACATTGCTGTGTGCTGTAAATCTTCGCATCACGAAAATTTACTTAGTGCTAAATTTTTTAGGGATATCATTAGGCATAGTCTTCTCGCTAATAATACGTTTGCTAATAAAGCAACAATAATGAAACTAGTTGCGTTGTTTCTGCTTTCGAAGCACTAATTTCCTCACTTTTCTACCTATAAAATCTTTTTAATTTGTCTCCTTGCACTCTCGTTTGTATATATGTTACTATCTGTTTGGTTTCAATGCTTGACAATTTTCTGAATTCGATTTTTCGTTTTTTTTTTCGAACTTCTTCGCATCTGCTACTTTTTATGTATTCGTAAAAAAAATCCTAGCTTACAAATTTTATTAAAAAATCGATTTTTCGAAAATTTAGTCTGGAGTTTAGAGCTTTGATTTGGTAAAATATGTATAGTTCATAATGCGTTCTTTCGATACATGCCCACATTATTGCATATTATTGTTTTTATATTATCGAATAAGTTAATATATATTTTTTATCTATTTTTAGGTACTCGAAAACATTATTCTATTGATTTGTTGTTAATTTTTTTATTGTTAAATTGTTTTCATTTCTGTCAAACGTTTGTTTACTGTTCGAACGAAATTGTTGCCAGTGATGGAAACTAAGATTTCAATATTTTTTAACAACAAAAAAATTAACTCACAAATCAAAAAGCTAATCTCTAGATCCATATATTAATAATCAAAAATATTTATCTAAGTCAATGTTCTAGATCGAAGAGAATCGACGTTATTTCGCGAATAACGTTTCCGCTAGTATTCGCCCTATTTAACTTGGTTTACTGGAGTACATATCTCTTCAGGGAAGAGGAAGACGAATAGACAATTTTTGTTTGTCACAAAAAAAATAATACTAACGAAACTACATCTCGGAACCGGAAGAAAGCCAGTAACGTGAAAAGCAGCCCGAAATCTCGTGTGAATTTTGCGACAAAGCAATCGCAAAGCGAACTCATTCAACATTCGGAAAGATATCACCACCCATTCCCATAGCACCATAACAGATGACAGACAGTTTGTTCGCGCGTACGGTGGATCGAGAAACCTACAAAGTCGTCGTAAAATTAAAATATAAAAAAATAGACGGGAATAAGAAAAATTATAGATGTAGTACTCAATGTATATTTGTAAAAATTATTTTTATAGACAGTTTTACGTAACACAGAAAAGATACTTTAGATGCGATCGTTATCGTTTGACCTCACAACGGTAGTTTTCTAAATAGGAGCCATGCTGAAAGTGGCTTAGTTTAACGCGTTACACGTGGCTCTTCATCCCTTATCACATTCGATTGATAGGCTACGTACAGGGAATCGGGTAATCTCTTACAAAGCTGATTTTCGGGTATCATATCGTAATATCTATATGTCCTATCCTCTTTTTGCGTGGTTCTTATTATGAAAAGCCAAAATCAATAGCACTTAACTTCACCCAACCGCAAACATTCTTCACTAGCTGCACTATTTTAAATACAAGAGAACGATCGTATTTTACAACCGTTACAGAGATCTTTTCAAATCAAGCAACAGAAAAGCTAAACATTAGTATCTTATACAACTTTATAGTTAATTGATAGATATGACGAACAAATCACAGAAAATCAAAACATGTATTCACTTAATTGGTTTCAAACGACATCACACTCCTACTATCACATCTAGTCGTCTCTCAGCTTAGACAGATTCAAAAACATATGTATGTAAGTTATGGTTACTGTTTTAGAAAATCTAGAAAGAAACTCCATAGCAGAAACTAAACTATCAAGCATATAGCACTAGCGTTAACTAACGGCAAATTCACAAAACAATAGGCTCATACTTCTTTCTGGCAAATAAAGTAAATACCCTAAGATACAAAATATACAAAAGATACTCATTCTTCGAACCGAAAAAAAAGAAGAACGCTATTCATTGGTTTTAACTTTGAATGAGAATGAACGATTGCATTTTTTTTTAAAGTCGTCGGAGGCGGGTAAATCACACAAATTATTATTTTCCAAAACACGTTAACAAAGAAAATGTGAAACCAGTAAGTTCAAAACTGAAGTTTAGAATTTTATATCTTAACATCTTGCGGAACGCAAATGAAAAGGAACAGGGTCGCATGGAATAGATTTAGATTAGATATTTAGAATTCGCGACATAATTATAGGGAAAAACAAACCACAAACAAATATTTTCTCATCTCAAGTTTCCTACTTAAATATGTACATCATCATTGATATACTTCTTTCTATTACTAACTGTAAATAGATACGTTCACTTACAAATATCATTTGTTAAACGAAAACGAGCCGTAAACTCACTTTTATTGTTTATACATTTTTTTATTAAGAATTCATTTTGTCTATCTATCGGCTTGAATACGATTTTATCTTTGTAATTTTGAGTGAAAATTTGAAAAAATAAAACATTTCATTTCTTTAAAAAAAAAACGAAAATATGTAAATATTTTAGAAAGACGTAAACTGCGCATAAATGTCTCCAGCTAAGAAGATTAGGTTGTGTTTTAAATAAACCATCAATATAATCGTAAGATGGCATGATTACATAAAAACATTAGAAGTACATTTTAGTAAACACCGTTCAGGATATTCATCGGTGTATGTATAAGTGCTAAAAAAAAATGTCACACAGTCGTTGTGTATTAGGAAGTCAATAATATGATGTACATAAAATAGTTTAGCTTAAGAATCATTCAAATATTTTAAAATGCCATTTAGCCCTAAACATGCAATAGATTTATCGTAAAATTTCCTCACACCGAACCGTGCGCCGAAGAGGAGATTAGCAGATCGATTTTGACTTTGAAATTCGGCAAATCTTATTTCCAGCAATGGGAGTACCGTTAAATAATGTCAATACTGATTTGAAAATCTCAATTGAAAATAAAATTTTGAAAGAAGGTAATTTGATTGTCAGAAAATACTTAAGTTTGTTAATGCCTAATGAAAAGCTGAAGACAAAAGTTTATAATGTTTCTATTAGAATTAAATAAAAATCTTAAAGATACTAAATATTGTAAAAAAAAATAAAGAATACGATACCTAATTAGCGAAGATACAGAAGACAGGACAAGAGTTTTAAAGTAACAACAAATAAATTATAATCAAATATGAATATGAATGGCCCTACCATTAATCTGTTTGTATTTATATTTTACGAGAAAATATATATTTAAAACCGAACTGTATGTGTTATGTTTGATTGCCAAAGTTCAGATAATACGGCGGCAGGCTTAAACACTCATGATTTTTTTAATAGGAAGGTGAATAATAGTGTTTACAGTTCCACCTCAAGCAAATAAGGGCTAAACTCGTCTACGTGCTCCCCAGGGCCGTTAGACAATTTTACCGATAAATGTCTGGCTGGTACGTTTGTGTTTTTGTGGTTGTTTGTTTTTGGGTAAGTTTTTGTTTATATGCTTCTTTTTCTTCAAGGTGTTGCATTCTCGTGCATATTTTGTATATTTTTGTTTGTTTCTTACCAACATTAAACTCCTGCTACCACCTATTCGCTCTTTCCGGCTGCGAGACCATCAAGTCAAGTTTTACCGCAAAGAGAAAGATACGAGCATTGGCTGAAAATAAACCAGGAGTAGGAGTGTAAACAGTGACGCAACAGCTTAACAACTCCCCGGAGGCCGCCAAAAAAAAGTGTCGAGGCGACCGTTCAGCGATGCATTTGATTTACTAACTGGGGAGCGACATTCCTACGGACAACGCATCAAAGCTTTATTTTCCGATAAGGACATTCGAGACCGGCTGAACTTCTGTCAAAAGCTGAAAAACCTTGGATTTGCTGATGGCAGTGCCCGTGGTCGAACCCGACGTGCAAACATCCTTTTTATGGACGATTACAGGGAAAATATCCTCCCTGTTTTTGCACAATGCCTTAATAATCACCATCAATTTATGGAGAGAAAGGAAGTGATTTTGAAGCACGATGGAGCCAAAGTGCAAACAACTTTGAAAACTTATGAGGCAATTTATTAACTTTTCTAATGTATCGATTCAATGACCTGGATAATTCCCGTGATTTGGTTTTATTCCAACACAGAATTGGAAGGCGGTTTTGAGGTCTTCTTTATTTCTGATGTTATATTTTCGGACTCTACACTCAAGATAATCCCATAAATGTTCTATGGGGTTGAGGTCGGGCGACTGAGGTAGAGAATCTAGCTGTTTTGGGATATTGAAAATTAACCACTCCTTCACAATACCAGCCGTAAGCTGCGGATCGTTATCTTGCTGGAATATCCAGCTCTTTCGCAGGCCCAATTTTTGCGCGGATTGTTTTACATTATTTTTTAATATATTTAGATATACTATGCGATCCATAATTTCTTCAATCACAACCAAATTCCCCACTCCAGCCGCTGATATGCAACCCCAAACTAGAACATTACCAGCTCCATGTTTATCGGTTGGAATTAAGTTCTTCTTTTTAAGACTCTCATTATTTTTTCTCCAAACTCTGTGTCTTCCGTCATGTCCGAACAAGTTAAACTTGCTCACTTCACTAAAGAGAACAGTGTCCCAGAAAGTCGAATCATCATTTTCATGGAGTTCGGCAAATTACAAACATTTCTTCTCATTTACTTCGCTGATGTATGGCTTTTTTCGTGCTGATCTACTGAAGTATCCAGAGCTGTGGAGAAATCGACGTATCGTTATTGGATGAACAGCCTTCGCAGTAGTATGCTGAATGTCTTCCACTAGGATTGTTGAAGATGCCCCGGCTTATTTCTAATTTCGGCTAATATACTCCTTTCTTCACATTCTTTTAGTTTACGAGGTCTGCCGCTTCCTGACTTGTTTTCAACAGAATTTCTCACCCGGTAGTTTTTTATGACGGTCTGAATACTGGAATGAGATTTATCTACTATTTTCCCGATTTCGCGGTAAAAATGTCCTCCGTTTTTCAATTTAACAATAAGCTCCCGCATTTCTCGATTCCATTATTTAAAAAAAAAAATTTAAGCTGCAATCTGTATTTACCGACAGTAAAAAACCAACTGCTTGAATTATTTCATTACTGCATGCAGCCCAAAACAAATTTACCGCTATTTTTTTAGAAGGAATGCTATTTATTTACTATTTTCTTAGAAGTGTACGCAGACTTTTGTTCTTTGCTGTTTGTGGATATTTTAGTTTTTTGTTTTTTTTTCGTAGAAACTGAAATTTCATACACTTTGAATCAAAAACTTTTATGCGAAGGGTAATGTTTATTTTGCAATACCACAATTTTTTGTGTATGCTATTTTATATATTATTAAAATTATAATAAATAAATTAATTTTCCGCTATTTTATATATTATTTATATACTAAACCCAAAAACTTTTGCGCCACCCTGTTATTTCGATAAACTTTTCCAAAAATTAGCCCCGAACAATTTGAAGAAAGTGCTGTTGAAATTTAATATGTATATGCAAAATAAAGCACTTAAAATAATGTACGTACATTGATAATGATAGCTGTTGTCCCGATATTCGCAGCCGCTGCTTATAAATATCACATCACACATTTCGTTTTCCCACTTCTTATTTTATTTTACATATTCGATTTCTTGTTTTAAAATAATTCACGAAACAAATACCGCAAACGCGGCTTATTTACGATTTTCGCAAACAACCAATCGAGGACTCTCATAAGAAAATTCGCAAACAGCTGAGCCATATAAACCAGGGTTACATCACGAAACATATGAAAAATGGTATCGAACATTTTTTAATGTGAGCGCGATATCAAAGATGCTTTATGATTTAATATATGTTGGCAAAGGATTATTAGAAACATATGTAGATGTATTCTGTTTTGCAGTTTTGTCAAGAATTTTTATGCAAAGTGTTGCACATGCAAATTTTTTTGAATTTCGAATTTAATTCGATGTATTTTTGTATTATTATGTAATGTACACATGAGATGCGAGTACTTGTAACAAATATAAACATGATTTACCTAGCTTCAGTAGTTTTACATGGAGAATAAAAGCTTGCTATCTCCTGACCTATATATCTACCGTTTAAGTAATACATACATATATGGTAATGTCCACATTGCCAGCGGTCGAAAATCTGGCGAATATTTCACTGTTTCCGAATTTTTCGACAGCGGAAATCGACAATATGGCCTTTTTGCGTACATTAAAATAATAAATAGAGCTAAACTCGACTACGTGTTCCCCATAGCCGTTAGACAGTTTTACCGATCAATCTCTGGCTGGTATATGTGTTTTAGTTAAATTTTTTTGTTTTTCTTCAGTACATTGTCTTCTCGCAAATTTTATTTTAATTTTAGTCCACTGCTCCCAACTATTCGCCCTTTGGTAGTAAACGTTAACGCTTGGGGAGCAGCAAGTGGAATTGTACCCAAAAAATAACTTTTTAGCATGCAAAGCCCATAGATTCATGAGCCCACGATCTGTGATTAAGGTGTTAGAAGTGGATTTTCGGACTGGACCATTTGTGAAAAACGTACGACTATAAAGTGAGAAATTTCGGACACTGCTTAGGCGAATACAGTGTGAAATAGCGTGGACTTGGAAAAAAACAACAGTGCCTAAGTTTGCAAGTGATTTAACGTTATTGGAATTAAAACAGCTTTGCTATCACGAAAGTCATCGATTCGGAAACTTTTGAGCTTCCACAAGCGAAAACGGGTCAAAAAAAAAGACTCGGAGAAAACAAGGTAATCAATAAAAAAAATCCGATAATGGATCTGCTGCTTAAAATGGCTTCCGAAATGCAGCAACAATCCTAGAAACATGTTTCAAACGTGCGGACGCGTGTATCAAAGAGCAAATAAACTAAAAATTTGATCAACAAGCCATACAATTGTCAACGTGCATTGTCTCACTTTTCCAAACAGAAATGATCCTAATACGAAGTCATATTTCACTTAGTTTTATTAAGTCTACATTTTTTTAAATTAATTCATGTTACAAATCGATGAGAAATTCAAAATTCATAAAACACGTGGTAAGAACTTAAATGCATAGCCGACTACAACTACAAAATGTCCATGCCATCCGTTCGTGTGTTTGCCATGTACTGATCTAGTTCCTTGTCCAAGTCCTCCCTTTTAATTTCGCGTTTTGGACCTGAAACTATGAAAATTATGAATATGATGTAGCTACATCATGAACAGTCTACAGCCAAGCAAATCCGAATCATACATGCAGCATGGAACATTATTTTAAATTAAATTTAAAAAAAACTGATCTGCTTCGGATTTCCTTAGCTGGTATACAAGTTTTGAATATTTGAGTCCTTGCTTTATGCAGCATGTGCAATCATCACTCCTCTACAAACCTGCCGCCCTGTTAATACCTTTCCCGCGTCCTCGCCCTCTTCCACGACCACGACTCACACTTCGATTACCCCTGTTTCCGTTTCTATTCTGCTGCCTTACCACCACTCTGCCTCTACTCCTTGAACGACTTTTTCCACGTTGGACGTTCTCGTTCTCTCTAAAAATGAAATATAGAAGACAATGAGTATGATGCGAATGATAAAAGCAAGTGGATATTCACCTTCCCCTAGGGCGACTGATGCGACTCTGTCTTCGGTCGCCACCACTATTTCCAAGATTTGAATGGTTAGCCACAGTCGAATTTCTTCGTCTAGAAACTTGAGCACGGCCTTGGCCTCGCCCTCGCCCTCTTCCTCGTCGAATCCCGCCTCGAATATTTGCCGCTCTGATGCGATCTCGTGCCATTGGCATTTTTTTAACGCCGAGACGACTCGAAACCGAGTTACTGCGTCGTCTTTGACTTGGTGCAATTCTTTTTTGTGGCGAACCTTGACTGCCTGAAGCTCTGCCTAAGGTGGTTTTACTGTTCGACCGCTTCAAATTCGATCTGGAATTCGATCGTCTTAGACTGGCTCGAGAGTTAGATCGTTTTAGACTCAATCGAGAGTTAGATCGTCTTTGATTCAATCGGGGATTAGGTCGATTCAGACTAGTCGTCGAATTCGAACGGGTCAAATTCTGCTTCGAGCTTGCACGAACAAGGTTGTTACGCTTGAGTCGGCGACGTGGTCCGGACGGTGCACTGCCCGTGCTTGCACGTCGCACCCCCAATCGACCAGCGAGACTTGATGTGGAATTCGACCTTCTCAACGCGCCGGTTTGGACGAAATCGGCTTTCATTCTGTGAAAATTCGGATTATACGATTTAGACAAAGTTTTTTACGTTCGCATCATGTTCTAATCAATATCCACTAATGCGTGTATCAATAATTTTCTTTTCTTTTGGCTATGCTAAATTGAAGTTTCTTACGTTGCGATATTCGTTAGGCTATTCGATCGCGATAGCCTCCCACTTGGTGTCAATCGTATCGCGTTTGCTGCGGCGCCCTTTCTCAAGCCGATTCGGTTTTTTACACGCTGTCTGTTTGGCAAGATAGGTTTCATGCTCTTCTGTAAATTTCACAGCAATAACAGTAAAGTTAGTCAGTATTTAGAATACATTCGATTTGTTAAGTATTATTTCTATAGGTTTTATATGCTTTCTCATACTGATTGGAACGTTTATTTACTCGTTTCAATTTAAGGGCTGCCTGCATTTTATGCTTCTTATCCAGCAATTCCAGAAGTTTTCGATTCGCTAGCGAAACTTCTGTAGACGCTTTATCTAATAACTTTGACGCATTTTGTGTTCGGCGCCTTGGCGCGATTCTGCGAGTTGGCGTTGTTACTCGCGGTTTGATCGATTGCATTACTGTAAATCGTTCATTCAGCGACAAATTTGTTGTGCTGTTTATGTGAATCTTGTTTATCGACGTTCTGCGCTCGACATTCATTTTAATGTGTTTATTGAGTATCTGAAAAGATGACGGTATATTGCTGATATAGACAAAACAAACAAATACAATGAGAACGGTTAATAAATCACCAAACATCATATTCAACCCGCATCCAGTTAACTTCTAAAATAGTTCTAGAGTCCGTATTACAAATGAAGATTTTCACATGCGGGTTTTTAGATAATGAAATTATCCGAGCATAAAAGTAGTATATAATATGAGCAATGAAAAAATGTAAACTCGAAACCCGTAAATTTGAGAAACCAAACCAATCTTTCGAACTGGTCGCATAGATTGTATCACAATGACATCGTACTGCACAAATTCATATTTAGTTGAAAACTTGAAATAATGGCACTTTTATTACAAATGAAGTAAAACATAAACTGCTCGAACAGGAGCCCTTTGATTAACCTCACAAATCAGAGACCTAATAGATTATTTAAATCAAATTTCACAATATATGATTGAACGCTGGATCATTTTAGCTACTATATGGCTTCACAATTATGGATCATAAGCAGAGATCCTCAAGTTAGTTTCATGCAACGACATGAAATCATTTATAAACTCCGGTACATCTGATACTTTAGAATCGCATATGCAAGACAAATGTAGGCAAATAATATTCTAGCGTAATGAGCCAATAATCATGAATCATGTACCAAATCTAAAAATATAAGTGCCGAATCCATATTTTCCTTCACCCGAAATTTCAAATGTCAAACAATATCTCAAGAATTAATTCCTACCGATATGGGCGCAGCAACTGGCAATTATATGTTACAAATTGAAATTTGCACTTTTCAACTGTTCACTGCATCACCGCCTGATAATTGTTTTAGTATCTTCAACTTCTTTCTCACGACTTATTTTACACAGTTTCCGAACACGAACTGAATCGCCATCCATCAAACGAAGAACTTCACGCTTTTATGGCAGCGATGGCAGCCAAAATAAAAAAAAGGAAAAGGAAGTTATTGTTGAGCCGCTGTAATAAAAGTATGAATTAAAAGTACGTTCAATGATGGACAAAAAGATCTTTTATGGCTGAGTTACATCGTGGCCCCACAAACCAGACCAGTCAAAAAGAAATTAACGTGGGAAATGGTGCATATAAGGAAAAAAAAGCATCTGGCCCTGGTTTAGCCAGCTTGATGGAATGCCGGAAAGAGCTAGCATACTTGATCATTTTATACTTTGTCAGTGTCATACAAGGCTGTCATGCACTTTTAAACTCCTACTGCTGATGTCACTACGAGCGCAAAAAAGACTTTCCCCAACTTCAGCAGTCAATTTGACAATCCCTAGTCGTCGCTGTCAAAATTGTAGACGAACCAGACGAACTAACAAAAAACTTGTTCGGGCACTTCGTTCGTCACTTAGTCTATTAGTTAGTATGCCTGCCGGCGTTGTACATTTCAAGTACGATGATCTATTAGAACGTGGGTTAGAGCTGGGCATCACATCTCACAAATAAGTTCAAAGCAAGTAAACAAGAAGTTGCCAGCACAGCTATAACGTTGGCAAAAATGAGTAACATAATCGCTGATTTGATCATTTGGTATGTTTTCTAACATGATTTTCAATGTAAATTCTATTAATCTTATTTATGTTTCACTCAAAAATAGTGCTTTCTTCCTTGGCACATTTGGAATTGCCCATTTATTTGCAAGCTTTTTGCGATTATGGCTAACTTCTGGAGTTCAAAGCGATCTTACCTTGACACAAATCATCGATCTGGATAATTTTCCAAAAGAATATGCTTGGATGATCAAATTGGCGGTTAATTGTTTTGGCTATAGCTGTGTATTTGTGCCCGGATTCTTGATTTATAAATATATAAGCAAAACAAACTATGTTGAGAAACGAGGTAAGTGGGCTTTAGGCGATGTTAATTTTCAAGGCCATAGAATTTTCTTTAAAACAATTGCCGCTATTTGATTTATAACAGGTGCACATTTTAGATTTCTTCCATCTGGGTATCTGTTGTATTTTTTGTATTCGATAAACAGTTAATGATTTTTTTACACAATCTCAGTATAATATATCTTGCGTTTCGGAAGTATTAAATATTGATATAAATTTGCCCTCAATGACAAATTGATAAATTATAAAATAGAGTCAAAGTAAGGTTTAAAGTTGTTAGAAATGTAGATTACTTTGAAAATCGGCAACCAAGCTTAAGTGGCACCGTTTAGGGACTCCCCAAATCTCAAATCAATATCAAAATGCAATCAGATTAAATTTTGTTACGGTGATCAAATTAAATTTAGATAAATTTTGCGTTAAATGTATAGACCCACTTCTACTGTTGATGCTGGTTGTTTGTCTGTTTATCTATGCTATTATATGTAGTAATACACGTAAAACTAAATTAAGATGCGATAGATAGCAGATAATTATTTTGTTAGCATAAATTCAAGCGTTATCTAAAGATGAATCGGTTGCTTATTTTTTTGTCTTTGTACCAATTTCATTTAAAACATTGCTACATTATGCCAATAATCATTTCGATCGTTCTTCGCCAATCGCAGATTTCTTGTTTTGAACTTCAACACTTTTTATCAGTTTTGTTTGATAATACACACGATTTGCGCTCAAAGCATGTGCACGCGATTTGAGTTAGAAGTGAAAATATGATAAGCAATAAAAATGTAATGATGGTAATCGGAACAAGATCAAAACTATAGATAAGATAATTTCGTACGATTTTTTTTTGTGTCAATTTGAAATCCTTTCTTTTTTCGTAACTATACATTTCGGTGTTTGTTTGTTTGATCAAAAGTGACTTTATTGACTTATTGTTTTCATAATTTAGTGAACTAATAGAAAATTAATTTTGGTTGTCAAGATTATATGTATTGGCACACTAGCTTATATTTTTTTTTATTTCAGCTTTGGTATTTCCGATATTTTATCTTTTCTCATTTCCGATATTTTATCTTTCTATAAGCTCTACCAATGGTTGCCATTAGATTGAAATTAATAATTCAAATCAATACGTCTGTTCTCTAGCTTCTCGGGTAAAAGCTTACTGCTGTGGTGGAAATTTGCCAAAAATCATTTGAGTAAAAAATGCCATTAAAGAAGCAGAACCAAAATGATGTTTTCTTTCATATATCTGTTTGATTTCTTGTCATAGGCCTTTTAAATGGTTCAGGTGAATTCGAGTTTTTAGAAAGCGGGGGTGAAGCAGAAGGGTAGGATACGTTGATTCTTTGACGTTTTCCTTTCGTTTTTTTCCTTTCGCTCATTCTCATTTGTAATGATGTGCTTCTAAATAGCACATTGCTATTTTCCAACTGCTTTCTGCAAATAGCAATAAGAGCCTGCTATTTATAAATCTGCGAACCTGCTATTTGAATCCAATGATATTTCGATTACGTAACAGCATACAGTAGACATCGGTGAACAGCAGCAAATATCAATAGCAGCATACATTAAGAAATGTATCACACAGCAGCTACTACTATTTGATCTTCATGGTATGGACCGTTGTAGTCTTATCATTCTTGTTATTAATATTTCCCGGTTTGAGTACCGTTTCTCGTACACAGGCCTTTTGCACATGCATTGTCCAGCTAACTGGGCGATACGGCTGTACCCCACACACATCATACATATCAGGCGGAAAGCTGAGGACATTCGTGCTGTTTCTAAATTGCGATCGAAACTCACACGAAGCAGCGGAACCAACAAACTGGTACCTAAATAGCACAAAAATCATACCAGGCTCTAGCCTACCTCTGGCATATGGAAAATAAACACATCGTAATGCCATAACAATATTGTCTTTCGAAATACAAGCTGCTATTTGAAACTGCCGTTTAGAAAAAGCAATAGCAACTGCGATTGCTATTTAAAAACAGCAGTTTGGCCCATGGTTACTGATTTGCGTCTATAGTTTTAGATGAGACAATTTTTTGGAATATTTTGCGACATGTTTTTAATAATTTTGAGCTGCAAGATGGTTTGAAAATTCAGAAATATAATTCAGTTCTGAAGGCACTCACAATATTGATGACAGATACGAATGGTAAATTGCACCAATCCGAGTAAACACGTTTTAAACGGTCAGATTAACTTAAAAAAAAAGATAGAGAAGAATTTTTCGTATGGATTTGAGGTGTCTAAAAAGTCTCCCTGTTTATGTGCATATCATTGCAATAAATCGCGAGCAGAAAAAATTCGGGTGAATTCTGGCAATATAGAACAAATAACTCTTTGCAAATCTTTTGACTGGGTTGACCATTCTGGCATGATCCTAAAGCTGCAGAAATTCAGACTTGCCAGATCTTTACTTGGTTGGTTCAGTTCTTACCTCCAAAATCGAATCCAATTTGTGCAATTTCAATCAGTTTTGTCAAAAAATATATTTGCCACCTCTGGTGTATTCATTTCCGATCTATCTGACGTCCTGTTAAATATATCTCAACTACTTTATGCAGACAATCTTAAACAGTACCACATCTTTGAATTGAAATTTGATGCACTTTTGCTCCAATCCAAGCGTGACTCACTTGATCTGTGGTGGGTAAACCAGCCCTCGCTTAATGTTTATAAATGCTACACAGAACACATACTTTCTCTACAAAAAGGTATTCAATCGCATTGATTACATTGTTGATCTCGGTGTTGGCTTGAATAAGAAAATTCGTTTCACCTTGCACCATGACAAAATCCTTTCCCGTGCAAATAAAAAGCTTGGTTTGATTAAACGACGAGCCACGGCATTTAAAAACTGGTAGGCCACAAGATCATTATACACAGCACTCGTAGGCCCTCTTCTCGAATACGCCTACTATAGCTGCAAAAGACCGTGTTGAGTTTATGTTAACCCACCTCATGCCGATTCTTAAAAGTAGTGATAAACGCAAATTTGAAAATTATAGAGGCATCACCCTTTTGTCAGCTATTCCTAAACTGTTTCGAAAAATTGTTTGTGTTTCTTAGAATTGTTATTTATCCTCTCTCAAGCAAGAGAGAAATTTAAAAAAAATTTTTTTTAGCGAAATATTTATCTTAACTTTATGTTAAGTGAATTTACTTACGTTAAGCGGTTTTTGAGTTCTAATTTATTTCTGCTTATTTTTCTTACTTTTCTTTTGCAGATTCCGGTATAATTCACAATGCTGTTAAGTTCTGCTTCAATGGACCTGATGTCGACCGTGCAGAGCCGCAGGCTGTCAAAGCCATTTCGAATAAGTCCGTTACTGGGGACTTTGTTATACTCATTTATTGTTTTGTCGGTTTGATGGGCTCCTACTTAACGTGGGGTGTACTGCAGGAAAAGATTATGACACAACAATATATTGGTGCAGACGGCAAGAAAACTTATTTCAAAGATTCACAATTCTTAGTATTCGCTAATCGGCTGTTAGCTTTCTTCATTTCCGGGGCATATTTGTTCATCAAGCAGCAAACGCGACATCGTGTACCACTTTACAAATATTCATTTGCATCATTTTCAAATATAATGAGTGCCTGGTTTCAATATGAGGCTTTAAAATTCGTCAATTTCCCAACACAAGTTCTGGCAAAGTCTTGCAAAATAATTCCCGTAATGCTTATGGGAAAAATCGTATTTCGCACCAAATACGAATTCTATGAGTATTTAACTGCCGTTCTTATATCAATCGGTATGGTGTTCTTTTTAACGGGCAGCTTAGATGAAAGTAAAGCATCATCAGTGACCACAATTACTGGACTATTTCTGCTAGCTATGTATATGATTTTCGATAGTTTCACTTCGAATTGGCAAGGAAGTCTTTTTAAAAGTTACGGTATGAGTGCGATTCAAATGAGCTGTGGTGTGAACTTGTTTAGTGCATTTTTCACAGCAGCATCGCTTTCGATACAAGGCGGCTTCCTAGCTTCATTGGAATTTGCATTGAGTGTAAGTGAATGTACCTAAAGACACTTTTCAGCAATAATGATGTTCTGTTCCTTTTATTCTAGCATCCCAAGTTTGTGTTTGATTGTGTAGTTCTTTCTATAAGCTCCGCAATTGGGCAGTTGTTCATATTTTACACAATATCCGTATTCGGCCCAGTTGTGTTCACAATCATCATGACACTGAGGCAGGTAAGTTGATTCAGCTTTGGCATTTGGTTTGTTATTTGCTTACTTTCAAAACATTATTTTCTTAGAATGGAAGTAAATAATTATTTTTAACTGAAACAAGAGCAATTCCTGTTTTCTTCTAGTATGTGAAACTGAATGTCAGTTTATTGATTTCAAACCATTCTTAAACCATAAATACAAAAAAGCAAATAGTCAAATGAGAAATAACACAATGTTCTTCCAATTTTTACAGGCAGTCGCAATCTTACTCTCATGCTTAATCTATCATCACGCCATATCTATTCTGGGCGTTGTTGGAATCGTTGTTGTGTTCTTAGCTATATTTTTAAGAGTGTATTGTGACCAACGGCACAAAGCTATTAGACGCCGAGCTGAGGCTAATAGAACTAAATTGACTGTGTAGGTTTTAAATTTACGTGAGAATGAAAGCGCTCCTTCTCCTAATCGTACAAATAGCTCGCCCTATGTATACTAGTAAATCTACTTATGTAACATTTGTATATTTAAAATAACATAATTCAAGACAAATGTTTTGATCATATTCACATTTTTTCCCCGGGAAACAATGTTTATGTGATCAACGGCAGCTTTCATATCGCAGCTTATCTGAGTTTTTTCCCCTCACGTTTGCTGTGCAATAATGATAAATAGGTAGATGATTTGGTGATAAGTTTAAAAGTAATGAAATAATATATTTAAGTGAAGGAACGGTTTCAACAAATCCTTATTTTAGGGAAAATATAAAATAAACTTCTATTTTATCTTAAGAGGCTAGAGGGAAACTCGAGTCGTTTGTACAGTAACTGAGTGAACGTAAAATGGAATATATTTTATTTTAATTGTATTTTACCTCATCTGATAATGGTTAATTCTTTTGTGTAGAAAAGTTGGTAACGAAAAAATTGAAAATACGGCTTGTATAGTGTGATCTTTTCAACTTAAAATTTTTTTTTGAAATGCATACCTATAAAATATTTTGAATATCACAGCTTTAATACGATCACGATTGTTTCATTGTTTTTTAAAGTTGCATTTTAATACTGATATTCGAAATTATTACTGAGAAAATACATCACTTTGAACAGCTTTATGTACAAAAAAAAAATGCATGCAAAAATGTAGTGAACCTTAAACGCTGCGCTTTTCCGTATATGAAGTTGATTGCGATTTGAATCAACACTGACAGCACTATCTTTTGCATAGAATATTAAATCATGTTTGGTTAAATAACCCTGGAAAAAAAGTAACTAAGATAAAGTTTCGGCAACCGAGATTAGTTTTATGCAACGTAGCATAGTATCATAAATGGATCAAAGAAATTATGCACAAATAACAATAGATTTAATATTAATAATATACATACTACAGTGAGCAGAAAAAAAAGAATCCCTATTTGAATAAAATATAATTTGATGCATAAAAAATGCAATGTCCTAACATTTAGCAAAATAAGTTCAAAATCTCAGTTAAAATAAGCTGGCGTTTTGAATGCTTAAGTGTTTAGATAGACATATAATTTTCACCGGAAAAGGATACACGAACCTAACCCGTAACTAAATAAGAAACATTCAACGGCCAGTAAACACAAATGATGCAAGCAAGTTTTTCTGATCAAAGCTCGTGTCATAACCAAACCATATTATTGATCATAGCATCAGCAATGAACTATTCATCTGCTGTAAGAAACACTCGACTCTTCTCACCGCACGATACCGTATTCAAAGTTAGATCGAGTTTTGGCGCGCCCTGTTCATGAACGCAAATGTACACTAATTGCTATAAATAACTTTAACGCAAAATATTACTTTGCTTTCAAATAACTATGTATATATTTTAAAAAAACGAATTTTATGGCTTGGCTGTGTAGATTTTATACTAAATGTTATCGTCACTTATACGCGCCTATATTTGATAAAGTGATATTGCAGTAGCGAATTTCCAGTGAATATTTATCGAATATATTCGTAATAACTACTATTGTGGAGAATAGAAAATAAGCTTAATGAAAATGTGACCACCTTATGAATAAAACTCATTATCTGTAAGTGTATTGTATTTATAAATGTCCTGAAATTTTAGAATTTTCATAACCTATGGAAATGACATTAATTATCATGTGTATTTGAAATAACCATTATATGTTGTAGGGTGCTCAGTTAACAGGAATAATAAATTCTTTGTATCCATAAAAAATATGTATTGAATCTGTGTCAATGAGATAGAACTGATGTGCTTGTTTCATGCAAGTTAGATTCAGAATGATTAAAGAGAAGCGTTCTTTGGGTTTCCCTGAAAGTTACCATTGGCTGTATCCTGCATGATAAATATCATATAAAGTTTTATCGCTACAATCGGTTATTGAGGTCTGGGGATGAAGTTTTTTTATTTGCTTTAAATAAAACAAATGCAGTACACTCATCAGAATTGTAAACGTATACATTTTGGATGCAAGCAATTTGTTCACAGATTATGAGAAAGAGTAAAGTTTATACTAATGATGCTAATGGTATTAAATACTATATTTGAAAAAAAAAATTAAATGAATTTGCGAAGGAAAATTAAAACAGGTGGCTACACAAAATAATTTGATCTACGTTACGGTCGGAAGATTTAGTGGGTCAGTTCTTTTCATCCGCTGAAATTTACAATGAGTTAAGATTTTTTGGCCAAATTGTTGAGATGATGAGCAAGAGTTGTAATGTATTTTTGACTGCAATTTTTGATTGCCCCTGCAATCGTTTCGATTTGTAGATCTTTGTGGAGACAAGCCCATAAAGCCCCAGTAATGTATCTTAGAATTTTTAATTGGGTCCACTGAATGATGGTTATGTTGGACAGACGAGCTGCTCTCGAAAGCTGTAAGCCATAAGTTCAAATCGATATTTGGTTTCGTTACTTTGAGATAGTGATACATTGTTGAGACTTATTTGAAGACAAACTTTTTTTTAACAATGTGAGAGTAGTGTAGTTCACTTAGATTTTTCCATTATTATTTTTCACTTTATAGGCTATACATACGTCAAATGTGGGATGTGCGATTGCAGGATACGGGATGCAATATCTGGATCTGAGTTGGTGCATAGAGTGACAATATCGTATGCGAAATATGTTGTTGCATCACTTACTGGAAGAGGAGAAGTAAATATTGTATAAAAGCACGTCCTAAAATATCCCCTTGTGAAACGTAAGCTTGTACTTGATGCTTTGCAGTTTCAAAGCTTTTTATGTCGAAACTAGAATGTCCGATCAGTAAAGTAAGATGAAAGCATCTCCTGACAGCTTTTTGGAAGCATAGATTTGATTTTGTAGATCAACCCTCGGTACTAAACTTTTTCAAAGGCTTGACTACATTTAGAAAAACTGCCTTACAGTACTTCTTATTTTCGAATGCTATTTGAATGTCTGACATCATTCTATGAGCTTACTGAAGAGCACTATGTTGTCTTCGGAATCCATATTGGTGCTCAGAAACCTAGCTCGCATTCTCGAGTATTAAATTAATCTTTCTCCAGTATTGGGTAGCAACCTAAAAGTTCTATATGAATTTACTTGAGACGGGCATTTGACAGGTTTGAGGATCATTATAATTACGGCAGATATTGCGTTGATGCGGTACGAAAGTAAAGTGTACTCGATTGGTGGCAACTGCTTGAACATGGCATTGGCCTTCAAATATGCGTTTGCCGTTGAAATACCAAAGCCAATGAGGTCTGGAAGTTTGTTAGTGTCCTATGATCAATACGTTGGCTGGCCAATTGTTATATGCCTTAAGCTGCAAGTTTGGAGAGTTTCGTAGAGCGCCTTACCTCAAGTCGCTGCGAGTGAAGAGCCCCAAAACGAATATTTAGCATTAAAGTCACCTGCTGCAATGAACTTGTTTCCCAGCGGTGAAAAATCTATCGAATTGCACCTTAAATGTGCGGTGTTTCGGCGGGCAGTAAAGAGACGAATTAGTAAGCCCACATGTCTGTTCCCTTGGACATATTGACGTTGCGTGAAAGCCACTTCTTTGAAAGGATAGTAAAGCAGTTGCTATTTTATGAGTATAGCCGATCCTGCTCTAGTTTTCCATCTGGAAGTTTAAAGTTGTAAAATATGTGCTGCTACTGTTGATACTATCAAGTTATGCACGCAACACACGGTGCTCAACGAGACTAAAGTTCGAGATTACCAACAGAGTTAAAACAACTGTGCAATTGTCAAAGAATTTGAATTGCTTTACAGTTATTTATTTTTCATTTCAAATTTCATAAAATAAATCCAAGCCAAATATTGATTTTTCCATCACTTGATTTATTTTTAATAATTCATCTGGCTTTGATCTCAATTTAGAACGAACAAAATTGGCTTTAACAACTCAATCTTCCAATATGCTCACGCAGACCAAAAATTTGTTAAAGGCAGTTGTGACATTTGCTCCTTTGCTTTCTGGGTTCTGAACAATTGGTCTTCTAAATGAAGTTCATAGAAGGAAATTAATGATTGCCATGAAAAATTTATGGACATAGGGTATCGCGTGATTACACTTCTCCATGTATAACCTTAACCACAAATGTTATTTGTGTATTTAGATTTGTGGTTGTAATCGAATTTTATATATGTATGGAGCATCACGCGAAAACATTACTTAATGTGATCGATGCTATTAGCACAGCACATGCTTAGACTCTTTAATATTTAGCAATATAAGTATTAT
The DNA here is from genome assembly GCA_947369275.1 of Nemotelus nigrinus. Taxonomy (NCBI): domain Eukaryota; kingdom Metazoa; phylum Arthropoda; class Insecta; order Diptera; family Stratiomyidae; genus Nemotelus; species Nemotelus nigrinus. The sequence goes on from OX376372.1 coordinate 31,112,362, forward strand.
TAATTTCTTGTATTTCAAAATAAAATATGTAAGTTTTGATTGTGCGTTGAAAATTTTAGTTTAACTGCACTTACATGTACTGTCAAGCTAACAAAATTTGGACACAGAATATGGCTAAGCGATATTTGAAAAGGTAAATTTAAATGTCCAGAGCTCAGATTTGCAATAAAAATTTAAAGTTTTGCAATAAAGAATGAAAGCCCATCTAATCGCGCTAGAGAATAACGAAGAAATATGAGTTCAAATTTTTTGAATAATTTTATTGAAAAATTGCTGCAAAACAGGCGTCGCGGCAAATGGAGGGAAAGCGCAGTGACTAGTCAAAGATTATCCAACAGTGTTTAAGCAAAGAACCTGCGTTGGCGCTACAATATCGGGAACAATACCAATCACGACACGACAACCCTTGTGGGGTCTAGAGATTGAAGCTGGAAGAGAACCTCATTCACCAATTCACTATCAACGAGTGTGAAGTGATGAGTTCCACGGGTCACCTTACTGCCCTACTAAGCATAAACGTTGTATCTACATTTTGTGTTTTGATTTGTACTGGAGATATATGGAGAGTGCATTTTTCAATATTGATTTTAACTATTTCCCACTAAAGATAGGTTTTTCAAATTTCGTAAAATGTTAGTTTTTGAATCCGGTGTTAGCTCAAAAATGACAAAAATATAGATAGAACGTTTATACTTAGTAGAGCAGTTTACCTCTGAATTAATTCAGAGCTAGGTAAACTCAACACTTGAGCCACTATACTACACGACATTGCAAAACCTGGAGAAATGCTGAAAAAAACTATTGGAACTCTTATGGCTGTTTCTTGTTGCATTTGTGTGAACAGCACAGTTAACTGGTCATGATTTTGTCTTTCATATTCATAAGAACCCGAATTATTTTCTCGTTAAATTCAGTTTCTTGTATTTTTAGGATTTTTTATGTCCTTTCAAATAATATCCTGGTCCGTTTATTATTTTTATTTTATTTAAGCCCAATAAAATTTATTATTTCATTTAAACTCAATAAAAGATTGCGATTTTAAATGTTTGCAATGACAATGGTTATCCTAAAAACAATTTCGGATTGTATTAGGGGAGATAATACTGAGTTTTGAGTACAGAGTATTTGAGGGCGACCTCGGTGCTCACGGGCAAGAAAATATTCATTATTTTTTTCCTTGAAAGGCTACATATTACATAGTGAAAATAATTAATAAAAACAATAATAGATCAATGTATCTTGGAAGGCAATCATAAATATTGATATGCTTTAAATTACTTTTCTACCTATAAAAAGAAATATAGGAAATAGAGAAACACATCGATTTCATCAAAAATCGTTATATTTGAAGATGTAAGTATGAATCTTATGCAAAGCACAACAAAGTGTATTGCCTTGAATTTTTCTCAAAACAACTAAATCATTGATTTACCCAACTGGTTACAAATTATGTAATTTCAGTATTACAATTATATTCATTCAATTTTTTTCCAAATGCAACACTAGTGACATAATTGTTTAAGCTTGCTTCTAGCAATCAATTGCTTTCTCATTACTAATTTTTTTTTGACAAGAAACATTAAAAATACGAGAAAATTAAGTTTCGAAATAAAATGCTGACTATGCTTTTCGTATATGCATCAGCGTGAGAATTTAAAAAATCTGTTCTTTGATGTCATATTAAAGCAAAGTTACTTAGACCGACTAGTGAAGTTTTGTTATTATTATTATTTTTGTAGTTATAATTTCGATTGCATGTTCACGTCTAAAACGTTTCAGTTAATTTCTTATGTCTTTAAAGATATTCTATCGGTGTTGCTTTTCAATTTTCGTCAACTTGTGTATCACAATTTTATCAATTTGTTTACTATCATTATTAGATCAATATTTACCAATTTCAACGATACTTATCAATATTAGTATGTTTGATTCTCGAAAGCATAGGTATGTATGCCTTGTCTCTATGTGCATGGGTGCTTTCGGAGTTTCGTCTAACAATATGGGTGTAGTACGCAATTTAAATGCTTCGCAAACAATTCTGAATAACACTCTTTCTAACAATTTATTAAAACCTACTGTAATCTCTAATATACATTTCGAAATCGGAACCATATATGTAATTCATATATGTATGTGTATATATATTCATTTATCATAAAAATGTACTGTACATATTGTTAATAGTAACATACCTACCACTTCCTTCTATGGACTCTCTAATATAATGCAATAACTCATTTTCTAAAAGCACGTCACTTATATATAGGTACGAGTATGTAGATGCTGTAAAGTTTTTTTCAATTTACAATTCAAATCCAAATAACTTACAAATCAAAGAATACTAACATTATAAATTGATTTTAGATTACCGCTGCCATCTACATATATGTTTTTTTTATGTTAACGTATGTTCACGCTTTAGTAACCATTTGCCGTCGTGGATTTTTGTGTTGTTTGTTGCTATTCAAATCAAATAAATATAATTTCATTGTTTTTTAAACTATGTCAGCAAATGATAGCGACTTGTTCACTATTAAAACATATTGTCATGCACGATTATATCAATCTCGCTTACACATTACTTTTAACATCCTAGTAAATTCTAATTCGGCTAGTGTTTGTATTATTCTATTGGAGAAAAATATATGTTTTATCAGCTACGTTTCATACTTTGCAGTATTTATTTTTTTAACAAATTTTTTTTTATGTTTTGTGTTGTTTTCTGTAAAAAATTAAGTTGTTAATTCATATTAACCAAAAAATAAATAAATAAAAGATATGTGTCCCGATAAATTTCAATTTACTTCTTAGGGATTGCCAGTAGTAGAGATTTTAATTTTAAGACAATCCACACGAATGTGATATTTTTTCGAATCACTTTAGTCCTAATTCGAACTACGTCCTTACTTACAATGAGGTGACCTCAATGTCCATTGACTAATTAAAAATAACTTTGAGCTGAGATATGATCAGAAAAAGAAACGTATGTAAATCAAAATGTACTGAACATTTACAAATATTAAAGAGGTCTTCTAATGACCAATGCTATTTTGTTGCTCTCTAAGGCTGTTCATGAATGAGCATTAAATTAATTTCAATTTTTTTTTTATTTTCACTCTTTGTTACTGGAGCTCCATTTTTTTAACGTTGAAAAATGCAAAGAGGTCATTAGGTGTACCTACCAAGAAACATGCACTGAGGCATGTTCTGCAGAAAAGATGCCTACAAAGACGCTAAACAATCGGCTGGCAGCAGGAGATATACCCTCTTCAAAAATGCGCTCAGTGGAGTAGACGATGCTCATTCAAACCGTGGAAGAGAGGGGAGTGACCTTGCTAGTGAGCCCTATGTCTATGTGACTCTAAAAAAGTGACTAGTTGGACAAGCACAAAACTTGCATTTCAAGATTGAAGCAGCAATACGATTGATTTAACATAACAAAGGTGAACGGAGTATAGCTTTTGCACTCCTCCCAAACGAAAAATCGACAGGTTTTAGGACATGAGTAGTCAATTTATCAGAGATGCCCATACAAAACGTCTGGTAGCGATTTCAACGATTGGACAACCGAATAGAGTATCGGATATACTAACACAAGGGGTTTGACTTTCCTCGAGTACTTAACTTCATTTAATGCAGTTCTTTGCGACAACTATAAGAAAAACACTTTCAGGAAACCCGTCGTAGGATCGAAAATTGATATGTAGTATTTACCATTAGCCTAACGCTATAATGCGTCACTAATTGTTAGGTTAGTGTAGAAAAAAGAGAACATGAACCGCATAGTCAATACGAAGATGCTGAGATCAGCCTCTGGGAATCTGCTTGTAGGAAGTCGTTAGGAAATTGAGCAGAAAAATCACGACAGATGCTGGGAACATCATATCGAAGCTATTTCCACAGATGCAGCCATCGTAATTACAACTATGGTCAAGAAAACAGCAACGATAATGGAAGACAAAATTGAAAGTATGCTGAAAAATTTAATATTAAAAAATACCAGGAACAAATATATTCCTAACATGACTCTTAAAACAGCAATACAGAAATAATCCAAGCTCAAAGCTAAACAGAAATGCTTGCACAATGAAATATTCCCAAAGCGCCCCCTCAAGCCACTCTGAGACGACAAGTACGGAAACTTTTCAAATTAGCCATAATAGCTGATTTCAAGTAATGCTGGGACGAATACAAGCACGTTCTAAGACTATAAATCAGAAGTACGGGAACCCAGATGGACCTCCTGAAAGAAACTATGCGGCAGCATTGAAGCCACTTCGTAAACAGCGCGACTTTAGAAATTGCATGCTTTACACTTTGTAACGCCAAGCTTAATATGCAACCTAGATGGAGAATGGACAAGCAATAGCTCGAAAAAGTTGAAGATCTTCGTAGACACCCACTTTCTAGGCTGTTTTAATGGCTCAAATCCCACATCTTCTGGCGGGCAGGTGTCCAGTAGACTCCTTGATACAAAAGAAATAGATGAAGTTGAGCCATTGACAGCTCTGAAATGCTGTCATGCTCTAGAAGACAGGAATGCTTACCATATCCTAGCTTATATCAACTTATAAAGGTTGCCTAATGCTAAGTTATGTATCTGCAGCTTGGAGCTATATTTCTACTCAAGCATCTGAAAGATTACTGGCCAGTTAGCCTGACTTTTTTCCTCCTCAAAATATTCGAAAGACTTTTAGATTTCTGCATTAAGAAGAGACATGGATCTCAAACCTATCGAGAGCCAAAACGCGTACACAAAAGAAAAATTTGTAGAGACCGCTCTCCATAGGATAGTTCTTGAAATAGAAAAAGCACTCCAATACACTTCGTCTGCATTAAACGACCTGCTTCCTCTTCGAAAAAGACGCTGTTACAAAAGCGGCTCTTTCGCTTAAGAAATTAATATACTACGAGCTAAGATCCTCTGGCCGCAGCAATATTGGACAGGGGTACGTAAGATACACTGACTTCAAATGAATATATCCCACACTTTACTTCAAATGAATATATCAGCCGACTGCAGGAAATTAACAGGAATGGAATCACCGAATGGACTAGAATTCGAATTTACACCAACGGATCCAAAACGTTTGCAGAAGTGAGTCCTGCAGTTAGAAACGGCCTCTTTAGAAGCTGCGTTTAAGCTTCCTAGTCACTGGAGTATTTTCCAGATCTTTGCGATTCGAAAGACAGGAGAGCTAACACACGTTAAAAATAATACAAAGGCTGGGATTCACATTTTTGCAGAAAGTCAAGTTACAGCTGATGTCTTGAATCGACTGTATTCTGTCTCTCAACAGGCTAGGCGACAACAGAAGAGTCAGAATTTTCTGAGCTCTCGATCCACTTTCTTTCAGTAGCCAAGCACAACGCCAGTTTTCTCTAGTTGTATCGGCAGACCTCCCAATTTCTATCCATACGGTTAAGTGCTTGATCGACTCCAATATGGCGCATGTTACTAGCTACTAAATTGTAAATTGAGCTAACCCAGACTGGCAGTAAACAGCTGGCCGGAACCATCACTGGCCATTTTATTGGAAGGAGTCGGGAGTCTCAGAAACAATTCAGCACAGGAGATTTTCAATTGCTTCTTAAAACCAGACAGCTCTACTTCGCTGAACCTTAGCTCGAGGAGATCACGTAAATAGTGGTTCAGAGGCTGAAGGACATCCTTTAAGTCGCAAAAAGGTCTCGGATCTTCGACGGCCACTTAGGCTGAACCTTTGAGCTCTAAGTATTTTTTCTGGTATGGCTACGGATCAATAGGTCTATGCGTGCCCTTATGTCAGCCAGGAAAACCTAGCCCAATGAAAGCAGCAAAGAATTGTGTTTATATTAAAGTGTGACAAACTTCCTAGTGATCCTTGTATGCTGCGTAATATGTCTACGGAATATAGGAAATTCGGATCATAAGAAATCCGCTCCGAAAACAGAAAATTATGGCACAAGAGATGGGTGTGACTGGGGCCTACAAACGCCGCACCGGACAATTGCTCACCGCCACTCTGAAGGAAAATATAGGGAAAAAATGCAAGCGGTTGCGGCTTTGTTGGGGAGTAAGGGGTTTTTTTGGCTATAGTTTGGCAAAAACTACCTTTAGGGCGCTTTCGATGATTATTATTTATTATTATTATTATTTATTCATTCATTAAAACAAGGTACAAAATCACATATAAAAAAGACATTAAATTAAAATAAAATGGAAAAGTAAAGTTATGTAAAGTAAAGGAAAAAGTAAAAACAAACAAGTTAAATAAGTAAAAAACAAATTAAAAAAGTAACAAATAAATTAATAAATAGCAATCAATAAATAAAACATTGACATATAAGCTATAGCTTAAGATTAAGGGTACGGATAGCATGTAAAAGAGAGGACTTAAAGGATGATTTGGAAATCGTAGAGGAATAAAAATTGCTTATTCTGTTGAATACTCTGCAGCATCTATTTACTGGCTCATTAGCTCCTTATGTGGTCGAATGAGAATATTCTTTTAGGAAACGATTGGACTTGGTTTTCCTCACAGGGATATTTATCAAAATTTTATTATTCAGGAATTCTACATTAATAGCGCCTCTAATGACGTCGAATGTGAAGCAGGCCGATATCACCATTCTTCTGGAGGCTAGTGTCGATAGGTTTAAATGACCCAGTCGAAACTCATAAGGGGGTAGGCTATTAAAATCATAAGGATTGTATAGCTCTCGCAAGGCGAAAAGTAAAAATTGCTTTTGTACTGACTCGAGTCAGTCACTGTGGGTTTCAAAAGTAGGATTCCAGCTAATGCAAGCGTATTCGAGAATAGGACGTACAAGTGAAGTGTATAAAGATCTGGTGACCCACAGGCTACGAAATTCTTTGGCTCGTCTTTTGATGAAGCCAAGTTGTTTGTTTGCACGAGAAAGTAATTTATCGTAGTGTAAAGTGAAGCGGAGTTTTTCATCTAAGATAACACCGAGGTCAGCAATGTTATCAGCTCGAGTTAGCACATTATTACCGATGAAGTACGTTTTGTGTGTGACCGTGCATTTTCTGGAAAAACTAATAACCTGGCATTTACTAATGTTGAGAGAGAGCTTGTTTACATTGCACCAATGATCAAGGGAATCAAGTTTGGATTGGAGAAACAGGGCATCCGATTTCGATTCAATGGTCAGATAAAGTTTGAGGTCGTCTGCATAGAGTAAATGAGGTATGCCTGCTAGGACGTCAGATAGGTCGGAAATAAATATATTAAAGAGAAGTGGACCAAGATGGCTACCTTGTGATGCAGCAGAATTAGTACTAACGTTTTTCGATAAAAATCCTTGAAATTTTACACATTGTGTTCGATCGCAAAGGTAGGAAGTCAGCCAGCTGAGTAGAGACCCGGTAATATCGAATTTCTGTAGCTTAAGAATTAAGGTAGAATTGTCAACTCTGTCAAATGCCTTACTGAATTCTGAGTAGACTGCGTCAATTTGGTAACCTTTTTCCATTTTGCATAGAACGTCTGAGATTAGGATTGTCAAATTCGTGGTAGTTGAGCGACCTTTTCAAAAGCCATGTTTTTGTTGTTGAAAGTGTTTGGGGAGTACAATAGTGATATTTTAAGGGTGAAAAATTTTTTCATGGGGATGATTTTTTTTGTCCCTCGTGAATTCGGGGACCTTTCTGAATTGTTTTGGACGTAATTTCAATACAATTCTGGGAAAAAGTGAGCTAGTTGCGAAGATAGGGCAAAATGAAATCCGCCGGAAAACCGTCCGGAAAAACTGAAAGTAACACTAAAAGTGCTAAGGAGGAAAAGGTTGAGATCCTTTTTGTTTCGCCAGTTGGCTTCTCCGGCTGTACATCTATCTCTTCGTGACTGCAGGTCGCCACGAGGGTGTCTCCAATCCTACCGGGGTTGTAAAATTTACGAGACTGCGGGAGGTAAGGTGCCCCTGGACTCATGTCCAGCCTTATCGAAGAGGTTGTGCACCCTAGTGGGTGCAAATTTTTTTATCATTTCTTGGTAAAATTTTCCACAAACTTCATGCTTCAGTGAGACGAAGTGGAAAACCGACTGTTTTAGATTAGCCAGGAAAAGTTTGGTACCAGAAATCGATTGATGAAAAGTCATATACATGGCAACAGGTTTAGTTGGTCCTATCTTAGTAAATTTTTTGACTTTGGTAATTTGAACGAACACAAGAGGTGAAAATCAAATTAAATTGATTGTTTTCCTTTAGATGGATCCTAGATTGGAGAAAGACTTACCCTATAAATGGCCGACCATTAAGTTACGGATAATTTGCACGGTCTAAAGACGCGGTATCCTTTGAAGGTCAGCTTGCACCATCACCATTCTAGCTTGGGAACTTTGTGTCTGAAGGGTGGGGGAGGGCATATAATACAGTTTCATTATATTACTGCTAATCGTATGTATTGTATGCGTATATATATATATATATATATATATATATATATATATATATATATATATATATATATATATATATATATATATATATATATATATATATATATATATATATATACATACTTCAAAAAATACTTGCTAGTATTTTTGGAACATGTATTTCGAACAGGTATTTTTTTGTACTCGTACTAGTTACACCTAGTATGTGAAAATCCTAGTACGACCCAACTCTAATATTTATTTGCAAATTCCACAGACAAGACCGTGTTCAAAAAAAATGTGTCGAATAATCTTTGTATTTGCCCTCATAAGAAATATTTTTTTTCTGCAGCTAAGCATGCAAGTTGAAGGTTACATTTAAATCACCATCCCGATCAATCCCTCCATACCCTTAGTCAAATTTTTTTATTCTGAAACCAAAAAAATCATTTCTTGATAGCTAAATGCAGCTTTGGCAGAAGGAAAATTAAGTGACATTTGAAACGTTTGTACAAAATTTGCTGAAACAAATAAGCTGGTAGAAATGAAGTGAATAAATAATTTATTGAAATTCCATACCTGCATTATGAGGTATTTGTATAATAACATTCGCAGCTACGAACATAATTTAACTGAATCATCGACTTTCTTTTTCATTATGTGTGACGAATGAAACATTCCATTAGTATATCACAAGCATGTTATTGTACACCTTTCGAAAATAATTTGAAGTCACGCAAACGGCATAATACATACATACTCTAATAACAATAATTTGGATAATCATACGTAAATACTTATAGTATGTACATATGCAGGATGGCAGCTTTAGCATATGGATCTCACGAGGGAGAAATGTTTTTGATAGTTGATTCTACTCCACAGAATAAAGCATATGCTTTTGTGCTGATACTTTGCATCTGGTCGTATTTGCTGCATGACTTCATTGCTCTGGACATTGTAAGTTTTGCTCATTAACTACATGCAACTGTAGGCTTTTATATTTTCAACCATGTCATAATATACGTATGAAACAGTCACATTTTGTTCAATTAATTGTCTTTCAGTTTGTGATTGAAAAATGTCTATCGAACTCAATAGAGAGATTCAGACTGAATCAATTAACGGTCTAATCATATTTAAATGCAGCTGCATAAGAAGCAAAGAAATAGCATTGCCTGGTGTATGCCGCCAATCCCGCCGAGTACCATGACTATTGCTGATAATTAGATAGGTACTTCTAATAAGTCTGCCTTTTCTTTCTAACAGGAAGTTTAAATATCTCTTGAGAATTTATGAGGGATATAATAATGAAAAATGCATGCGATTATAATGGAATTCGCTAGGGAGAAGTTGTGCGACCAAAATATAAGGAGCTTAGTTAGTTACGTATGGTCAACCACAAGCTTCGTAGTGTACAAGTTCGCCTTCAACAAATAATTTGACTGAATGCACTGATCTTAATTACTCACCAAATGACAATATTTAAATGTATTTCGGAGCTTCAAAGCAAGATATCACCATTAAATTAGCTCAAGAATATTTTAAAAGAGCTCATCTAATAAAGTTATAGCCGAATAAAGTAAGAATGTCAAATATTGGGCTTAATGAGATAGACCTCAATATATCCTATTCTAAAAGGTGGTCCGATCAAAGCCTTTCTTGTTCAAACTTTTTGTTAAATTTTCATACTATTCCTTCAAACAACACAGACGTTTTTCTAGTAAAATATCAAATCAGGTCTAAAACTTATTTGCTTAAAAAATAAGGGGTATTTAGCGTTTTCGATACGCATTAGATAGATCTACATACAAACTTTTGATATGCATTAAAAATGTATTTTTTCTTCAATTAAAAAATTACTCATACATATATAGTTTGTTATGTTTAAAAAATTTTCTGAAATAATTGACAGATATTTACGAATTTTTAGGTACCATATTAATGTGTTGAAAAGATAATTTTCGAAACAAAAATTGAAAATAACATAATACTGCAAAGTATTGCGGCTGATTGAAGAACTAGTTTGCGCTTAAGTCTCTCGTTACACTGTTCAGAATTATAAATCGATAAATCGGACGTCAATTGTTCAATATCTTAAAGATTTACGAGTACTAATCTATTAACATCTTTTATTCAGTTTCCTGCCTACAAACACAGATAATTACCATTTTCAGGTCAATCAAGGTTATTTGCAACATTTTTTTTTGAATGATGGTCATGGCCTATTTTCAATCCCGTGTTACTTATGTTTTTTTTTTTACAATAATAATGCTTTGGTTCGTATTTTCTAAGACAACAAAATACACATTTTTCAAATTTAATTTATGTAATTGCTTTTTTGTTGCGTTTCAAATGATCACAGTCCTAGAAATTATTTCTTTCTCCTTATAAGGGAGCTATGGAAACATAATTAATGACTCAAAATACGAAATCATTAACATTGTTAATGTACTAAAAATAAGTGTGACTTAGCCATTGCACAGTTTCATAATATCAAATCTAAGGCTTAAAACAATTTACGCAATACTATAAAGCAAATCTATATTTAGCGTTTATATTCAATTTTACATATCTTACGATTCAACTAACACTTATAATTGCCCGTAAAGAAAACGTTTCTAATGTTAATGTTCTCCTAAATTCAATTAGCTTCGAGAGTCTTTTTCTGTTCTTATCGTTTACGTTTTCTTACCTAAGGACCTAGATAATTATGTTTCATTTTGATTTTGATTGACACTATGATGGAAGAACAAACAGATAATCCCCCTCGCCCGGATGGGTAAGACGCTGCTAGAGTTCGCTACTAGTCGATGGATTCCCTAGATTGCTCTCCACAGTGTCATCTTTGTGTCAGAGAGGTGGCTTATAGACCTCGATAGCAGGTGTGAGCATGTCGACACGCGTTGATATCGATGTATCACTAAAAATAGATAAAATCAACGAATGAAAGTTATTTACTCTGTTCCCGAAAAATATGATGATTGTTGTTATTTTGCGTGTAAATGCGACTAAGTATATTTCAATTTTATTTATTGATGATTTTTCAACATGCATAATAGCTAGGTAAACTTTTTTAAGTCAACGGTCCCAAAGCATGTAAAAATAATTATACCTAGACAACTTTTTGATGCCATGACAGAAATTGCGACTGTTAAATATGTTGCAGTCTTACATACAAGTATATAAATATTTTACAGTCTTATCTTTTTCGGAACCACAAATTTAAATAGACATAAAGATAAATAGTTAATTGGCCTGGTAATATTAGATGAAAACGGCGTTGAGAAAACTGTTGACCACGAAAATATTCATTTAACTCAGATTGCATTTTTACTGATTTTCGAACAAAATTAGTATTAGACTCGTTTCGCCGAAAATTCATATTTCTTTACATATACATATGCATATATATATATATATATATATATATATATATATATATATATATATATATATATATATATATATATATATATATATATATATATATATATATATATATATATATATATATATATATATATATATATATATATATATATAAATATCATCAAAAAAATTCAGTGACTCTTTCTCGGGAACGTGCGACAGGATACATTTGTGTATATGCAGAATAAGTCCAGGTTTCACCAAATGTCAATTATCTTTAACCCTTTGGCGCCCTTTGCGCCCATTTTAGTGATATTTTTAATATACCTATTATTTTGTACACAAATAATTTTTGCAAAAATTAAGTTCACGAAATGAATTTTAAACGTGTTTTAAATGTGAATCGGATAATGTTTTGGAATTTTTAACCTCATGTGTGCGCTAGGTGCCTAAATAGTGATCGGGAAAATTGAGTTTTTTTAACAACTTTTGACAGAGCCATCAAATCATTATGAAACTTTCAGAACATATTGATATTATTAATTTGTGAATTTGTGTTGCTTTTGATGAGCATATTGGTAGCCCTGTGGCTAGGGCAGGCGCTGAAAGTGAAAACCTTCAAATCATCGATTCTCCTGAAAAATGGTCGCTTTTTGAAAAACAAGCCACTCATGTATACATTTTATGCTTTTTCTACATAGTCAAAGTAAAACATTTGAAATTTTACAACGGGCAAGAACGGTAACCCTTCCCCAACTTACCTATATTTTTAGCATCAAAAACTTCTGTTCACGGGAACTCACGACCCAATAATCAGATATAATTGAAATTTACAGAATGTATTGCCCTTAAGTACTTAAGTTGCGTCACGTTCTCGGTATAATAGCGTTGTAACGGAAAGGCAATATTTCGTTCATGCCACAATACTTTGGAATTCCTTGCCTATCGATATAAGGCGGGTTTTATTTGGCAACAATTTCTCTAAAATCTTAACTGATTATTTAAGTGCTGACTAAACTACTAAATTCTAGGTCATATGCGCATGCTCGAATGTGGTATTTCTTTATCTCTTGCTTTTCTTAGATTAATTTTCGTTAATTTTCATAATTTTTCTTACTTTTTTTTCATTTTCTGTCTAGAAGCTTGGAAGTTTTATTTAAATTGCGTAAAAGTAAAATTATTTTAATTTCTGTATACCTTTATTATATACGTTTTGATGGCTTTATTATTATTTTTAGTATTGTTAATAATGATTCTTTGCATCGAAAAACTGTAAGTTTATTGTAAAGAACATGTGTGAATTCAATAAATACAAATACAAATAAGTAGGACCAGGTCTGATAGAAGCGATTTTATAATTTGGGCGATTCTGTGCCAGTGGTGCCATCTTGAAAAATTACTAAGAAAAATAACTGCTTCTGGCCCTATAAATTATGATTCAGTCATCAGATTTCACAGTAGCAGAATCCTACTATGAGCCACTTTTGATGGAAATTTGGTTGAAAAATTCTGTTGGAGCTGCTAGCTATGGGAATTTCAGTGTCTTAAATTATGAAAATTCGCTGAGGAAAATAAAGCTCCTAGCCCTATAGCTTCCAGTGCGGTCATGGAATCATAACGAAACTCATATTGAATGTTAAACTTATTGTAGACAATACTCAGTAGAAATCTAGTTGGAAAAACAATGATAGGGTTGCCAGCTATGGTTTTTTCGGCATAACTTTAGTAAGCGATTTTATCATAAAATTTTCAAATAGTGGTGATCTTGTAGTCAAAATTAGCAACAAATATTACGATCTAGAAAATTTGAAAACTTTTACAGGTGGTAACCCTAACTTTCTTTGTATTCCTATAACTTCCAATGCAGTGATCGGATCAATACGAAATTCGAAGAGTACGTTGACTTCAACGTCAGGTAAATGTGACATATTTTTGGCTTTGGTGCTAGCAAGGGGTTGCCAGCACGAGACGTTTCTGTTATTTCCGTACTAATAAATGCTTACATAAACATTTAAAAATAATAATAAACCTTTTTATCGCTGTAACTTTCGATGAAGTCATTGAAATTAAATTGGCTTAGGGTCTATTATTACTTAGGGTGTCTTTAAGTATCTAGTGGTAGAAGACACGCTCAAAATCTGCACAAATACTCTACTGTTCTTCGAACATTATTGTTTCTTGCGGTTTTAATGCGCTAGGTGTTTTTTTTTCTATTAAAACTCTCCTCAATATCGATAAGTAAATTTCTGCTTTGCTGGCAAAGTCCTAACTGAAGATCATATCCATTAAAATTTAGCCATGAATACAGTTATTTAATCTCACGTGATAGCTATGTCAGAAAATCAATGGTGTGAATTTTAGTTTGAACGGTAATTGATTTTCGTGCTTCGTAACACGAAGTGACACTTAATACTTATTCCAGTATATGTAGGCTCGCTTGATGAATTACAATTTATATAACGCTTTGTGTATTCTATTCAGCCTACCGTAATTTGTATGGAAATCCTTTATCGATTTGAAGAAGTGTAATGTAGGCATACAATATGTTAAGGTGATTGTGTAGGCATTATGTATCAACTCAAACAATACAAGCGTTCTTAATTCCCGGTAGGAAATAGATAAGTCGAATTACTTCTTGTAGCTGTATATTCTTGGGTATTATCCAAATCGAGTTCAGCTCTTGTAAAATGCGTAAACAAAATCAAATTAAATACTGAAAATGCTGACAAAACGGTAAATATGGAATTAACATGCATATGAATGAACACACATACTCAAGTCCGAGATTAAAACGAATATTTCATCTTTGTCTACTTTGACAGGTTTAGGTTTTGGGTAATGAAACATGAGTTGGTAGAAACAGATTAGTATGCTTAAGGAACACTTTGCTCCATAAAGTCCTTGTATTTGTCATGTTCTCCTCAGAAGAACAAACGAAACATAAATATAACTTTTTTGTGAGAGCAGAATTCGTCGAAACTATTGCATGAGCCATACATTAATCTTTAAGATTCATAAATAGCCTTGACCCGGTTTTCGCAACACCAAATCTTCCCTCTACGAAACGAGAAACAATACCATCCATCGCGCATCATTTTGACAAATGAATATTCACTCCTCGACACTGAATCAAAACAATGAATGAACGGATATGAAATCCAGTCTGTTTTTGTGTGCATAACACCACGAAACGATTCGCAAAAATGACAGTATCCTAATTGTGACTTTCAAATGAATTTGTGTTTCTTCAGAGTTAATTAATATGGTTTACATTCTGGGAAGCGTATGGATTTCATTTGGCAAGCAACGCAAATTATATGAGTGGGAAGAAAGAAACATGAAAGTGAATTGAAAATACTTCGATGTTTACTGCCTTAATTGAATTTCTTTTCGAGGAAATCGAAAACGGCCGGTTTGGCAGATTTCTTTCTATTGGCCCAGTTATTTGTTTAAGGTTGTACTACGTGCGGAGGGAGAAAGCAAGATTGCATTTAATTCATTTAGTTTAAAAGGGGAGACAAGTTGGATTTCACTTCACTTTATTTGACCGCAACCTCAATCAAAATTGTCTAGTTACTTAAAGTGGATATGACACCAATCAAAGATACAAATCCAATGAGCTCGACAATATCGATTTGCATGTAAATTACGAGCCTGCCCGATGGGGAATAAGCACATAAACTAATCAAAAGATTTTCGCAGGGGAATCACTACATAGTTCCGAAATCGAGTAAATTAAATGGAAGCGGCAGTTACAGTGTGTTCCACAAAAACGTGACTCATGTTATTTTTACCTTAGCGCTTGCTTTTACCATTTTTGCACCTCATTAATTATATCATTATAGTTTGAACTTTCGTGAAGAAAACATATTTAAAACATGAGCTCCGCGTACAAGAAGTGTTTTGAAATTGTATTTTTAGTTACTCATTACAAAGGTCCTAAAATGTGAAAAAGAAACAGAAAAATTATACGGAAACAAGTGTTTCTTTTGTGAAGAAGTGGATATAGAAGTATAGGTAGGCAGGTCGGTTGAAGTGGCTGGCGATCTTCAGAGACCTGACGACTGACTCGCATAGGCACAAGAGAGGCCCGTTGTGATGCCACAATAGTTAGTGACTCTCTCCAACTCACTGAGCTCAGGCAACCATCTGCTTCCTTTGATAAACTGGACTATCCCCTTTAAATTGGCCATGGACGACAGCTCGATCATGTTTGAGAGAAAGGGTGCACCAAGTGCCACCAACCTTCTCCTTGCCAAAGCCGGACACTGACACATGAGATGGAGGACGGATTCCTTCTCGTCCTCAGAGCCGCAATCGTTAAACTCTACGCCCAATCTTTGAGCCTAGAAGCTGCCTGGTGCGATTTGCATCCATGGATACCTAGAACTGCCTTGCTATCGCACAGGATGATTCATCCGCCCAGGACTTCCTAGCATCCTCAAGATATTTTTGCCTTATTGCCAATTTGACCGATGTCATCGGTATACCTATTGAGATGGAGCAAGACACCTCCGGTAGCAAGATTCCAAGCCTTGCTAGTTATGTATATGACACCTACACAATTGTATTGCATTAGAAATGCAACAAGCTAGTTATGTATATGACACCTACACATTTGTATTGTATTAGAAATGCAACAAGCTACAATTCACTGTTATAAACACTCAACACTGAATTATGTTTTAAATAAACTTAATTAAACAGTAGGCTAAGATAATTGACATTTTGAATGAACGTAGACGATTAGGCTAGTCTACTTGGAATTTTCGAAGAAATAAAAACGAATAGAGTCGAAACTCGAGTTTTATTTAAATACGTATACATATCTTTCATTTACAAAAAGATATAACTGGCGCAGTCGGATACGAATCTCGGGCAAATAATTTTTTATATAATAATAAAAACAATGCAAGAGTCCGAACACGAAGCCAAAAGTCGGCTTAAAAGACCTGGTGAGGCTGCTAGGTTATCTTGCTATAAATAAAATAAAATAATAATAATTACTGAAAAGTTTCGACAAACCGTTTGTCGTTGGTGGAGATAGAAGTGTGATCGAAGAATGAAACTTTGAGCGGCGAATACTCTTCGATTAAGAAAATTTGCAAAACGTAGAAGGTAGAAGTATACAGACTGTGATAGTGATAGATAGAAATAAATACAAATTGTGATAAAAGTGATTTAATTAAAAAGTGAACAAGAAGTGATCTCTCTCTATCTCACGACTCGAAAAGATTTCCGGTTAGAAATTGAAATTAACA
This sequence comes from Nemotelus nigrinus, assembly GCA_947369275.1. Taxonomy (NCBI): domain Eukaryota; kingdom Metazoa; phylum Arthropoda; class Insecta; order Diptera; family Stratiomyidae; genus Nemotelus; species Nemotelus nigrinus. The sequence continues at coordinate 31,129,376 of OX376372.1, forward strand.
TTTTCGGTCGGACTTGTCAAGTTCAGTTCAACTCGTTGTTCGCTTCCTTTCGCGAAAAATGTACGCAAGGAGTGAGAAGCAGATTTACGTTTTCGAAGGCTCATATTGAGAAATACCACAGTAAGTATTTTTTTTTGTAATTATAAACTGGGAAAAAAGAGAAAAAGATGATGAGCAATCGCAAGAAATTGACAATGAAGATTTAGTGAAAAAGAAACACGAAAAGAAAGTTAAGTAAACAGAAAGTTTTCTCAGCTGGATTACAGTAACGAGTCGAATTTTTAATATATCTATAAGCGAATGCGATTTGGGAATGAATGTACTATTAGGATAGTTGAAGCAGGATTTATCGAAGATTCCAAGAGAAACTTTAAATATGTAAAAAGACAAATTAATCAAACTAAAAATCAGTGGGATAAATAAAAAAAAATAAAAAAAAAAAAAAATAAAATATTAATAGTTGTTACCAACAATAATAACAAAAGCCCTCCGGAGCTGAAAGTCCGAACAGTGAGGACAAGATCCTAAACAAAAAAAAAAAAAAAAAAAAATATTAATAGTTGTTACCAACAATAATAACAAAAGCCCTCCGGAGCTGAAAATCCGAACAGTGAGGACAAGATCCTAAACAAAAAAAAAAAAAATATAAAACAAAAAAATTATATTAATAGCTGTTACCAACAATAATAAAAAAAAAACTGTTCCCGAAAAACAATTGATTCAATAATCAGTAAAAAGAAATAAAAAGTAAAAGAAAACAAAAATTTTTTTTATTAGTTGTTATCACTAATAAATAATGAATGAATAATAGAAAAGAAAAGAGGAGTGAAGAGTATAACATAATAAGAAAAGTAGATATTAAAAATTTTGAAATGGAACAGCAAATAGAAATATTACAACGTGAGTTAGCAGAAAGGGAAAGTCAACTACGGGTAGTAGGAGAAGCGTTAATACGAGCAACGACCCAACAAGCTGCAACACAAAATAATGTACTAAAAACCATACAACATATGAGTATATTTACGGGCAATGGAGCAGTATCAATAAACGCATTTATACGAAGCGTAGAATTTTTTCTACAAACGATTGAGAGCGAAGAACTAAGAAAAACTGCAACGAGAAATATATATTTTGAAAGAATACAGGGAGAAGCAAAGGATGTTATTATAAACATACAGCAGCCAGATAATTGGAATTCGATAAAAGAAAAACTCAAACGGAGATTTAAACCCGATATGGAGCCATCGGACATCTACAAATGGATTAGCAGCTTGAAAGCCAACACAGTGAGTGAGCTTGCAGTAGAAGTAGAAAAAATTAAATGTAAATCCGATGAATTAATTATATATTATTCGAATAATTTGCATATAGATCTAAGTAATGTTGATTCTTTGCTTATAAATACGATTAAAGAAATGACCCAAGGTGTTCTCTTGGATAAGATATATGAAATTTGTGAATTAGAAGAAGTGTTGAAAATTATGGGTAGTAGAAGATTCGAAAACAGTTGCATCAGACAAGAATACAGACAACAAAAAGTAAATAGTTTTTCAAAAGCAAATAGTTTTTCACGAAATAAACACCACCAACATAAAGAATTTGAAGAACAAGACAGATTTTACAAACAAACCGGATATAATTACAGACAGTACAAACACCAAACAGACCGGAATTGGGAACGAAACAGACGTGACGACCAAAACAGACACCAACAAGGTCAATATTCAGAACCGAATAAACCAAATCAACATCAAACTAATCGTTTTAAAAATTCGGGAAATATTGGTTTCAGTCATCAAACTAATCGTTCTAAAAATTCGGGAAATATTGGTTTCAGTCATCAAACTAGGTATTCACTTAAAAATCCCAACCAGCACAAAAGAAATTTTTGGGAAAATTCTGGGCAATATAGGCAACAGGGTGTAGAGCCTATGGAAGTAGATAATGTGCAGAAGCATATGGGGTACGAAAGTAAAAGAAATTCGTATCGAAATTTCAATAATGATCAGTTCCAAAGGAACGATAGACAAAATGATCACGTAGAGTCAAATCATGTTAGTGGTAGTCCAGTGCAGTCAGAACAGGCAACGTTTTTTCTAAACTAGCCTCGGACGACCTGCCACTAATTAATTTTACTATTAGCTCCATAAAATACACAGCATTAATAGATACGGGATCCTCGTTTAGCATCATTGACGAGAATCTGAGAGAGTTTGAAAAAATCAAAATCAAACCTCTATATTTCTCTACAATAACAGGAAAAGATTGTGTAAATTATGAAGTACATACACCTACCCCATTAGAATTTAAACTTCCAGCTGAAGTGAAAATAAGGTGGAAAGTTAGGAACCTGGCAAACAGGAAATATAATTTTATCATTGGTGTTGATTTGTTGGACAAACTAAGCACTGTGATTGATCTCGAAAACCAAACAATATCTCTTAACGGTCAATTAATAAATTTTTTGAATAATCCATACATCATTAATCAAATATATACGTTAGAACAAATCGAAAATGATTACATGAACCACCTCAAATTAGATCATTTGAACAGCGAAGAATATCGGGAAGTAATAAAAATAATTAACAGATTTGAAGCTATATTCTTCAAAGAAGGAGATCAACTCACAAGTACACCCAGTATAGAACACGAAATCCCAACCACCACAGATCGGCAAATAAACTCTAAGTTATATAGGTATCCTCCTAAACACGAAGAAGAAGTGCGTAGGCAAGTTAGGGATATGGAAAAACAGGGAATAATAAGGCAGAGCAATTCGAAGTACTCAAGCCCGTTGATAATTATTCCAAAGAAAATTGATAATTCGGGGAAAAGAAAGTTCAGATTAGTCATCGACTATCGTAAGCTAAACGAAGTCACAATCGATGACAAATTTCCCTTACCTAACATAGATTCAATATTAGGTAAACTAGGAAATTCACAATATTTCACAACCCTAGATCTGGCGAAAGGCTATCATCAGATCTTAGTGAAAGAAGAAGATAGGAAAAAAACTGCTTTCGTAACGCCACATGGTCTTTACGAATTTGTGCGTATGCCGTTTGGGCTCAAAAACGCCCCGGCAACGTTCCAACGTCTCATGAATGAGATTTTACGGGATTTTATAAACAAAACTTGCGTTGTCTACCTTGACGACATTTTGATTTTTAGCACTTCCTTAAAGGAACATGTAAAGGCTATTACAGATATCTTCAAAGTTTTAGAGAGTCACAAACTAAAAGTGCAAATAAACAAATGCAATTTCATAAAGAAAGAAACTGGTTTTCTTGGGCATGTAGTCACAAATGAAGGATTGAAACCAAACCTGGAAAAAATTAGTGTTATTCAGTCCCTGGTAATACCAAAAACGGAAAAACAAATAAAAAGTTTTCTTGGACTTACTGGTTATTACCGGAAATTCATTAAAGATTACGCAAAGGTGGCCCAACCAATCACAAAGTATTTGCAGAAAGGAGCTAAGCTCAACATCAAAGACCCAAATTACATTGAAGCGTTTGAAAAACTGAAAAACTTAGTTATCTCGCCACCAATTTTAAAATTTCCAGATTATAAAAAACAGTTTCACTTAACCACGGATGCGTCGAATTACGCGATAGGCGCCGTGTTGTCGCAAGATGGTCACCCGGTATGTTTTGCATCCAGGACATTGAGAAAACATGAAAGAAACTTTTCGGCTATAGACAAAGAGTTCTTGGCCATCATGTGGTCGATCCACTATTTCCGACCATCCCTCTACGGAAGCAAATTTAAGATATATACGGATCACCAGCCAATTAAATACTTGAACGCCAAATATCAAGGTAAAGATCTCTCACCTCGACATCAACGGTGGCTTACCAAACTAGGCGAATATCAGTATGAAATAGAGTATCTCAAGGGAAAAGAGAACCATGTAGCAGATTTTTTAAGTAGAATCAAGCAAACGGGAGAAGATAAAACGGTATCAGATGAATTGGAAAAAGAGACTCAAGCATATTCAGATTTAGGAATTTTACTCAACGTTGAAGAGGATATAAATTCTACCACGGCGACTAAGCATTCAGCGGAGGAAGAACTTTTGGATTATATCCCAATAAAGTCAGAAATTGTAAACAAATATAAAACACAGTTAATCTTAACAAATAATAAGACACAAGAAATAGAGATAATGCATGGAAAAAGAATAATATATATATCCGAATACGACTTTAGGAATTTACGTGATATCTTAAGAAGGTATATCAAGAAGGGCATAACTGGAATATACACAGAGCTATCTGATAGTCAATATAATGTAGTACAGGAACATATAAGACAAATGTTTTCAAACGACAGGCAAATTAAATTTGCAAGATGTTCATTTAGAGCACAAGATATTCACACAGAAGTACAGATATCGCTTTATCATGTCAGAGAAAGTTTTCACTCAGGCATACAAGAAACCTTCCAAATGCTTAAAAACAAAATCTACTATCCAAAATTACAAGAGTTGATACAACTAGTCATAAATCAGTGCGATGTGTGTCAGGAAGTTAAATACGAGCGACGGCCTATCAAACCGAAATTTCAGCTAACGGAAACAGCTACAGATGTAAATGAAATAATCCATATCGACATGTATTTTATAATGAAATATTGTTTCCTCATTTGTATTGATACGTTTTCGAAATTTGGTACAGCATATTATTTACCTGACAGAAACCATCTCACAATAATAGAAACTCTTGAAGAACATTTTACGAAATTTGGAAAACCAAACAAAATAGTTTCAGGTAATGAGTTTAATGCGATTCGAATCAAAGAATATTTTCAAAATGAAGGTATTATTCATCACATGACAAAGCCTCATAGCCACACTGGCATTGCTGACATAGAAAAATTACATAGCACAATAGCTGAAAAATTTAGGATTCTTACTTTTGGAAAGGCAAAATTCGCACCGAAACGAATACTACAACAGGCATTACGAAATTATAATCAGAGGTACCATTCATCTATTAAGTGCACACCATGCGAAGTGCAGAATCGAAAAGTAGATCTTGAACAAATAAAAAAAAATTTGATCGACACTAAAAACAAAATGCTAGCAAAACAAAATGTAAAACGAGAAGAATATGTTGAAACACGTACAACAGGCTTTATAAAAAATTACAAAGCGACGAGACTCAAACAATTACCTAAATATCGAAAATCAAAGCTGGAAAATATTCATCCAGTCAATATTAAGAGGGTACGTAAGTCTGTGGATTGTAACGGAAACTCAATGGACCCTATTACGAAAGAAGAAAGAAAAGTGATTGACAAGGCTACAAACTCAATGGACCCTATTACGGAAGAAGAAAGAAAAGTGATTAACAAGGCTACAAATAGGGAATCACAGGAAGAAGTTATAATATCAAAATTTAATTTAACTCTAACACGCCAAGATATAAATAGTCTGGTGGGCTCATCATGGTTAAATGACAATATTATAAACTTTTACTTAAACCTTTTAGTAGAACGCAATCAACAGCAAATCAACATCTATTCAATTCATGAATTCCCGAAGGTTTTTACTATGAATACTTTCTTTGTTCCAACTTTATTACGTTTAGGCTATAAAACAGTGAAAAATTGGACGAAAAATGCAGATATTTTTGCATATGATCTTATATTAATTCCTGTTCATGTCAACGGTACGCATTGGTGCCTAGCGGTAATTAATTTCCGGAACAAAACTATAAAATATTACGACTCTTTAGGAAATAATAATCCACAACTTCTTAATACATTAGAGAACTATTTAAAAGAAGAATCCCTAGATAAAAAAAGAATACCGTTTGTTACAGAAGCATTCATTAAAGAAAATGCTAATAATTGTCCAAGGCAAAGTAATGGGAGCGATTGTGGAGTTTTCTGCTGTATGATAGCTGAATACCTCACAAGAAATTGTAACCCAACATTTACACAAGTAGATATACCATATTTCAGGGAAAGAATGATCTTAGAAATAGTTCAGGGAAAACTAAAAATATAAACAAACTTGTGTTCATACTAACAGTTAGTTTCATTTAAATATTATTTTACTTTACATTAAAATTTGTACCTTTTTGACACAATAATCATATTGATGACAACAACACAAGGATCTACTAAAAACGGAATTAAGACATTCGACAAATAAAGTACAGACTCTAATATAAAAAAATGAACGACAGAACTAAGAGAGGCTTGATTGACATAGTAGGCACTCACACAATACGCAATCGAGTATTTTTTATATACATTGAAAATGTGAATGAAATGCATTATTTTAGTATGAATTGATGAGCGAACTATAATGTAAAATATATTAATTAGCTTAAAACGTACTTTAATGAAAAAAAAAAAAAATCAATTTTGCAAATATGTGACCGAATGTTAACAACAAATGACGATGTAATACAGAATTACTTATGAAAAAAGCAAAAGTTTATAGATTGTTAATATTTGAAAACCTAAATTTGTAAGATACAAATGGCTGTGAGAAGAGAAAAGATGAAAATCACCTGGAATCTATTATTTTATATTCCGTAGCCATATTGACGAAATAAAAGATCAGAATGCTGATTGATAATTTTGATAAAGTTCTCATATTAGAAAGAACAATTGTAATTAGCTTCACTGATTAAAAAAAAAAAAAAAAATGAACAACAAAGAAATTGATTTTAAGAAAGAAATTATATTTATGTTTAAACATATGTTTTAAATGAACTTAATTTAAACAAACATTGTATATTAAAAAAAAAGCAAAGAATTGTAAAATTTGATGTAGAAAATAGAATTCAGGAGAATTCTAATTGTGTGAGGGGAGAAGTTATGTATATGACACCTACACAATTGTATTGCATTAGAAATGCAACAAGCTAGTTATGTATATGACACCTACACATTTGTATTGTATTAGAAATGCAACAAGCTACAATTCACTGTTATAAACACTCAACACTGAATTATGTTTTAAATAAACTTAATTAAACAGTAGGCTAAGATAATTGACATTTTGAATGAACGTAGACGATTAGGCTAGTCTACTTGGAATTTTCGAAGAAATAAAAACGAATAGAGTCGAAACTCGAGTTTTATTTAAATACGTATACATATCTTTCATTTACAAAAAGATATAACTTGCTTGCTCATCGGCCTCAGAGTTGCCCTGAAAACCCCTATGTACAGGTACCCAAATCAATTGAACAACCGAATGTCTCGATATCTCCCTAAGAGATGCACGGCATTCTGCCACAATCGTGGACACTGTGCAAGGACCAGCAAGGGATTTAATAGCCACTTGGTTATCCATGAAAATACCAATAATGACCGCGAATAATCGATTACACTGAAGCCAGTCGATTGCCTGAAAAATAGCCGCAACCTGCGCCTAAAAGACACTACAGTGGTCTGGTAGATCGAGGGACAGCTTGAGATTCAGCTCATCTGAGTATTCACCACTCCCGACTCTATTGTTTAGCTTTGAGCCGTCAGTGTATACATAAATAAGCCCACTTTCGAGGGTGACACCACCACACCATTCATCACTACCACGAATGCGAGTTGTGAACTCCAAATCCAGTAGGCATTGCGGAGCGATGTAGTCAACACCAGCTGGTGCGGGTAATCCCTCTTCACATGATCGAGCTCTGTTCTATTTTATGCTGAGATACAATTCAATCTCACAGCAGCAAAATTAGCTTGCTGCGAGATCAGTAAATTGGTTGGCAGCCAATGTAGCAGCACAAGAAGTGCCTTAGTAGGGGTGGAGCGGAGCGCTCCAGTTACCAGTAGTGCAGCCATCCTCTGCACTTTTTCAAGCTGCCATTTGCAGGTATCCTTAAGAGCAGCCTGCCACCAGAACGCTATCCCAAACAATAGAATTGGCTCAACCACAGCGGTATAAAGCCAAGCAACAGTACGAGGCTTTAGTCCCCAATCACCCCTATGGCTCTTTTACAGCAGTAAAGTGCGTTAAAAGGCTTCCGAGCTCTTTCTGCTATATTTTAGGTCCATAATAACTTCTATTCTAGGATAAGCCCTAAATACTTGACCTTTTGGCTCAGGTTAATGGAGACCCCATTCAATTTGGGTAACTCAAAATAAGGAACTTTGTACTTCCTTGTAAACAGCACTAGCTCAGTTTTGCTATGATTCACATTCAAGCCGCACTCACGATTCCAACGTGAAAGTTTGTCAAGAGAGTAATTAAGCCTCTTCAAATAATAGATAAATACTTAGATAAATACGTAGATAAATACTTTCCCGACACTGCTACAGCTATGTCGTCCGCATAAGCAATCACTTTGCAGCCGGTACGGTCCAGCCTCATTAGAAGAGTATTCCCCGTGATGTTCCACAGCAAGGAAGAGAGGACTCCACCCTGAGGTGTGCCCGTACTGACTCCTCGTCTAACGCTGGCATTCTCCAGGGAAGAGCTTACCACTCTACTTTTCAGAAGCTGCGCAATAAAAGCAATCAGCCGCTCATCCACACGCAACACCGAGAGTGCCGCAACAATTGCGTTAGACTTTACGTTGTTGAAGGCCCCCTCGATGTAAAAGAAGGCGGCAAGCATATAATCCTTAACAACAAGATATGTCTCACCTTACTCAATACGGACGTGAAGAGCATAAAGAAGTATAAAGAACGTGGGAATGTGGATGATAAGCCAGGTAGAGGCCGTACTAGAGGTACATCGACAAGGGTTGATTAAGTGACTTGTGAGATATTTCCGAAAAACACAACGCTTAGTCTGAGGCAGGCCAGAGAAAAACTTCTTAGAAAAAATGTTCGAGTCTCAATGAATACAATTAGACGGAGACTCCAAAAAGCTGGCATAAAAAGCCGAAGTACGAACCCTGAACCGCTACTAACAGCAACACAAGCAGAAAAAAGGCTGAGCTGGGCAAAGGAGAATTTGGAACGTGATTGGCGCCAAGTAATATTTACCGACGAATCATCTTTTGTTGTCTACAACTACTGGTGGAAGGCTTGGACAAAAAATGGAGAAAAAATTTTTCCAGCGTACAGCTTAACATTCAGCAACGGTGCATGTTTATGGCTGCTTCTCAGAAAAAAGGGTTTGGAGAGTTAATTACTTTCTCTACAAACTTGGATGCTCAATTCATGCTTACTTTGTATAAAAAATAAAGACTACTGAAGTCCGCAGAGAAATTATATGGAAGTGAAAACGATGACTGGATTCTGCAAGAGGATAATGATCCCAAGCATCGAAGTCGCCTCTGTATATCTTGGAAGGAGGAAAATGGACACAAACTTTGGATTGACCATCAGAGTCCAGACGCGAATCCCATTGAAAATTTGTGGTGGCTGATGAAGTTTGGACTAAAAGGGAAAAGAGTATCCAGTACAACTTACACGCACCTTCAAACATATTTGGCATCTTAGTGTGGATTATGTTGAAAAATTGAGGCAGTTTTATCGCAAAAGATGCGAAGCAATTATAAATAAGAACAGCGATTGGACTGCATATTGAGATAATTTGCGAAACTTGTAATTATGTATATTTGAAGAAATAAATTGGAAAACAATTAATTATGCGGTTTTGACGCATTTTTTAAGACACGTTTTTGTGAAGCATATTGTAGTTAGGTATAAGCACTGTAAGGAAAATCTGTCGAGAAATTATTGAGTTCATTAAGCTCTAACTGTATAGATAGAATTAGACATTAATGTCGATTTGTTTAGAAATCTCAGTAATTTAAAAATTATTTTTCACAATATTAAATTGCTAGATAAATTCTCCACGCTCGAAAATGTGATTTTTTGCAAAGGCAAATGTTCAACTTCGGAATTTAGTTCCTTGATATCAATTCCACGATCATTAAAAACATATTGGAACTAATGATGCAAAGCCAATGCTATCAGTTACAATGGGCTATTGAAAGAAAGCCGCATTAAAACCTACTAACAAAATAGCATAACAGCATTATTACACGGTTGCATGAAACGTTTACCCTGCGTGCTTGAGTCAAAGTCATTCCATCCTATGTGAAGGCTATCAATAACCTTCATTCTTCGTATTGATTTACTAAATTCGTATATATGTACGTTTATGTATGCATAGACACGACAATGCCGCAAATTTACAAATAGGACACAGGCCAATGCCGATTCGAACTCGACTTGATGAGTAAGTTGTGATGTAATCATGCAATCCTTGTCTTTGATGAGCCCCGGCAGATGCTTTCCTGTTAGGACAGTTTTGGTGCATGCAAAAATTTTTCATACTTAGACCTATTACACTGCACACACCTGAATTCATGCATATATATGTATATGTTAAAGAATTCGTCCTACTGCACTTCGACACCAAACAGTAGGTAGAGAAAATCAATTGAATTGCATGCAGCATATTGCAAGATGCTCCTTCAAAGGACTTACAAAAGTGTAATAAGTGCTATGAAGATTAGAATAGATGTAGGGCATATCATGTTTATGGAAGTTGGATATGTATGCATGCAGGAGTATTTTTGACCTAGCAAATCATGTTTTTTAGGTTTATAAATTTTATATTATTCCTTTTCAACTGTTGTTTTTTAACAGTCCCTTAATGAATTATAGCGCCATTAAAATGGATTATTTTGAAAATATGTAAATGGCTTTTTCCTCCGTGGTCCTTTTTGCTTCTAGAATTCTCATACGAAAGAGTGAAGAAATAAAGACAATAAAGACAATTTTCAGATGTAAAATAATTCTCAAGCTACGATGGGTGCTGTTGACACCATCTTATTGAAATTTTCATTGCGAGTAGAGGTAGTAATGAAGAACCAGAGCCTCTAGAGTAGCCAATACATTTGTTCGAATATGGTGCCTAATTAATAGCTTAGTGACCTGGTAGTTTTTAAAAAAGCCACTATAGCGACTATAGCAGCAGTTATCAGATGAATATTCACGTGCCGCAACTATTCATGCTGATGGAAGTGTGATCTTAACCTCCTCGCGGTGGCTGCTGGTAACAATCTTCCGCGAAGGAAAGATTGGCTAATATTATTCACGCTTTGGGGAGTTAGCCCGTAAGGAAAAAAACCCTAAGCCAGTGGTGGAACAGCATATGCCGAGGGCTGAATGGTTGCTGGGTGAAGCAGTCGCTAATATGCGAATTCGGGTGTCGGATGGTAAGCGCCCGTCTAATTTAATGCTTAGGCCGGGATACAGAGGATAATACGGCTGGTCTTTTATATTCCTCCTACTCGTGGGACCAACATTGAAGGAAACAAAGTATAAAAGGAGGGAGCTGCCTTAAGTGCCCCAAAACTAAAGGCCCCAGAGCCTTCCAACAGTGGAGCTCCAGTGCTCCCCAGTGAATCCTCAAGGGAATTAAGGGAACAGATGAAGCCTAAATCCCAGAATGCCAAACAACAAAGGCACAAGAAGAGCCAAAGCAAGAGGAGAGTGAAACATAGCTCCACACCAAAAAACAAAGGTGGACAAGGCAAGGATCAAATATCCCAGCCAGCTTCACAAAAAGAGAGGCAGACCGGAAGAAACAAAGGCAGCAGAGGCTCCCGCAGCCTCCTCCTCTACCTCTGACGGCAGATCCTCGTTACAAATCGCGGAGGACCTCTCGCGCAGTATGGAAGCACTTAACATGCTTAGCGCCAACTTTCGTGACAACTAACAGGCAAGAGGTACTAGACCTTACGTTAAATGCAGCGCATTAAGTGAAGAAGTGGAATGTCCTAGAAGTCGCTTCTTTCTCTGATCATAGGCACAGTGGCGGCTCGTCAGGGTGGGCCCGGCCCACCTGGCCCAACCTGACGAGCCGCCACTGGGCCCGCTCGACACAAAAACACTATTATAAGGTATACGCGGATACCAACAAGAAATATCTACTTTACTTTAACTCAGTGGCGGCTCGTTAGGGTGGGCCTGGCGGGCCGGGCCCACCCTGACGAGCCGCAATAGGCATATAAACTTCAAACTAGGAAAATATATTGTAAAAGGGGTAAAGTACAGGCAACCAAAGTGTACGGACTAGGGAGGCTATCAAAATGGCCTTACAATATATATGTCATGGCCTTACAATATCTAGGAATACACCTAGATAGGAAACTCACCTGGGACAATCATCTTAATAAAACGACAATGAAAGCCAGTAAGACACTCTGGGCGACAAAACAAATGCTTGGGCGCAGTTGGGGACTATCTCCAAGGCAGACGCTATGGGTATACAAACAAATGGTAAGACCTATCCTCCTATATGGAACTGTAGTGTGGCGGAAGAAAATCATACAAAAATCTGCTATTAATAGGCTCAACAAGCTTCAAAGGATGGCCTGCCTCCTGATTACAGGAGCAATGAGCTCCACCCCAACAGCAGGAATGGAAGCCTTTCTTAATCTTTCGCCGCTACACCTCAAAATTCAGGAGGAAGCAGCGAAACAAGCCATTAGCCTACAACAGGCCTACAGGTATAAATCAAGAGACCATAAAGGCCACCTTAAAATCCTGGAGGATGTTAGGCCCATAACAGAAATGTTGAACCTCAGTGACCAAATAAAAACCGAAGCAATATTCGGGAAGAGGTTCAAGGTTACAATTCCATCAAGAGACAAATGGAAGCATGGACCACCTCCCTCGTACAAAGGAGCGCAAATGTGGTATACGGATGCTTCAAAGATGGATTGTGGAGTAGGAGCAGGGATCGTAGGTCCCAAGTGCAAAATGCATTTCCCTCTCCCAAAGGAGGCCACGATCTATCAAGCAGAACTATCTGCCATACTAAGAGCCGCACAAACAATAAAAATAAAGAGCAGTAAAAGAGACAGAATTAAGATCTTATCGGATAGTCAAGCGGCTCTCATGGCTATAAATCACGATCAAATAAACTCGGCTACACTCCTAGAGATGAGAGATGCCCTAGAAGAAGTAGGGACACAGAACAGCCTGGAGTTGATATGGATCCCCGGCCATGAGGGGCATCAAGGAAACGAGAAAGCTGACACCAGAGCCAAAGAAGGAGCAAAAATGCCCTTCATAGGTCCTTCTCCGTACTGGGGTTTTACAAAGACAGATAATGAAAAGGAAATTAGATCTTGGAGCAAGAAAAATATCGAAGACTACTGGCTTAATATTGAGGGTTTAAAACACTCAAAAAAATACCTTGGCTTCGATAACAAAAGAGCAAAAGAAGCTGTGGCTCTCTGCAAAAGTGGCATAAGACCCCTATGCGGAGCACTGACAGGACACCTTCCTTGCAAAAAGTATATCCACAGGATAGGTGAGGAGCAGGACGACCGCGGCAGATACTATGGGGAAACGACAGAGTGTATAGAACATCTGCTCACACTCTGTCCAGCACTAGCGAGAAGAAGAATCGAGCTCCTAAGTTCTGCTCTTCCTTCCATCAGAGACAACACAAATGTCCCATCAAGGAACATATCAAGGTTCATTAGAAGCCTGGAAATCCTATAGGACATAACGCAAAGGAGGCGGAATAGACCCAGGAAGTCGCAGTGCTAGGGTACCTCTGGACCCACTCCAGGCTATCAATCAAATCAATCAAGCTTGAGGTAAACACTGTTAATAATCGGCATAATAGTTGGTCTGGTGGACTGCGTAGTTGGAATAAAGAGCCAGCTTCAAATACATTGGGAGAAAATTGTAATATATTTAATTTGGTTTAATTGAATTGATAGATGTCTCTACGAATGGAAAACCAAGTTACACACACAATTGTAAATAATACTTCCTCTCTATCGTTGTTTGTAACTAGTAGAAACCAATTTTTGCAAACATACACGTTAAGTTTGGATTAAGAAAATAAATCAGTGAATTATAATGTAATCCAAAAATATAAGTTTTAATTTGAACTATAAAATTGAAGACAAAACACAGCTGTAAGCCACTTAGCCAAGCAACAAGCTATTTGATTTTCATCATCAACTAAAAGGAAATAGGCCCAGACAACACTGTCAGCACATTACATTAATATTTTTCAGTGATAAAACATGAATGGGACATATGGAGAATAAAAATAGTAAGATAAAGTTAGTTGATGGAAAGTTAGCAGAATTCAAAAAATGCAAAGGAGAACAAGAAGATCTTTCATATTGCTCGTGTTCCATTATTGCTATTTAGTACTTGCAAGTACCTCTGGTTGCTTCCAGCTACTCGCGCTCTCGTTCCCGAGTAGTTCATCAGTAGTTACGCCTTTTTTGCCATGAGGTGACTATTTAGTTGTCAATAGGTGGCTTTGGTTTTTTCATGGTTATGTTGAATGTTTTGGTAGTTAGGAAATTAGAAATAGTCCTTATAATGTGCGGAAAGCTAAAACAGGTAATTTTCTGTTAGTAACTTTTATATTTTCTACCGATTGTGGTAGTTTATACTTGTTATTTTCTCCGTTTATTTTCAACTGCATACAACTTCACAGGTTAGAATCTGCTCGTATGAACGATGATGGCGTTCCATTTGTAATCTACTGCCAAGCACTTGGAAGTACTAATTGGTAAAAATGCAACACGATAATTTTTAATCATTAACAGGAAAAAATTTTTTTTTTTGTTTTGAAAAACTATATGAGAGAAATTGCTTCCCATGCAGCAATATAGAGCTGGTATGAGAGATGCATCAGTTCCAATCAAAGATTGAAGAGTAACTTTGGTATAACTAATAATAAACAGCATTTAATATACGATTCTTCAGAAGATTTTTAAAAACGGAATAAGCTCTAGCACCGTTCAAAGTCTTTGGTAAATTATTATATAGGGTGGCGCAAAAGTTTGTGCACTTTGACCTAAACAATCAACTCGAATTAATTAATCGGGGGAAAATACACCTTAAAAATTGTGAAACCCTCTTTAATTTTTCATTAGCGTACTTTGCTTTAATTAATTCCTGTACAGAGATGCAGTAGAAATAGTAGTGATTATATCAAAATAATGACGTTTGCTTAAGAGTCGGCAAATTCGAAGAGGATTAGTACGTATGCTATATCTCTAGTAAAATATGTAAACCCGCTATTACTTGGGTTTATCTGTAGTATAGTAAAAGGACCATTGGAAGCATACATTTATTCTTTCAGATTTCGTTAGTTGAAGTAAAAGCACGAAATTTATCTAAGGACCTTGATTTTAACGACCAATTGTCACAACCTGAAAAACTTTGAAAATCTTCACCGGGTCAAACCCTGGCCGTCATATAGAAGCCCGATCGTGACTTGCAATCTGACAGGTACTAATGTACGTTTTTTGATCGAATTGGTCGAGAAATGTACGTCGACTGGTCGAAAAAAGGTATATTAATTTTTAAAAAAAGGTATATATTATTTTGGTACATTAATTGCTTTTGCGACCGGCCTTCTATATGACGGCCAGGATCGAACTGAAATTTCTCCGCGATAATAATGGCAAATAGTCGAATTCAGAAGCGTATTGAAATTCAACGCATGCATCAATTGGGCTACAGCCGCAGAGACATATGCAAAATATTGAGGGTCCATAAGAACATCGTGAAAAAATGGTGCAACGTCGAATAAGGAAATGTGGACGATATGAAAAGGAGTGGTCGGCCTGCGTTACTTTCCACAGAATCAAAAAGAAAGATTCGAGCATTCTTTGAAAATAAACCAGGAGTAGGAATGCGAGCAGTGACGAAACGGTTTAAGAACTCCCCGAAGACCGCTAAAAACGTGTCGAGGCGAACCTTTCGGCGATATATTCGATCCACTGACTGGAGGCGACAAGCCTACAGACAACGTGATAAGAACATTCGGGACTGGCTGAACTTCTGTCAGCAGCTGAAAAACCTTGGAATTTCTGATGACAATGCCCGTGGTCGAACCCGCGGTGCAATCACCATTTTTTCGGACGAGTCGTGGATTCAACTGAACAATACCTAATCGACAGAATAAGACAGTGAGAACCAGCGACCCCACAAATATTCCCGTAATAAAGTCATGGCAGCTAGCGGAGTAAGCAGTCGCGGTAAATGCCAACTTCACTTTGTTGAGCAAGGTGTACCTGTTAATGGAGAGTATTACAAGGAAAGCATCCTCCCTGTTTTTGTACAATGCCTTAGTAATCACCATCAATTTATGGACAAAAAAAAAGTAATTTTGATGCAAGATGGAGCCAAGGCGCATAGAGCTTTGAAAACTTATCAGGCTGTAGATTTACTTATTGTCTCACCATAATTGATCGTTTCACTCGTTGACCTGAAGCAATTTCTTAGGCCAGCATTACTGCTAATGACTGTGCTTCTTGGATTGGTCCATTCGGAGTTCCTCAATACATGAGTCAGGCTGAGATTGGTCGACTCTTGGGCTTCAAACGCAATCGTACCACATTGTACCACCCTCAGGCCAACGGTTTCCTTAAAAGATGGCATCGTACTCTGAAATCGGCTTTCATAGCTCGATCGTGACTAGGGCATGCAATCCCGAGATTTCGGGATCTCGGGATCTCGGGATCCCGACCCATTTTGGACATTTTCGGGATCCCGAATTTTTTATCGGGATTCCCGAGATTTCGGGATTGATAAAATTCAACCCACTTTGAGAATTTGAAAAGTTTCATCATTACCAAATGAGCAAACAACCCAGAACTTAATGCCAAAAAAATATAGTTTTATGAAAACGGAGGCGCTAAGGGCTGATTATTGTAACTGGCGTATGATTACATGTTTAATATCCCACTAAAAAGTGTAGAACCCGAAATATCTTTTTCAGCAGCTGGATATATATGCAGCAAAATCAGTTTAGTTTAAATTTTGAAACTCTTGACGAATTATGTTTATTACGAGCATACTTTCAAAACGAATCAGCAGTTTGAACCAATCAATATTATTACTTATCACTTGTTTCATTGTAAAACAATATTATTTTGTAATTGTTATTTAACCCTAGAATGGTACCCATGAGTAATGTTTGCTCACATTCGGTATATATTTCGTCGCGCATCAGCCAGTTAGGCACTCTGACTGCCATGAGGCTAGAAGCTATATAATCTTTTTATGTTTAATGATAAAATAAAAAATGTACATAATACTATTGTTGCCTTCTTATTAGTAAAAACATGTACCTAAAATCATCAAAAAATTTGCCGTACCATTCTAGGGTTAAATGATATGCAAATATTCTGATTAAATTTTAATTCGTTTTTAACTAATTTTATAATTAACCATGAGACCAAATAACGAGAAATTATTGGACAATGTTCTCTCTCAGTCAGATATATTAAGGTTTTACTTGCTAGCACCCATGTACATATGTGCATAAATTTAACATTATAATGAACTTAACTTCCGGTTTTATGCATATATATTTGAAACAAAGTTTTAATTGAGTACAAATAAGCCAATATATCTGTTTAAATTTCCAAAATGTAGTTCTATTTTAAAATCCCGAAATCTCGGGACTATCTCGGGATCCCGGAAATTCTAATCCCGAATTTCGGGATCACCATTTCAATCTCGGGATTAATGCCCTAATCGTGACTATTGTTCCACAGGCCAAACGCGAGGCGGTGGGGTCTTACTGGCGGTTAGCAACACACTTTCAAGTGAGATTATTGACATCACCCCCAATGTATTGTTCCAACATCTTATTATTCGTGTTTCTTTGAATAAAAATTTCCTTTACATTAGTTTGACCTATATCCCATCCAGATGGGACGAATCAGTTTACAACCATTTCTGTGAATTAATATCTTCCAACACAACGTCTCTAAATGAAAAAGACAAAATAATATTCCTAGGGGATTTCAACAACAGCTCCCCCTATCCGTAACAGGAGTTGTTGTTTCCAATACGTCTGCACTGGTTAGCATTGTTCTGTTATGGATAAGGGGAGCAAAAAAACGCGCCTAATATATCTACCTAAAGGTAAATTGATATGGGACAAGGAAGGACTTTTATTGTTGGAGCCAGTGGCGGCTCGTGTCTTTAAGACTCGGGGAAGCAGATATATGTTTGCATAGTTTTCCAGAATAAACAAATAGGAATATCAGCGCAGCAAATACGTCAAAAGTTGCATTCAATTTCCAATTGTTTGACTCAGTGATCATTATGATCACCATCAATCTCAGTAATATTTAAATGATACAAGATTACTAATTACAATGCTAGATATTGCAAATTAGAACTATTTTTTTTAAATAAAAAGTGAAAATTAGTGGTTCTGGTCACCAAGTACATTTATCTATTCAAAGAGTCTAAGAGAAAAATATACCGCAGTAGATTTTCTATGGTGAAATTCAATTTTCAGGATAAAATGACTTAAACCTTCGGCAAGCAACGAGAAAATAATTCCTCATCCATACAAGGTGGGGTTAGATTTACCTCATAAAACATTTTATCTATTCCGTGTATGCATATATTAAACAGAACGTGCTCAAATATTTCTTTTATTTTTTGTATCAACAAGCAATAATAAAACACAAAGCATTTATTTAAAAAAATACCTTCATACCTCTTCCATAAAATCAGCTTCATGTCTTTAAGATTTGGGGTTGAAATAACCTCACGTTATATGCCGAACGTTAATACTCTTGTACTATTCAAGTGAAAAGTCACTATCTTTCTTTAATCATTCCAATACTAACTTACGCACTTTCAGCACAAACAAACAAACAGACAAATCAGAAGAATTTCAATCTACAGCAAACATTAAACTCTTGAACTCAGTAATAAATCCATTACAGAAACGAAACATACAAATAACACCTTATGTTAAACAACGAATTCATTACAGCATTCATACATACAAATAACATCCTAAGCTCAGTCACCCAAAGCATACCAGCTCCAAGCTCTGTAGCAAAATAGAAACCAAACAGAGTACGCTACAAATCGTGCTGCGTCCATTCACAAATATTTCTGGGTCATTTAGCGGATGAATAAGCGAGGGGTTTTTGATTTTCTCTACTCACACCGGGCCTCGATTTGCAATTTACTCTGCAATTTCCGATGGCAGCGACTGTCAAATTTATGGTATGCCATCTGTGCGTGGGGAATTTCATGGCATGCAATTTCATTTCGAAAATGGCTCTGAGCGGGAAGGACGTGCGCTATATCTGAGCGTCAAATGCTCTTAAGGAGTTATTTGAAATGCAAATTCGATTTTTTCGCAATTTCCCACCATTTCATTGCTCAACGACATCTAAAAATCCCTTTAAATTCAAAATACCTACATCTTCTTATAAGAAATAAAGCATTCCCATGGTTCAGCGCCATTTTGAAACCAAGAACTGTCAAAATATTGCAAGGCAGATTGCCGAGCAAATTGCATACCATATTGCCTACCATTTATGGCAGACCATAAAATATTGCATACCATAGGCTGCCTCCACTGGCAATTTCAAATTTCATGCAATGGGAAATTGCTAGTGGAGGCAGCCTTTCAGGAAGACGCGGTGAGCTGAGCACCGTCCGCGCTGCTATTCGGGAACATTCATTGCAAAGTGTTTATGACCATCGATTGCGTGATGCTTGCAATAGGGTGTATGCACACATCATCACACGTGCATTGAGGCAAGATCACTTTAGTGTTCTGTGTAGCATATTTCAATACGCTGCAATGAACTGAGCGTTCTGATTTGCAATGGTACGAGGTGCTTGAGGTTTTGACTCAAACGCAAGATATCCGATCGCGTTGCTGCAAAACTACTTGTAAGGCACTTTGGCTGTGAGAAATATCTCGTGTGTGAGATGAATAGTGTTTTGAGTTTCGTAAATTTTTTTATTGATGTTGGATGCTAATTCATATAAAATCAATTGATTTGCTTTGAATTTCAATATGTATTGTTAAGCTATTTTTCTTGTATAGGGAATATTTAGCAAGGGAAGCACTGCATCCTTTGCGTACAACGACGAGCCGCCCCTGGTTGGAGTGCATGCCACATAAGACAACAATAAAGGGAGAGACCTACTCTAGTACCATAGAGGCATTGCGATATTCTATCCAGCAGAAAAGACCCGGAAAACTCACATCAAACGTTCTGCTCCTTCACGACAATGCTCGGGTGCACATGTGTGCAACAGTACAGGCTGCCATTTGAGACTGCGGATTCCAATAGCCCCGTTGGATAATTTTCGGTTCCGAAACTTTAAAAAATTCCTTCGTGGGCAACGATTTTCTAGTTATGAAGAGGTCAACGAAGCTGTGCCCACTTGGTTTGACGAGCAACCAAAGAAATTTTTTTCTGAAGGTTTAAACTCATTGCAAGAGAAGTTGACCAAACGTATTGAGCTTAACGGAGATTACATTGAAAAATAAAAATAAATTCTTTTTACTCCAATGTCTTTTTCTTGCCTAGGTAGATAAATTATTGAACGCTCCTCGTACTTCCACAAAAGATAGGTTTTTCATATTTTGTAGAATGATGTAATAGAGTACGTAGTTTTCGAAACCGGTGTTAACTCAAAAATGAAAAAAAAAATGCAGAAAAAAAGAAATGCAGGAGGGCAGTATACTTGTTTGTGAATTGCAAATAAATGAGGTATGATGTTCTGCACATTTTACAAAAATTGGAATTGAAGTCTATATAAAAGTATTTATTAGCAAGTCTCGAAAATGGAAACAATTGCTTCAAAAGTAACTGCGTATTTTTTGGTATTGCTCAACGAGATTCTTGAAACGAAATTTAATTGTAGTCAATCTGTCAGAAACTACCAAATAATTGGTCGGTTCGCGCACTCTATGGATTGTCATGCATTACAAAAACATAAAAAGAAAGATCATTTGATGAATATTTGGCCACGGACATGAGTTCGGACGATTCCCCCACGCATAAAACAATGAAATTTGTCAAAAAAAATCGAACTGATGAAATCAGGCTCAGTAGACTGCGGTGGGCTGGGCACTTAAATCATATCAACGAGGAAGAATTGGCTCGCATGTTCTATTGGAGCAGGATTATTGGATATTTTGAAAAAAAAAACCAAGTCAAAGAAAAAAATTCAAACCGCTTCATCTTCATTTCATTTTAGAATTGCGTAGTTCCTTCTAATGGGTTATTGCTGTGTCAATCCATAGCGAAGTGTATGCAAAAGATGACCATCAGATTGAAAATCGAATCAAGAAAAATAAAAAACAACGACTTAACATATTGATCATAGAAATTCGTAAAGTTCAATATAGAACAGGTTGATATAAAGCAGCTCATTGTCCTTACTTAAAAGGCATTTATATATTGCATTTCAATGAATTTTAGGATTAAAAATTACTCACACAAAGTCTTACTTAATCATATTATATGCACTTGATGGATTGTTATCTACAGAAACAAAAATGGATTATTGGATTAATCATACCTTAAATTTTCAATCCTAGGCCGTCGATATTGTGGCGCTCGTGTTCGACGATGCGATCGTTCTTTTTTACATCTACAATCACAGTGCATAACACATAGTGCAATTGATGAAACAACTGTTATAGCAAATGGCACAACGAAAAAATGTATTATCATTGTAACTTGATCATCGTGGTCATAAGAAGTGAGAACAACTGTTTTATTTATTTTCGAGTAGTAACACGGGAAAACAGCACCTTCGACACCATAATAGTCCGTAAAATTTTTACACTTCACACTTGGCGGATATCCGCATCCTTTTATATTTACCAAAAGCGTAGCTTCCTTCGATTGAGGCATGTCTACCGTATAATTCATGAGTGCTTCCATTGAGCTAACGTTTTTCGGAATCGTTATATTTTGTTCAATAAACGTCACGTAAATATGCGTGCAACGATACATATCCGAGGTACATCCTTCGCGACAAGAACTCCACGAACAATTAAATATCCCGACCATGTTTTCGCGACGCGTTGTTGTGCACAAGGTCGGAGTGTCGATGAAATCATGACCCAGCGTCGAAATGGCCGGGTCCACATAGAGCGGGACCAAGAACAGCAAGGATGCTCCCGCTGTTACCGAAAAGAAAGCCAACGTTGACGTTCCATAAAAACTAGCACGTTCACGCCACGATCGAAAACGGCGATTACCATTCTTCTTTTTGGGCGCCAGTTCCCTTTTTTTACGTAGCCTAAGCTCTTGTTGTTGCTGCTCGAGTAGAAGTTCGGAACTGCCACTCCTCATTGTCAAAACACGCTACACGTCCCCCCGTTTTGTCTTTGCTGCTGGTCGACGACGCAAGATGCACCACTATGGTCCACATTAACATCCACAGCATCCCCATCTATTTCCTCACGAACGACCACGGACCCGAACACAACAAGCATTCGTACTTAATCGGGCCCCAAAGTCCACAAAAATCAACAAATATGCTTCGGCGAACTCAACTCCGTCCTGCAACGAAATGGAAACGACAAAAGATAGTTATTAGCAGTCCGAATTCCTTACTGAATAAGAAGTGATAGTGATAAAATTATGGCGGGGAAAGGTGCTTTGATACTTCCGTAAGATAATTTTACCGGCTCTAAAATAAGATGCATGTATTTTTTGTTTAGTTTTGAAAGCCCGGAAGTGAAATAGCTAATAGCATATTACAAATAATTTACACGAATTTGCTATAACGACGTGGTATTTCAAATACATTTTCTTAAAATTCAAATTCATATGAATTATAATCGTTAATCTGCACAAACTTTTCGAAAATTGATATCATGTGACAAAATATTACTTGCAAGAAAATTGGTTGGTCCTTTTGAAATACTTTGAAATGATAGTGGTTAGAATTTGAATAAATGATTTTCAACAGAATACGGAAGATTCAGTTCGAAGAATGAATGAAGTCAGAAACTATTATTGTAGAATTCTAGCCGCCTCTAAATGCTTCAATGGCTTTATAAATGGGAAAGGTGCTGTAATTGCAAACATGCGATTGCGTGTGCATATGAAAACCGTCGCCGTGTGTTAATAGAAGCTCGTCAACGCTATTAAAGAGAATAGCTCACAAAATTTCCTTCAAAATAAGTGGGTTTAAACTTGCTGAATAGAAAATTGAATGATTTTCAATTAAAGGATAGAGTTATTCTATGTCTCTCACAATGATAGACAATTTTCATGAGTCAAAAGTTGGTATGACTTTCACATACAAGGGCAAGCTAAATATACGGTCATACAAGACAATATCTACCTCTTGTGCTATTTTCATTGTCCAAATTCAACTGATTCAACCTCAAATACATATGAAATTCAACAAAAATATTCAATAGGTGCGAAACTTACTGCCTTCATTTCATTATATTGGCCACGAAACTTGCCCTAATTTTTTTACATTTTTTTTTCGATACGTCCACTGTTCATCAACATCAGCTGACTACTCGCTTGGTTTTTCACATTTTTCACGAGTGATATACATACATATATGCGTACCACTCACTCGCGATTTCTTCGATTTCTTCTTTACGAGGACGAGAGTTGAACTTATGTCGAAATTCGCGAACTCGATTAGCTCACATAAAACTGCAAATAGGGTATTGATGACTTCAGCAAAGAGGTGCTGCATGGAAAACGCCCAGTTCTACTTAAAATGTGATTTGAAACCGAAAGTTGCCTCGCAAAAACATAATTACGATATGTCCTTTTCCAATTTACTTTTATTATCGACGAAAAACTGCGAATCACCGAACGACCTTATGAATATAGGCATAAGTATTTGCGACGCGTGAGCCGTTCCTTCCATTTTGTTTGTATACTTATGTAACGAAAAAGGATATCTTGATCGAAAACTACAGGGACTGATTTCAATTCATGTTGCAAAGTTCATTAACTTTCGTTTCTTTGAGTTGGAAGTATTTTCATTTTCGACTTTTCTGAAATTCACCAGCACTGCGATGGAACATTTATTTTCGAGCAGATTAACACTAATTACCGTTAAAAATGTATGTCAAGTACTTTTGTATAATACTAATGGCCAGAGGGTGCCATCGAACAGAACAGGTGAAAAATCTCGCAGTAATATATCGAAGTTCCACGGGGACTAGTGCAAAACGAGAAAAACGAACTGACCTCATGAATGTTCGCGGGGCCTCAGAACACACAGCTCAGCCGCTCCCAGCCGAAATTTGTTGCTAGTACGCATGGCTCGCACTTCAACCACCGATAGTTTCAATCCTCGTCTACCTCTTGAAAGGGGAGAAACTACCTCAAGTTAAGATATTCATTGAGGAATGGTACTTGTTCACAGTGTGAAGTCATGCGCCTTGATTATTGGTTTCAACAAACTTGAAATTGACCCAGAAGCAACATGTTTGTAAGTTAATGTCGGCAATGATTGTTTTGATTTGCACGCGAAAAGTGCAAAATTATGTGAAATCCGGAAAAGTGATAGACGGTGGAAATAGTGGTGTACGCGTAAGAGCATATGCAAATTTCTTGGCAACCATTGCGACTATTGCAATTATTATTTGAATGAGAGTGCTTGATACTCCTTGCACTAGGGCATGCAATCCCAAGATTTCGGGATCTCGGGATCCCGACACATTTTGGACATTTTCGGGATCCCGAATTTTTTATCGGGACTCCCGAGATTTCGGGATTGTTGAAATTCAGCCTATTTTGGGAATTAGAAAGCAGAGCTTAATACTAAAAAAAATATTGTTTTATGAAAACGGAGGCGGAAGCCAGTTGTAATAATGAATTACAACTGGCGTATGATTACATGCTTAATATCCCACCAAAAACTGTACCCGAAATATCTTTTTCAGCAGCTGGATATATGTGCAGCAAAATCAGGTCTAGTTTAAATTTTGAAACTCTTGACGAATTATATTTGTTAAGAGCATACTTTCAAAATGAATCAGCAGTTTGAACCAATCGATTTTATTACTTTTCACTTGTTTCATTGAAAAGCAATATTATTTTGTAATTGATATGTAAACAACTAAAAAGAATAATGTATTTTTATTATATTATCGTAACATCCGTTATGCTGATTAAATTTCAATTCGTTTTTAACTAATTTTATAACTAGCTATCATGACCAAATAAAGAGCTTTATTGGACAAAAAGATGAGAAGAAATTAGATCATAAGATTAATTTAGATGCAATTATAGATTAACGTCTTACTTGCTAGTACCCATGTACATATGTGCATAAATTTAACATTATAATGAACTTAGCTTCCGGTTTTATGTGTATATAATTGAAATAAAGTTTTAATTGAGTACGAATAAGCCAATATATCTGTTCTAATTCCCCTAATATAGTTTTTTTTATAAAATCCCGAAATCTCGGGATTATCTCGGGATCCCGAAAATTCTAATCCCGAATTTCGGGATCACCATTTCAATATCGGGATTAATGCCCTACATTGCACAAAATGAGACAATTGTATGGAGACTTAATCCTCCATTTCATCAAAGACCTTTTAGATTTGTATATTCTTAATGTTATGATTTAATTTTATTTTACCAACCAATCGCAAGATACTCGTTCGATAATAAGCTAGGCGGTAAATTTAAGCCAGAAAATATACGAGCGTCCTTATTGACAAAGTAATTTTTCCCACATACATGCATGATTGTAACCATGAGAGTGGTCAGTAATATTAAAACACGGTTGCGGATTCAGTTTCCATGGAACACTCAAAACCAAAACAAATATGAAGCAGCGTGAAAAGTCGATCGTACCATGCTAAATACGAATATAAGTTGAAAAAGTAGTAAATTACATATATGTAGGAAACAGCACCGTGCAAAATTAGAAATAAGAAAATTGACAAGTGGACAACACTATCCAATCGAACTTTGAATGAGGAGACTCATCGGTACTCAAATCGCTGAGCTCTGGACGTTCGTTCAAACTGGCGATTAGCGCTTTATTCTTCAATCCTTAGTTAGTCCTTTCAAGGTTGATGATGAACACATACTACTCATACGACTAAGTCATCTATATTTGTAAATTCATAGTTCTCCACTCGGTTAGAATTCAAAATATACGAAACAACTGAGATTTTGCATTTCCCGCGCTTTCCATCGAGAAGTAGTTGACTATTGCGTACTTTTAACTATCCTTCACTGATTTCAAACTTCACACCAATTTAATGCCATCTAGCCGCCATTGCAACAACCTGCAGGTGCATATGGCATTACTGTAACATAGATATTCGCCGTGAATTTCATCGAAGCTGGTTTCCGCAGCAGAAAGCTCGTGCGTGGGCCAATTTCACTCTATTCGTTGTGTGACGCTGAGAGGTTCGGAAGTGTGTTAATTGCTAGAGTGATATTTGAGTCTATAGTGAAAAAAAATGGAAACTGCTGTGAAACCCGAGTTAAACGGCACGCCGTTGCCTCAGCGAAACCCAAAAAACCAGAATACTGGGGGAGACCCAACTGATGGGGTTCCAGAAAAGAAGCCACGTTTCGGTGGTGGCGGAAATCAAGGTGGTCCCGGTGGTAATCAAGGCCCTGGCGGTAATCGCGATAATCGTGACAATAGAGGAGGCCAAGGAGGACGGAATCAAAATCAGAATCAAAACCAGAATCGTTTTATGCGAAATCGCGGTGGAAATAGAATGAACAAGCCAGAGGTAATTACAATTTTCCATTTAGAATTTTCAAAATGGCGGGCAAGGCAATCGATCGAAGGCACAGTTTTAGTGACGCATGTGAAATAGCTTTGAAAAATGGCTACTCGCAGTGGTGTTCAATAGAACTCTGCGGGAATGCTTTGCGGTAGAATCATTTGTTTGGAATATGAAAATATTTCCTTTAAAATTTCTGAAATAGAACAAATGTGTCTGCCTACGAAAACACTGCATCATTCGTGTAGATGATAGTACATCTCCGTAGGATACATGCCGCATGCGCGTTGGTCTTGCCGGTTGTGATTTGCCGCAACATTCGTTCGCCAAAGTTGATAAATATTAACTCTAGGCAGTCAATCGATTGCGGCTTACATGCATATTGAGAAGATTTCTAAAATCATTTCGATTTACTTGCGAAATTTGGCTGTTTAGATTCACTTCGTGCATATTTCAATTAGTTCAGTAATCGTCACATAGTTTTTCTTCCTAATGAACATAGTAGCTGGAGCGAGAACATTTTATCACTTGTTTTAGTATGTCGTTTGAAAAATAAGTGCGATTTCAATAAAATATATTAAACTCACTTTGCATCTATCTAACCTATAATGGCTGATTTAATTATTTGGTCAGTACATAGACTATGCCAAAAATCATTGCGTAGTACTTAGACATTGCATATTTTAATATATGCTGTTAGCTCCATAACTATTGCTATGTATAAGTATATTAGGCTAAATCAAGCTGCCCAAACGTTCAAATGGAAATATTTTAGCAAGTCCTATTATACTCAATTTATAAATTTCATAGATTCATTATGTGCGTTTTTTTGCACTCTTGGGCAGGGTAAATTAACCCTCCGAAAATACACCTATTTTTTCGATCATCGAGAACAATTGGGGTCAAATTGACCCCAACCACTTTTGCACGTATATAGAATTGCTCCCACAGAAGATTTTCATTTGAAAACCTTTGAAAGACCTCTTTTAGTAGTTCTCATCTATTAAAAGTGCCTTAAATGTCCTTAACATACCTAAAAAAAATTCGCGAAAAAAGTTTTATCGAAAATCAGCTTTTTTTTACAAAAATATCGTAACTTTGTCAATTTTCAATATTTTTGGTTAAAAATTTAGGGAACAAATTATTGCGTACACTAGAACGCCGATTATACGTCATATTGCTAAAAACAAAAAATAAAAGCACTTGCAAACTTATTTTTTGGCTTTTTTAAATTAATCTATCGATTTATAAAGTAAAAAAATTCAATTTTTACCTCAAAATTACGTACATATGGGGTCTATTCGACCCCTTAATCTGCTTCAAATGCTTCTCAACGACGACTGACAACTTAAAGTCAAGGCACAGAAATACACTTAGGAGCCTATAGTACCCCCCCCCTTTGCCCGCAGGCCTAAGCGCTGCAATCGGCCAAAAAGGTCACTGGGGTCAATTAAACCTCCTGTGTTCTCGGAGGGTTAAGTTACAGTGGCAGCGATTTTTTTTTGTATGTATTCAATGAAATTATCTATACTTACCTTAACTTACCCTGCCCAGTGTGAAAAAAAAGAACGCACCTATTATGTGATTGGGAACTTATCCTCTCCGAAAGGCAAAGTGATTTTCACATTTTGAGGAAAAATATTCCTTTCAAAGTTTGAG
Source organism: Nemotelus nigrinus (assembly GCA_947369275.1). Taxonomy (NCBI): domain Eukaryota; kingdom Metazoa; phylum Arthropoda; class Insecta; order Diptera; family Stratiomyidae; genus Nemotelus; species Nemotelus nigrinus. The sequence continues at coordinate 31,157,496 of OX376372.1, forward strand.
TATCCCAATTGAAAACTACGAGATATAATAATAGTACTAAATTATTCTGAACCTAATTTAATGTATAAGCTCATAAGTAGACCATTTTGTGAACGTTGACTTAATTTTCTGGTAGGATGTTGCTCAAGAATGTGTACAATACTGCCCTGATTCGCATAAACGTTCTATCTACATTTTTGTCATATTTGAGTTAACACCGGACTCGAAAACTACATACTCTATTACATCATTCTGCAAAATTAGAAAACCTATCTTATGTGGAAGTATGTTAAAATCAATTGAAATATGCACTCTCTATATATCTCCAGTACAAATTAACACAAATCTTTGAATATTTCGAAAGCGCTAAAATGTAGGTAGAACGTTTATGCGAATCAGGTCAGAATAACCAACACCCTGCTGTTTTATGAAGCTTCTTACTTGCCATTTGTGTTTCTCGCCATACGAAACGTAAGCCTTATCATATTTGTTCTATGCCTATCATATGCTGGTTGCAATATCTTACCCCTCAATTAAATTTATAAACATAGAATATCAATATGTAATTTGTCTTCCAAAGTCATTTCATTTTTGTTTTTTTTATTGCTTTTGCCACATCTAGGGCGGCGACAACAAAGGACCGGGAGGTGATGGTGGAGAGAACCAACAAGGTGGTGGTGGTGGCGGTGGTCACGGAGGCATGGGTGGAGGTGGCCACGGTGGTATGAGTGGTGGTGGCGGGGGTGGTGGCCACGGAGGCATGGGCGGAGGTGGCCACGGAGGTATGGGTGGAGGTATGCGTCGTGATAACAGAGACCGCAATGACGACAGAGGCGGACGAGGTGGCCAGGGTGGCGGTGATCGGCGAAGAGGTGGAGAAGATTTCATGCTTCAAATGAAACTAAAACAAATGCAGGGTCCGACACATGAATTGCCACCGATTGAAGCGGAAGAGACGAAATTTTCTGGAAGGAATCGTCTGTACATTGGTAATCTTACAAACGATATCAACGAAGAAGAACTGAAAGAAATGTTCCAGCCGTATGGTGAAATAAATGAAGTTTTTTTGAATGCAGAGAAAAATTTCGCCTTCTTGAAAGTCGATTATCACGCAAATGCCGAAAAAGCTAAGCGTGAATTAGATGGAATTCTGCGAAAGAACCGTGCAATAAAAGTTCGCTTCGCACCGAATGCGACCATAGTCAAAGTAAAAAATCTCACACCATTCGTCTCGAACGAGTTGCTGTTCAAAGCATTCGAAGTTTTTGGACCTGTAGAAAGAGCAGCGGTAATAGTCGATGATCGTGGAAAGACGACAGGCGAAGGAGTAGTCGAGTTTGCCCGTAAAAATGGCGCCATGTCTGCCATGCGTTTCTGCAATGATAAATGTTATTTCTTAACTGCATCGCTTCGGCCTTGCGTAGTTGAACCATTTGAAATCAATGACGACACTGACGGACTACCAGACAAGTCAATGAATAAAAAAACGCAAGAATTTTACAGAGCCCGCCAGGTTGGCCCACGTTGTGCTGATCCCGGGACATTTGAGCATGAATATGGAACTCGTTGGAAGCAATTGCATGAATTGTTCAAGCAGAAGCATGAAGCTCTAAAAAGAGAATTGGAACTAGAAGAAGAGAAATTGGAAGCACAAATGGAATATGCCCGTTATGAACACGAGACAGAATTATTGCGAGAACGTAAGTTTTTTATTTATACGATTTGGAGCATAAATGACTTTTTGATTTGATTTCCTTAGAACTAAGACAGCGTGAACAGGATCGCGAGCGGCAGAAAGTTGAATGGGAAATGAAAGAACGACAACGTGATGAGCAGCGGATACGAGATGAAGAGAACCTACGTCGTCAGCAGGAGGACATGCAGATGCGCATGAGCCGTCAAGATGAAGAAATACGCCGGCGACAACAAGAAAACACACTCTTTATGCAAGCACAACAGCTGAACTCGCTTCTGGATCAGCAAGAAATGAATCAAGGAGGTGAGATGAACAATGGTGGGGCGAATAACATGGGAGGAAATGCGGCCAACCGCAGTAATTTCAATAGTGATATGAATCGTAATTTCGGAGGTGAGAAAATAAACTTATGCATGGTTTAAACAGAACAGTAACGATACTATTATCTATTTCCAGGAAATAACATGGGCGCAGGTGGCGGAAATCAGGTAAGTCACCTTGTAACCAAGTTGAATGAAGGAAACACAATCTTTCTAACTTGGAGATGAAAAATGTTTGAAAAGTGCTAGTTTTTGCAGCATCATAATAGCTCTCTCTTTACAATAACGCAAGTTTCAACTTGACAAAAAATAATGAAACCTGATCGCTTGATAACTAGATCAGATTGAATGAAACCTCTAAGACATATTCGACAAGATTTCCACATAAAACTTTCGTGAATAACTTTCTATCTTCGTTGATCTGAAAGTAGTGATCAGAAACTTTTTTTTTATGAATTGAAACAGTCCTGACGTTCACTTGATGTTGCAAAATCCAGAATACTCTGATGTGAAGTAGTAGGAGACTTTCAGTCTACTGGCAAAAACAGAGCTCAAATTTGACAGTGATGAATTCAGTCGACTCCGAAGAAGTTGTGGCCAGATTTCTTCGTAATCGCATCATCCTTTCAAATTAGCTCATGTTATGTTCGCGTCTACTATTCTGAAATAAAAGAGCAGTAAAATCTTCTGAGGAAATATCGCGTATTGTTCTATATATATTTGTGTGTACGTAATTCCTATCGAATAATTTGTTTGCGTACTCAGTATTTGCTAAACATTGGTAATTGCTTCTTGAATATGTGAAATTTGTTATCTGCTATTAATAATCGAGGGGGAATATATTTTAATTAGAAAAAAAATTAGATTTTTTTTTGTGGGTAACAACTTAACTCCTGACACGTTTATATTCAATCCGATTTGGAGGATGAGTCAAGTTTAAAAATTTGCAAGTTAATATGAACTGTATTTGCATATGTTCATAGTTGCGGTTGCGTGGCAATCGATAGAATGAAAGCTGACCTAGCATATTTATTGGTGCTTTTTCACAGGAAGTTGTTGGCTTATCGCATCAGCATTGTTAGGAAATTTAGATAAAGATCAAACTTCATGTTTAAGCCCAGCTTTCTACCGGTGTCTGATTGCGATTGCAAGCGGTTAACTAATCCGGGGCGGATAGGCTTTGATAAGCAAGCATCCCATTCTTCTGTGTTTCAAGGATTTTGTATTTCCATGAACATATTGGGCTGCAAAGAGCCAATCTTTTATTCTAATAATCTGATTGAGAATTGTATGTAAAGAAAACTGGCAATATACACGTTATGTACAATCGAATTTTGAAGCGAGGATAACATTTTTATCCAAGCTATCGCATAAATCTGATGTCATTATTTCGTGTTGGCATTGATAGCGCTACGTGGGTCTTAAGGACCAACCATAATACACTTAAGTAAACGCGCAAATCGAACGAGGATTCACTTAATTAGTCTATTGGTTCATTTGCTCAGATTTGTCTTGAGTGAACCAATCAGAAAGTATTGTCAAAGTCGAAAATTCCGTAGCTCGATATTCCCCATTTTTAATTACAGTGAAGCACAATAGCTGGACGGTGAGATACATACATATGAAATTCTCGCGGCGCTCTAACTACAAACGATTTTGTGTAGGCAGTGTCAAATTTACCTTAAGTTGGTGTAGGGTCGCATTCATAATTCATTTAAGTGAACGAAAGTGGACAAAACCGTCCGAGAAGCAAATTATGGTTGCACCATATGTCCTCTAAGGATTCAAACATTTTCGTGAGCCAGTTTAAGCTCACTTATGGCTGAACTATAATGGTAGCCTTTATTCCTTGTCTACTGCTTACCTTCTGAAAGCCAAATGACTTGGATTGAAAATCCATAGCAAGCAAACTCACTGAAAATTCCTTTCTTAACCATGTCGCTAAAGCTTCGGGCTCTTCAGCTGTGTAGTGCACTACATTTTAGCAAAAATAGTGTGTTGCTTCAGCAATCAAGGATCCTAGAGTGGAAACGACATCAACCAGTTAAATAAGACTCATGTATATTTTTAATTGATTCAGGTGCAAATTTAATCTACAACGAAACTGAATTTAAAATTGCAAAGAATAGGTGATTTATCTTTGTGTAAGTTACATTTGAATTAAAAACGACATGTATATACTGCTCTACTAAGTATAGACGTTCTATCTGCATTTTTGTCATTTTTGAGTTAGCACTGGATTCGAAAACTACATACTCTATCGCGTCATTCTACAAAATATGAAAAATATCTTTTGTGGAAATATGTTAAAATTAATATTGAAAAATGCAAGCGGGTAGGATTGTTATTACAAATTACAAATTATTACAAAATAATCTCCAGTACAAATCAAAACACATTTCTTTGAATATCTCGAAAGTATCAAAATGTAGATAGAACGTTTATGCTTAGTAGGGCAGTATAGGCGTCAATTTTTCACTCAATAATTTTCTCACCTTCGGTTCCATAGAAATGGAATTTTGTTTTTGATAACTGAAGATGTATGTATTGATATATTATTGCAACCGTCGGCAATACTCAATTGAAGTTGCACGAGAAGGACTAGCCTTATTGTTTCCTGATCCTAGATCTTAGCCTGTAAAGATTTATATGAACAAATTATGAAACAAGGAAATTATTTGGAATTTACTTAAAAAATTCACATGACTTTAAATCATTCACCACCATCTATGATATGAACTCAATCAAAAAAGTATTGTCGCACTATATTTTTTACAATTACAATAGGAAAATAAGAAATATAAGTCATATTGATTCTGTTTGTTCTTCATCATGATTACTTCATTGGTTTTCAATATAATCAGCAAAAGCAAGTGGGCATTTTATGTTATATTTCATTTCGAAATCGAACTTCAGCTTGGCAAAAAGGAATCACAAAAAATCATATCTCAGATTTATGATAGATTTTAGTTTGAGAGATGAAAAGCGGAATTCCATTATTGATAAGGTATGTTAATTCATTTAAACGCTAAATATTTGTCAAGTCGACCACATTCTCACACCTAAGCTTAGTTGACGCCATTTTGAAAAGCAATGGTTCAAAAGTTAGTCTTTAGATTTCTGTCTTGAGGCAGTAGCTCGACGAGACATAAATTCTTGACGGAAATAATAGTAGTGGGCAAATTATGTTATGACATTTCAGTCATTTCCCGCCAAGCTAGCACTTTCAAGTCTACCTTTTTATACAAGGAGCTTGAAAATTTCCACAAACACTTTCTCGCCGTATAAATTAATTTATTTTAATATTTCTTCTCGTGTAAATTTCACTTACGCAATATTGAAAATATACTTGTCAAAAAAAGTCCGAGAAAAAATCAGCGTAGCTGTTAAGACATATGTCTTAACATTTCTGCCATGACAGAAAAAAAATGGCATAACACGGTGTCTCCACGAAACATTTCGTAGACATAATATATGTAAATTATATATGGTCGAGACACCGAATTAATTACCGAAGATAACCTATTTGCAACTGAGGAAACATATTTTCCAGATATTTTAGTCAATTGTATGTTTCCTAGTATTGAATAAAATTCCTGAAAAAAAATTTCCCTTAACCCAATATTTATATTTTTTCCTATAGTATATACTTATATATTTGTTAACATTCCGATCTAAATGCCATAAGCTACGTTCTTAGGATCGCTTTCCTAGTCGAATTTGCTTCGTCCCTATTGTTATCGGCTTCTACAATTGACCCAAGGTAGTTGAAGGATCATACTACTTCAAATTCATGTTCCAACACCCTGATGTTTTGACCAGCCTTATGTGTTCTTCCGGTAGATGCTGCCAACATGTACTAGTTCGTGTAATCCGCTCGATCTGAATTCTTGTACAGTTAGTTCAGATCTTCCCATGATGTGAATATGATCTGCATTAAGACATGTATTTCGCTGGACTTGGTAACGATAGACTTCGTAACTGCCAGATCCGCGGATTGCTTTCTCCAACGAGAGGAGGCAGGCCAGATCATCCTCTTGTCGAAGCCCATTGATGATGAAAGGTTTGAATAGCAATTCGACTTTTTTTTTTTTTTTTAACTTCGCTTGTTCCACTGATCATGGTTTTCACACTACACAATCGTGTGTTTGTTTGGGATGCCGAACTCCACAAGGTTTTGTACAGTTCTACCCTGGCTCTGCTGTTATAGGCAGCCTTTAGAAAAATCGATCAGTTGCTAATTTACCTGGGATGAAGACCCATGGATGTTACCCGATGATGACTTTAGCGTATTTATATGAAGAATTTTTTACTTGTTGCACATTGCGAAACACCTTAGAAAAATATTTGCTGCAAATTGCAAAACTCCTTTCTTATTTACCCATACTTGGGTATCTCTGCATCTTCCCATACGTGCACTATAATTTCGTTAATAGCTTGGTGTAACGTGGGCTTTCCACATTTAATCAGCTCAGTCGATATGCCGTCGGCTCCAGTGGCTTTGTTAAATTTCAGCCGGCTTATCGCTCTTTATCTCTTCTATTTTTGGTGGCGGCAGCATAAGGTTCCTTCAATTCATCACTGAGCTCTAGAATTCCTTCAGGATCGGTGATCAGTATACCCTCTTTGTCCTTACAATACGTGGAGTGTGATGTGTACTGCGTCATGTTTCGGACTATTTGGCAGAACTCAGCGCCTAGTACGGACCTCGCTCTCTCCTTTCAATTTCTCAGATCAGACCTTTCTTTCGTCTGTAAAAACCGTTTTCTATTCTTCTGAGCTTTTTAGAATCCTCCCCGCGTGCCCACCTTTAATGAGATTGTTCATTGCTCGGCATTCTTATGTTAAGACGTGTGTGAAGACGTGTTCATTTCTCATCTAGCCAGGACTTACTGTTCTCCATCGAGCTCCTCGAGGGTGAGTCCTAACGCAAAACCAAAAGAGTTACTGGCATTCTCATTGCGTAAGGTAGACGTGTTGATTCGAACCTGGTTCGCAGAAGCGATATGTTTACGCAAAGTAATCTGCGCTCATAAAACCACACCAACAAGATATTGTTTACGTTCGTACTGCCATCAGGTTCGAGTAGTCACGGTGATCTTTCAACACCTGGTCTATCTGATTACGAGCGGCTCCATCATAGTATACCCAGGTGGCTTTAGATGTCTGTACGCGGGATCCTCGTACGGGCAACGACCAAGTTCTTCTACTCTGCTAGTTCTATGACTCGGAAGTCCATTTGCCGTTCATGTTCTCATGCAAACTGTGGGCGCCTGAATCCCGACCTACTTTGGTGCCAAGATGTCCAATAATTTGCCATCAAACTTGGGCAGGCATTGATGATCGGCTAGGCCTGTTCATAATATGCTTCTTTTTCATCGTCAGCAGATTCTTTCATAGGTCTGTGGTCATTTATGAAGCTGATTTTTGCAAATTTGCCTCCCGCGCGAAAGATGCATAGCTTTTTATGAATAGGACTAAACCCGATGATGATACTTCTATTTTTTGGCTGAAGATGAAGCCTATCTGAGTACATGGTGTTTTGGATGAATGCTGTAGTATAAAACATATTTTTTCTTTTGTCCATTCCCTGACCATGAGATTTCTTATATGTATCAGCCTTATATTTAGAGAGGACGTCGGCCAGCTGTTGAGTAGCTCAAGGTCTGTAGAGCGATCTAATTTTCCGTTTGCGTGATCGTTGTGGTTTCACTCCGATTCCGGGGCTTGTTATTAGATTCGTGATAGTGCTTCTTAAAGCTTTTAGGGGAGGGAGAGGTTATCGGTATCACGAGGTTAAGATGTCTAAATAGAAACAATACTTGTATATGTTCATGTTCAACACGTTTGAAGTATAAGTCATATACAATATGTTAGTATTATTGGATTTTTCCAATTTTTAATGCTGGACGTCTGTAAATTTAATTGAAAACCATTCAAGTAATTATAATAGGTAATAAATGGCTTTAATTACTTTTTTATTACACCCATACTCTTTTGATCGAGCTTATCTCGTAATAAGCGCAGGCACTAAAACTGTAAACTACAAAATATATCGTAGTTTACGTAAAAAATTTAAATTGATTGCATTGATCACGAATAACTTAATGACAGTTTCAGTCAGTGACACTGAAGTGCTTTATTTTTAGTTATCCAATTTAAATGCCATTTTACTATGTACTATATCATATAAATATGAATTTTGGAAAAATAAATTGGTGCCGCTTTGAATTAGCCAAGCAGCGAATGTGTCAAAATGTATTGCTTTACTAGGTCGGCGAGCATATTTCTTTCCAATGTCTAATGACATTTATTTTATAACGTTTGTTATGTTTTAAAACATTACCGATTTTTCGCAAAGTTAGAGTTCAAAGACTTTTGGACTTGCAATTTTAGTCATTCATAAACTAAAACTGAAAATCCATCCAAACTCAGTATGGTTTGTGGCAATTTAACTCGTGAAATTGCGGGGCACATGACCTATTATATGGAGACAATTAGACTTGTATGTTTAAGCATGGTGGTGAGCTTTCAGCTTCTTTCTATTAATATTCTTCATGGCGCGGGTGGGGCATAGGCTGGGCTTGGCTGGCGTACAAGAAGTTTGCAGGCAGTCGTCTACGACCGTCCTGGCAATCGACATGTTAACCCTTATCGCTCCAAGTGTGTCTCTCAAGCACCACCTGTTGAGCGGCATTCTATTCCAAGTGTGCTTATCAGTCACCTCTGATTTGAAGCGGGTGCTTTTTATTCAGCAATGTAGCATTTAAGTTCGGACACTAAACAACCTGCAATTCAAAATATATCGAAAATAATTTGTAGTTGCCGTTCGATATACAAACTTAAAAGTTGCGAGTGATATGGGTTAAATCGATCTGCTGCATCATTATTCTACGAATAATGTAAATGATTTTATTGTGTTCATGGTTTTGTGCTCCGTTCCTGTATGCGACTTGTGCAATTGTTTGAAACAATTTTAAAAATTAGTTTCTAGCAATCTCATATTTTCGCGATGATGAAACATATGGTAATATATATAGCTTGCAGGTGATTCCAAGCGGAAAATTATTACCCCGCAGTATATTTTGTTTGTTTATTAATTAGTCAAATTATAAACGGCTAAAATTTATAAATGGTGGTTGCAAACTTCGGTTCAAGTTTTCACATCGGGTACATTGACAAGTCCTCAGCATTGCAAATAGATAAGCACCAACCTTATTAATATGAAAATCATCCTGTGTTTTTTGGCTTTGAGAAACATACGTTTTTCCAGGACAGAAGCTCTCGAATATCATCATCAGGAAATCTTATTTATTATTGAGTAACAATCAATGTTAATATAATAACAATTCTGCTAACGTTTTTGGCATAAGAAAACATTTTATAATACAATTTGTCATTTGATGAACTGAATTTGTATATGATATAACCCAGTATAGCTACCCAGAGTTAGTTGAAAGGCTTTTGGGCAGCTTAGGTGCAATTATTTCCACTAGCAATAGTTTCGAATTTTAAGCTGTATACATTATTATATTCTTGTTGAACGATGTTATTTCTACCCGCAATTATCAATGTTTCGCAAATGATGAGATTTTACTGGTTCTTTTATTATGACAACGAGAAACTTGTTTGAGATTGACTACAACTATACCATTGTTTTCCCCTCCAAAACTCAAATGTTTCTTACAATATTTACTACATTTTTCTATAAAATTAATTTTGCTTTATTACCGACAATCTTTCTTGTCAACTTTATTGTCATCGTTAGGAACAGGGATTCATGCCGTTCGATATTGGTCTAAATGATAAACCAAATCAATTTGACAATGCTAATAATCAAGGTGGTGGCGGCGCAGGCGGTAATCAACGTGGCGGTGGAAATCGACCATGGGGTAATAATGATAATAGAAGAGGCGGAGGAAATGATTTCCAAAATAATAAGCGAAGACGATTTTAAGCTACTACTATAAATTATAGACATGATCCAAGTACACACTTCCGATGTACAGATCTACTAAAATATTTACAAAATTTTAAGAATAACATTCAATAATTTCCATGATTGAACTTATCACTTAGTTTCTTAGATGTTCTTAAGATGCATTTAAGCGTCTTTGCATCAAGATAATTAATCTTTATCACGATTAGATTTAAATTTTAACGTGTAAGCATTCGCCGGAATATCGATGATAGTAGAGGATGTAAATGTGTGAGTTGCTAAAGTGTACACTTGTAGGTTTTGCTACACGGCTCCAAATAAATATAAAACGTAATAAATCGGACTTTTTTGTAGTAGACATTGCGAAGTATGATATTGGAATTACTTTGTTGCTTAAGGATTGATCAGTACCATCTTCACTTGTTTTTACTACTATGCTACTTGTCACATATTTCTTAGACATTTTGTTTTACTTAATTGTTTGATTTGTTGTCAATTTTAAAAAAAACTCCTTTCAATACATTGTGTCATTGAAAAAAGAAATAGAATTGGGGAAGAATGAATCTAGGTCCTAACTAAAAATAACTTTTGGGTGAAGCATATTCCACTTCAAATGCTGGTAAAGTCATTTTCTACCCTAACTGCACATTTTGTATTTTATTCAAGCATGTTCATAGGCTAGGCGAAAACCGCTTGAGGCACTCACTTTTCTGCTGGTTCGCTTGAGTTGACTGGCACATTTTTTTTTGGATACGTTTCTATACCGTGGTTCGGTAAAACAAATTTTCAAATATGAAATGTTTCCTCGCTCTTGTCCTTATCGAAAAATCAAATTGGTGGTCAATTGCTTTTGATCATCTTAAATTTGTTTATTGAGACTAGAATCATCAATTCTTGTTTCACAGCCAATTGTTCCAGTAATGTTATTTAACTAGTTCGTTTTGATTATTCGAGAAACTTTTCGAACATAATGAAAGCTAGTTTGTTTCAAAAGAGTTCCAACTTCGCAACGATGATAACTTTGTGAACTAATCGTGATCGAAAGATTCATCTACAAAGCTATCTGCGCTAAATTCTGAGGCGATTCCTTTCAATAAATTTCCATTAGATTTTCATCAGATCTACAAAAATGTCTAGAATATTTTTAATTCGCTGCAACCTGCGACTTTAGTCGCAAAAATGTCATACTCGTTTACTGTAACATTCGGCTGTAGTCAACAATGTAAAAAAAACATTCCCTTTCATTGCCGTATTCAATTCTATTCATTCTATTCATTCATAAATGAGCGCTAGCAGGCGTACAATATTTACACTGTGCGTTCTTATATGTTATATAACATCATATCATTGTATTGCGCAATGAAAGATTTAAACTCATATATATACATATAAATAATATTAATCAACGCAGGTCAACCACATTCAAACGGAAGATCGTGTGTGCACGATATTCCTCGGTCATCAAACTTTATTATCTTTCCATGTTGTCGACGTAATTATACAGAAATGTGCTAAAAAGCTACATTTATTGTTATAGAACGAAACTTGCGATATGACGTCGCTTTTGCTAAACAAAACTTCTCTAGGATATGTACTCCCATCTATTTTCAAGGCAATTGCACATTCTACCTATAAATAAGCAACCTAGCAAATAATACGTTTTGGACTTTAAGCAAAATTTATATGTAAGGCTTGTTTAACAGGCTAGTTAATAAATTTTAAATAATATATCAGCGTCATTCAGAAAGGTAGATCAATATTTACTAATTTTTGGCTGTCTGGAATTTAGGGTCATGCAACGCTATAATCGTTGCGAGCATTACTAGAAATAATTTAACTCGATTTCGCGGCTATTAACCATAAATCATACTTTTTTGTAGCATTAGTTCCAATGAAAATAAATTCGATATTTGTTTATAAAAATCTCAAATATTGAATGCACGTTGTCGGTTTTTAACAAAACTGCACGCCAATTTGTAATTGCAAAAATTGAAGATTAGATCACCAGAACAAAATGAGAGGATTTATCATTACTACACATATTGGCGGCGAAACATTGCCTAAAGATCGCAAATAATGGCACTTTCCAAAATCGACTTGTTCTTCCGCAACGGATTGTTTCTTCCACAACGGATCGTCTTTGGTTTCTGACAGGTCATTTTCCCCAGATTTTTTGGGTGATGGCAATATTATGATGTGCTATTATTTAAAATTTAAAATGGAAATTCAAGAAAAAGCACACAGCCCTGTATGGGTTCGGCAAGAGCAGCAATATACATACATTGTTTGCATTTAAGCCACTGCATATGCATTAAGTTTGACGTCCATTGATGCAGACATGGGCACACAAATAGCACAATCACGGTTAAATCATTAAACTCGAGATCTCGTTTACAATAAATAATGAAAACAAAGATGAACCTCTATATAAATACAAAGAATTCATAAAAATAGCATAAGAACTTCAATATAATAAAATGAAAATGCGTTGGACGTGAATGGCACCATACAGATCCCCTGAAGTAAACTAAAAAATTAGTACAATTTGAGAAAAATTAAAATGTTTAATTCAGTAATAGGTATGTTCCCTTACTTTTCAGCTAAAACCTTTTTGGGGAAAAATGGTTGGAGAAAATTTGCCGAAAATCAAAGAAGTAAAGCCATAGATTTTTGGCAAAAACTGGCAAAAGAAGAAGAACCAAAAGTCACGACTAATTTCAGATATCTCTTGCACTTTTTCTCAGAGGCCTTTTACGTAGTTCAACTCAATTCGAGTATTTAGAAGACGGGGTGAAGCGGAAATAGTTGGGTGCGTGACTAGTGAGCCACCAACTTTTGACGTTTTCCTTTTGCTCATCCCCATTTGCAACATAGTATCGGATGAACCAATTTTTTAATTTTTTTACATAAGCTTGTAATAATTTCAAATCAAAATCAATCAATATCAAAATTCAAAATCAATATCAAAATTCAAAAATTTCATTCGATTCTCAAAATACTCACAAAGTTGACGGATACAAGTGGCAAAACGCAATAATCCGAATTTTAAATTGATAAATTTAAACGATCAAGATTAACTTAAAAAAATTGAGAATAATTTTTTGCATTGATTTGAGACGTCTAAAAAGTATCACTTAAATAAAGTCAAATTAATCAGCTGTGGCACTACCTGACTGCCGGGACCCCATTTCTATGAATTATCGGAAGAAAAGATCCTGGCAAAAGGGGAACATTCTCTTAATCGAAAAATAACGCCATTTTTCGGTTAGGAGAAAGTAAGACAACACATTGTAATCTCCCAAACTCCCCCGGAATTGAATAGCCAGAATTTTCGATTGCAGCTTGTCATCTACGCCCCATACTCAACTAAATTCTAACAGTTTCGAAATGGAATATCAAGCTATTTTTATACCGTTCCACAACTCACATTTTTACCCTATCCTGATCTTAACATCGTTTCATGTACTCTCTATTGGATTCATATCTGGACTTTAAGCTGACCTATCCCGAACATTCAATTGAATTGACACAGAATTTTCTTTCCTTAAATTGCATTGTAGACCTGTTTCCTCGAACCTTTCAATATTCCATTTACCAATTTTGTACATGTCATAAATTTTTTTGCCGTACACTGCTTTCCTTTAATCATATAGTCAATGAAGATAACATACTTTTGGCGTTTGTTTATAAAATAATTACCGTCCGGCCTTAAACATGATTAACTCGAATATCTATCGCCTATTATAATTAGTGCTAATTGAACGTCCAACCAAGACACTCTCCTGCCAAGCTAAAACTAAACTGCTTGGACACGTATCCATAACGGTAAAGTATTTTCTTAAAATTGTAATGTACATTCACGGTAAAAGCAGTCCCCATAAGAAAATTTTTCATTTAATTTTGTTACGAATTTGTGCTATTTATGTATCCATGGCTGTATGTGTTCCTGGGATCACCACTATCTGATTACAACAGACAAGTAGTTGGGAATTTATCAATTGGATGGATTTAGATTCGAATAGGGGAGTAAACGTCGAGTATTATTTGCATTAGTTAGAAAATTGACACCGAAAATTAATTTCCGGGAAAGTATTTTAGCCAACCCGCTCTAATTCCCAGCCGTTTGTAAGACTCATGATAAATTTGTCAGTTGGCAATTCTACGGGGGTTTGAATACTTAATTTTCGGAACGAACATACATTGACGACAGAGGAAAAATGATTAGGTAGTTCTTAATGTTGTGTTTGTAAAACAATAAACCACGGCGGCAAAGCATTTTTTATTTTGTATGTGTGTGTAACTAAATACCAAATGCTTACCGAATAGTTCTAAAAGAATTTCCACGTGGAAGTATTTTGAAGAAAATCAATTGGAATTTATGAATCTCAAGAGCTCACGAACGCCATGCAGAAAATGATTTTATAAAGAAACGAAGGCAAAATGCGCCACCTCTTTTGGAGATTATCCTAAAGATGCGGCCTTCACGAACTTTGCTTGCTCATATTTGGATTAAAGTGGACTTGTTCCGGTCTCGCAATATCTACAATTGAACCATATATCTACGTCTGTATATGAATCGGTTGCCGCTTATTAAACCTAGTGACTCGTTCTATCTGTTTATGCAACTATAGACATTGCAATCGTTGTCATCATGAACTTCTCATTAACTAGAGACTTGTGAATTTCCACCATTCACAAAAGCTAGAGGTAAGAGTTTTAATTTTTGTGATCCAAATATGCTTTAGATTTAAATTATTTGACTATTATCTCCCAGATATGCCTATGATTCTTTTGTTTTTAAATGTTAATATCATTTACCATATATCGATTTGGCATTTTTCTCAGCAATTTAGTTAAAACTTAATAATAGCGCAGTTGACTTTCACTTGAATTACGTAAATGCAGATTTAATACGCAAAAATCGCTCTGATTCAAGCATTCGGCGGCATATCTGGGAGTCGAATTTTAGTCTAGTTTTAAACTCAAATATGTACAACTAATTGGTTTTTAGTTGTGCTGTCAACCGTCGCATCGAAATAATTCTCACTATTTAGAGTATAATGTGAATTGTTGAAACGATTATAAATATCTTGTAAAACACATACTACTGACTTGAAAGAAAGATCTTAATCTTATAATAATTGTTTAAGTTTGACTTATGATAAAAGTTGATGGAAATATGAACTGAAGCTGCCATATTAACTTGACTCAATGTCACACATGTGTTGATGAATAAAAATAGCAGATATATGTATACCCATTAAACTCTAGAAGGGTGATCAAAACTCTGACCGCAACTATATTTCTTTTATTGTGATAAATATTTCTCGATAGACTTTTGATTTGTATTAAGTATGCACTCTATGATCAAAATGCTGCATCCCAGTCTTCTATAATCTTAAAAACACTTCAATTTTTAGTGAAATAACATTATTTTCGATTTATTTATTTTTCATTTTATGAAACCAGTATTTCTCTCAGAAAATGGTTCATGTCTACAAAGTACTCGAACTCATATTTGTTTTAAGCTTTGTGTGAAGGGGAAGTATGTTGAGGAAAAATTGATGACTTGAAGCAATATAAAAGAGCACTATACTTCTGGCAATCCTTGTGTCACACATGGATATCAGGTTTTAATTGTTGTTTTATTCTTAAATAATTTATTTAAATTAAGTATTTGTAAATAACTTCTTTTAACAAAAAAAAAACGACCAAAGGTAACAAAAAACTTCAGTAAAATCCTAATGTCTGGACACTTTCGAAGAACCGTGAAAATCTGTCCGGCTAAGGGTACAACCAAGTCGGAGCGAAGAGAGCGTCGAGCAACGAAATCGGTCTGAATCGATCTCGTGGCTACTATCTCATTTCTGCTTTGGTTGCTGCTTTGACATGGAAATATATGGAACGTTTGCTCGACTCGATACTCTCGGCTAAGAGAAGTTTATCAGAGAACAATGAATCGAGTGATGTAGTGTAAAATGTTTTGAAACGTCTAATTATCCCCCTAATCTAAAGGTAGACACGCAGGCACGAAGGCAAGCTGTATGTTCTGAAGATTAGCATATTTCGGGTGACATGTTGCGTTATCCAAAAATATCAATTTTTTCGCTAATGTAAACCTATTTTCCGATCAGATTCTCTTCAGCCTATCGTCATTTGTCCTGTCATCCAAGCTATGCCAAGAGATTTCTAGGCGAGGGGAGCGTTTTGATGTTTACATATTTGAAATATCTATGCTTTTCAAATGATAAGTGATTTTTCGTTATCAACAATGCATGATTACTCTATCCTTGGAGTTTGCCTCCAAAACACCTCTCATATATTAATTGCATGGTTTTGCTCGGCAAAGCATGAAAGAAATGCCTCGTCTCATCGATGCGTTAGATATTCTTTGGAGAGTACTTGACCGCAATCAAAGATACCTTAGTTAAAAATGGTTTAACATCGTTCTTATTAACACTTGAGGTTTCTTCGCAGAAAGTGAAGCTAATAGAGGTGTTTTGGAACTTTTCCAACCAACTAGACGTTGCGCTGAAGCTGGTTAGTCCTATTTCTTCTCCAATTTCCTTTGCTTTCTGTTGTATCGATGGACCAGCCGAGTAGCAGATGGTAAAAATGAAAGTAGAGATTAACAAACGACACCTAACGGGTATGGGAGCTCCCCTTTTCTCTTTTTTTTAAGAAACATCGATGGTTCTGCCTTCAACTCTTCGAAACGCTCGCTTCGCGTTGACATTTACATTTGTATTTCCCTTTGCCTTATAATTGCATGAGCTTGCATTTTTCCTTTATAAAAACGATCAGATCTACTGTGTATCTCTTGTAAAATATTCATTTTTTCTTTGAGTATTAAAACCTTTCTCTTCGAAGGCATTGAACGAGATTAGCCAATTGATTAACCACAAAGTTACAACTTAGACAGGAATAATAAGCTACAATAATCACGACGACTCACGTAAATGTATATGTTTGCCGTAAATATCTTGTAGATTGCATTCAGATAGTCCGCATATGAAACAAATTTCCCGGATATGAAACATATATCTGTGTCCGTCCAAGAGAGTGTCCTCTCAAGAGAATCATGCTTTCATGGAATTTGTTTGAATTGAATTCGGAACTGTGAAAATATATCCGTTCAGGGGAGATATCCGCGCAAGAGGAGTGTCTATCTTTGATTCCAACCGTGCTAGAACTTTGATCATGTTATAATTTATAATTTTATTTTGGACAGCAAATCTCCCAAATTAGGAATGCTTAATTATAACCTAAATATTAAAATAAAAAGTTAATCAACGTATTATATACTTTACATATATTAAATAATAATTTCTTTCATAGGGGTGTGCCGTAAGGCCGTCTAGAAGTTTGTTTTTAAGTTGCTGTCTTGGATTGGAACATATGTTTAAGCCTAATATGTTGTTGTTAAGGGAGCTATCTCATAACAACTAAACTAATCAACTTTAAGCTATTTTGGAGTCACGTTCCGAGTAATGACTGGTACTTTCTTCAAAAAAAAAAAAAATACAGTTCTAATTAGTATTTTTTAATAAAGTGGTGAAAGGCCATGAACAAATGTCGCCAAATTAACAACCCTGTAGATAAAAATTTAAAAGCCTGTAGTAATGCTTCAAGCTGTAACTGACTGACAAAGAATTAAACACTTCGCATTAACTTTAGTAGCAGCAGGAGTATCCTGCTAATTTCTATTGGATTGGGGTAAATGGCTTCGCTTAAATTTATCAAAACTAGTCAATTTATTGTAATCTGTTTTATTATATCAAAAACACTGAATTACAATTGGGAAATGATCAAATATGTCAAACCAATTGCTTTTAGGGAGAAAATATTTGCAATCTTATGCTGATTGAGTTTCAATAAACATTTTGTACTATCTGCAATTTAATTCAACCAAAAATCCTGCATTATCTGCAATTTAATTTGAAACCTTTTGTACTATCTGCCAACGTGAATATTTTTTATCACGTTTACTTAACTCTACCACAAATTATATTTTCTTCGTTACGAATGGCTCTTTGATCTACTGTTGAATTTTTTGTATTTTTATTATCAATTTAGAAAAGTTGCACACAGCAAAACCAAATTTGTAATTACTAATGATTATTTTTACTATGTTAAGTTTGATGATAGTTTGCAGTTAGCAAGGCTGTAGACGTCGTAATACATTCTATAATAAAATACATACTATATATAAGTCACGAATCAATGTAGACAGGAGATGAAAAAAGTTGTCTCTTGGGGGTGTATATTATTGTACGGCTATCCGTTAGATTTTTATGACATTGTCCAACTAGTTAGTAGTGAGGAGGAGAAAACTGCATGCAAGAATTTGATTTATGTGAAAAAATCTTATCCAATAGGTCGAACTTGTTCCCAATTGAAAATAGTCACTCATTATACATACCACGTTGTTATTAAGTTTAACCATTATCCTGCTTCCCAATACGAAGCTAACATGGAATAATATGCTTCAATATTCTCAAATGTGCTACAAGATATTTATTAAAATTCGTTTCAAACGGTTTGCATTACCACTCTAAATATCGTTAAGACATATTGTATCATCTTCCGTTAATGCATCAAAACTCGTCAATCCAAATTTCAATGAATCATCAAAATGTTAACAAAAGATACTCGTTTCGATTGAATATCTACAGTATCAACTTTTAATTTTCATTGAAGAAAAGTTGTATACAAAAAATACTCAGCGAATCATCGATTTATGCGAATATTAATCTAATGTAATGTGTACTTTCAGGTTTTCATGCTCCGATAGCTTAGTTACGAATTGCACGGACCCCTGGTGTTAAAAATATGACGGTAAGTTCGACAGATTTTCCAGTTCTAGATATGTATTTAATCGCATGTTGCAATGTCTAATTACTGATATTTAATTGAATGATGATTTGTTTAAATTATTACGGATCTAATTGCTGAAATTCTTTGTGGAATTATTTATCTGATACACCAAAGCTACACTCATATCGTGGTAATTATTTTGAACTCTGTAACAATATTAATTTTTTCAGGAATATTTGTCTGCAGCTTCTGATGAGCGAAGGGGGGATATTCTGCGTATCACTGGCGAAAAATCATGTAATTCATCTAAGAGGAGAGAGGTGTGTGTTTCATTTTGCATATCATAATAATGCTCGGCTTGAACTTTCTATGATGATACTTTTACAATTATGTCTTCTTTTCCCGACAGAAATAATTTTGTTGATAATTAGATATTCTGAAAAAATTGCACAAATAAATTTCGCATTGGTTAGTAAGATGTTAAATATTTTCTCTTTTCTATTCAAGGCAAAACATCGGTCCTATGAGCTACTTGCAAATTCAGACCCGCCAATAGTTGTACCGAGACTACTTTTACTTTCAATTTCGTATAATGCGATTGCTGCATGAGGTTTTGTAGCGGTAAGTTGCATGAATCATATTAAATATTTGTACTTAAGAGAGTTTGAGCTCCGCCCACAAGTCACATCGATTTACGCAATTTTGGAAATAAATAAATTTGCTGCACGTATAATTTTGAAAAAGGCAACGGCCGATTGGTGGTAATACTAGACATTATGTAATTGGAATGTTAATAGCAACCAAAGAGAAAACAAAAAAAAAACAGATTTTACGTTGCCTGCGTTCCAAGCGGAAATCGATTCGACTTTGAACAACATTTTATGAAGGCTACATATGTTTTAATCGGCATATTAAAGCGGTAAAGTGCTGTAACTCAGAGCTCAATTAAGCATGGGCGTACCAGGAGTTGAGAGTTACAATTATGTATCTACAATTCATAAAATATGGGCAAATGATGATTATTTATTTACTATTACGGATCTAATTGCTGAAATTCGTTGAAGAGATATTTATCTGAAATTTTTAAGAAGCTAAATTCTTTCTAGAAGAAAATATGCTTTTCGATATTGCTTAAATATTTTTTGTTTGTTTTTTCAGGTAAGCTTACTGCAGTTTGCGAAAGCAACGCGGCTCTAGATGATGCTGTGTATAACCATTGCCGATTGCTTGACGATGCGGATGCATGTGTTAAGAGGTACGTACAAAGTTGAGTTGTATTTAAGGCATAGCGAGTTGAAAATGGGATATTTCTCCTTTCTCCAAAAGTCAAGACCCCTGAAATCAATCCTGATCCTTTAACTTAAGTAAGTCCGTTCTTTTAATGTTGCATTTAATGAACATTTTTCGAAGTGATTGCCGCAATAATCTCCCGCTCGAGCTCTATGGAGGCCGGCTTTGACGACTTGTGCGACATGGGGCCTGACGTCGTGCAGGATAATTTTTTTTTGTCGGTTGGGTCTCTTCAGCTGAAATGCCTTATTTACGTGGCGCAGTTGGGCAATATAAAGTTCCTTGTTGACCGTAATGTTCCTCTCGAGCATCTCGCAATGCACGATACACTTCCAGTCTCACCAAACGCAGCTCACTATCTTATTTTAATGACTCTCGGCTTCGGCGTATCTCCTGGAACCACTCACTATTTTCTTTGTTTCAAATTAACGTATAGGCAACATTTCTCACGTGACGATTCGGTACGAAAAATTAACGCTGCTTATGTCCCACGTGCAGGGCTGCTTGTTTAGTTTTTTTTCCCAAAAATTCCAGATGTGACTGTATTTAATGCTAAACAATGCCAGATCTGCTAAAATCATAATACCAAATAGTGCTTACTATTTCATTAAAATAAACATGATTCGAAAATGAATTTATGAAAAAAAGCAATTTAGAAGCTTAAAATTACATCTTAAGATAATTCTTTATATATAGCAGCCTCGGTTAGTTACATCTAAATGATCTTTTCTTACGTAAAGCACATTTGTACGAATATTGTTCAAAATATCGAATACGAGTATTGTTCGAAATATAATTTGGGATGGATCGATCGACAACGATTCGATTTACGATTGAATTTTAAGAATTCTGGTATATTTGTTGAAATGAGGCAGCATTACTTCATGTTTTTAAATATTATCGAGAAAAATTTGATGGCTAAATTATAAATAGACTACTGCCTTATTATTCCGAAATCAAAATTTAAATGCTAACAATTATGTTAGATGCTAAAAATAATCAAATAATAATGTCAAAACATTCGAAATGCCAAAATGGCAGCAGTATCCGCGTGTTGCTCGGTGGCCGGCAAGATGCTGAAAAGCAATTTGAAGGCGATTTTCTTTGTTACTTGGTCAGCTCGTGGGATATCAAAGATAGATTTAATTTTATACGCCAAAATGTAGGTCAATTAGATCTACTTTTTATTACATACATCTAAGCCCTGAACAAATCCAATCTAGAAATTGTCCTATTTCACCTTGCACTTAAAATTTACTTTTATTGTTAAAATACTATGATGACAGTAATTACCGTTTGATTCAAATGATGAATACTAAGGCTGTAAAATTGCTGATATACCACTTTAATGTAGTTTCAATTTATTTGTCTATTTCTTTTAATTGGAATTTCTTTTTCTTTCAGGTACTTAACACATTCAGCGTTGTCTTTTCATATTAGACAGGAAGTAAAGCAGTTATAGTGGTTAGTATATATTCTAACAATCATTAACTACCAAGTATATACATATCATTTTATGATGAAATTAATTACCGTTTGATTTTTTATGACAATATTAAGGCTGTAAATGCTGATTTTGAATGGCATACCGCCGAAAAGTTTTGTGCCTTCCGTTTCTCATCAGTTACTTTTTTTGCAGATGGTTTGACCTAGATACAGAAGGAAAGAATCGACGCAGAAGCGAAGCCAATAGAAAGCTAAAAGGTAAAATAAACACAATCTTTTTTCTCGATATATTTTAACTAGTAATTGGTCTTCCCAATTCCGTTCCAATTTTTGTCCCATTGAATGAAGATGATTGAGAATAGTCTTCTGATCGCAGTTCATTTGTATGACCAATTCCCGACTTGTTTGGCGACCGTCCTCCTTCGAAAGTGCCTTGAGACACTCCTCGTCGAATTCCATAGATCTTCCGCTGCGAGATAATCGGTCGAGGCCAAAGATCCAGTAATCTTTATTGTCGTGTAAGGCAGTCAATAGTTCCACCCGGGTCCATGGGATATGAAATCATAAATTAAGGTTATAACCAAGTACGCTCTTCTGCTGCGAAAAAGGACAACTATTTTTCATGTAAAAGTTTTCATTTTCTATCTTTCCCAGTGCGCACTACTTAAAAGTAATCATTTAATTGCGATCCGCTGATTCATTGGGTCATCAAGCTCAACAATAGACATTGCAATTTTCCTCAATGCGTCAACATATCTCATTTTTGTCCCAGATCTATGCACGATATCGTAATTAGAGTCCTGCAGAAAAATAGTAATCCTGGCACAATTGACCCATCTTTTTTTTATAGTCAACGCAAATATGCCCAATCAGCCACTATTTGAATTTGTTTGTCCAGAACATATATTCTTCATTTCTTGAGAGCGTGTTTCTATCGCAAGGACTTAACTTGTAAGAGTTATAATGCTGATCTGCTGTGTTATAATGCTGATCGCTAACCTTGCCAGCATCGCAATGAATTTCGTTATAAGCGTTCGGATCCTACAGTTTGGGTACTGGAGATCTAGCTAATGCATCTTTCAAAGCCAACAGGTCGCTCTGCTTTTCATTCTAGCAGCGGGAATGCGTTAGTTAGAATTATGCGTTATAAATCGCGCATTCTCCAAAATATAAATCGTATAAAAATTAGTGACATGTAAATTATCGTCAGTGGCGAAACAGATGTGTAATAGAAATTATTGTCAGATCTGTAACAGGTGTTTGTTGCCCGATTGAAATAGGCGGGAACTCCTACCTACATATGGTTTTTTTGCATCTGTTTATCTGCTTGATTAATTCTTCTACGGTAATCAAAAGAGATAAATTCACCTTTGCATCTCCGAAGCGCACGCCACTGTGTAAACATAGCTTGTATATATTTATGATACAAAGAATAGCAAAGATAGATTTAGTTTTATACGCAACATTATAGGTCAATTAGATTTATTTTTTAAAATTCAGGCTCATATTGGTATGATTCTGAAAACATGCAATCTAGAAATTGTCCTATTCCGTCTTGCGCTTACTTTTATTGTTAAAATACTATGATGACAGTAATTACCGTTTGATTCAAATGATGAACACTATCGCTGCAAAATTGCTGATATAACGTCTAATATAGTGTTGCAATTTACTTATCTCTTTCCTTTTCATTAGCATTTCTTTTCCTTTCAGAGACACAACATACTCAGCGTTGGCGTCATTGTGAATTAGACCGGAGGCAAAGCAGACATAGCGGTTAGTTTAATATTTCGACAATCATTAAGTAAAAAGCTTAAATAACTGAATGATGAAATTAATTACCGTTTGATTTTTTATGACAATATTAAGGCTGTAAATGCTGATTTTAAAATGACATACCGACAGAAAGTCTTATGTCTTCCGTTTCTTATCAATTATTCTCTTTTCTGCAGATGGTTTACCCTAGTTACACAGGAGGAAAGATTCGACGCTGAAGCGGTCATTGGAAAGTTAGAAGGTAAAATGAACACTGAATCTTTTTAACTCGATATATTTTACTATGTTATTGGTCTCCCCAATTTTTCGGAAATCCCATTAATTGAAGATGGAGAATTTTCTTCTGATCGCAGTTCATTTGTGTCGTCGACCGTCCCACTTCGAAAATGCTTCGAGACGCTTCTTGTCGAACTCTAAAGGTCTTCCGCTGTGGGACGATTCGTCGAGGTCAAAGATCCTATAATCTTTATTTTCGTGTAAAGCACTTAATAGTTCTACCCGAGTCCATGGGATATGAAATATAAATTAAGCTTACAATAAAGTACACTTTTCTACCGCGAAAACGAAGGAAATCCATTTTCCATGCAACAGTTTCATATTCTGTCTTCTAGTGCCTTGCGCATTATTTTAGAGTAAATATTTAATTGCACTTCACTGATTCGTTGCGTCATTAAGCCAACAATAGGTATTACAATTCTCATTTTCGTCCCAGATCTATGCACGATATCGTAGGAGTCCTGCAGAAACATAGCCCTCGTGGCCCAATCGTAAATGAACGTCCTATTTTTTTTTATAGTCAACGCAAATATGCCACAATCAGCCGCTATTTTAATTTTCTTTTCCAGAACATCGAGAGCGTGTTACTATCGCAAGGACTTTTAGCTTGTAAGAGTGATAATGCTGTTCTGCAGGGGTTGTTTTGCGTTTCATACTGAATTGGGTGTATTGCTTCGTGCTTTTGAAGTAATATAACACCATATCCATCCTTGCCAGCAGCAGCATCGCAATGAATTTCGTCATAATGGACGGCTCAAACAGTTTGAATACTCGAAATCTAGCTAATGCATCTTTCAAAGCAACCAAGGCGCTCTGCTGCCCATCTCCCAGCAGAACAAAATTAGAATAATTTGTTATAAATCGCTCATTATCCTAGCAATCCTCCATCTCCAATAGAAAAATCACAGTTTCTTTTTAACTTGTCGGATGTCGGTAATTTCATTCAATTCAAACAATATTTTCCGTTTTCGGACTCAAACTCACGCTGAATTAGCTATCTTGGTAGGCTGGATCCAGATTGATCCCTCAATATTATGTAGGAATCAAATCAAAGACAAGACTTATTATTTAGGGTTTTACTTTTGGTCAGTTCCATTCTTTTCAGAAATAATGAATACAAAAAAAATAGTGACGTACATAAATTATGTCAGTGGAAAAAAAGAAATGTATTAAAAATTGTCAGATCTCTGATAGGTGTTTGTTGCCCGGTCGTAATTGACGGGACCTACATACTCGTATATAGGGGTCTTTGCATCTGTTCATCTGCTTGAACTCTTCAACCGTAAACAAAAAAGATAAATTTATCGTTCCATCTCCGAAGAACGCGCCACTGTGTAAACATAGATTGCACATATTTATGATACAAAGCATAGTAAAGATAGATATGGTTTTATATGCAACATAACAGGTCAATTATTCTTTTATTAGATACACTCAAGCCCATGTTAATATGGGTAAGATCCAATCTAGGAATTGCCCAATTTCAGTTTGCACTTAATTTTACTTTTATTAAAATACCATGTTGACAATAATTACCGTTTGATTCAAATGATGAATTCTAAGGCTGTAAATTTGCTGATATACCATTTAATATAGTTGCAATTTATTCGTCTAATCGTTTTTCATTGACATTTTATTCCCCTTTCGGCTAGACAACATACTCAACGTTGACGTCTTTTCAAATTGGACCGGTATCAAATCAGACAAAGCGGTTAGTTTTATGTTCGAAAATCATTAAGTAAAAAGCTGAAATAACTAAATGATGACATTAATTACCGTTTGATTTTTGTGTGATAAAATTGAGGCTGTAAATGCTGATTTTAAAATGTCATACCGACAGAAAGTTTTGCGTCTTCCGTTTCTTATCAGTTATTTTTTTTTTTTTTTGCAGATGGTTTGACCTAGTTACACAGGAGGAAAGAAGCGAAGTCAATGGAAAGCTAGAAGGTAAAATGAACACTGAATCTTTTTTCTCTCCGTATATTTTAACTTTGATGAAATTAATTGGTCTGTGTTTATGAATTTTATTTGATTCCATTTCCGATCACTGAAAACTTGTTTTCAATATCTAGTACGTTTATAAAAAAGCTGTATTTATAATTATTTAAATAATTTATTTCAGATTTCCTTAGTATCAATTTACAAGGATCGAAGCATGGACTGTGATACAAAGTAGATAAATATGCACAGGTAGGGCTATAAACATTTCTCGAATAGTGCGATTTATTTACCATTTCTGTGATGAAATTAATTGGTCCGTGTTGATGATTTTCTTTGATTCCAATATTTCCAATTACTGATAGATTAAACATATCATTTTTGAGCATTAGCTTTCAGGAGACACTAAAGTATTTTTCTCATTTCAGCTTTTGCCGAGTATTGTAAACTACGCTACAAGTGAAAATATTTGAAAATGTATTTTGTTGATTTTTAATTCAATAAATTATGATACGATCGTATATGGCTTTATCAATACCATAGTAATTTTAGTTAGAAATAATTTAATTATTTTAAAAAAATAACTGGTTATTTTAATTAGAATCCAAAATACTAAAGTTTGCCTACAACATCTGATTGCATTTTTTGAATTGGCGACTTCCTACTTTCTTTTAGTGATGGGCGTTTCTGTTTTCAGAAAACGAAAACGAACTGTTCTGTTTTTTGAAAACTTTTTTTCACTAGACCAGCAGCAGATTGATACTGGGTGTCACCATTAGTGATGGGCGTTTCTGTTGTTTTCAAAAAACGAAAACTATTTCGAAAAAAACAGTTTGAAAAAAACAGTTGGAAAAAAACAGTTTTTTTCAAACTGTTTTTTTTTCAAATAGCTTTCGTTTTCTGAAAACAACAGAAACGCCCATCGCTAATGGTAACACCCAGTATCAATCTGCTGCTGGTCGAGTGAAAAAAGCTTTCAAAAAGTTTCAAAAAACAGTTGTTTCTGGAAAAAAACAGTTCGTTTTCGTTTTCTGAAAACAACAGAAACGCCCATCACTACTTTCTTTAGAGAAAGAAACGGCCAATCGCAGGGGGACTATCTACCGACGTTTTCGATTTACAGGGCCAAGCAGCAATAGAATAATATAAGGATTAGATTATGTAGCATATTATTGTCATAGGGCCAGATTTTGATGTAGCGAAGTTAGGAAAATGAAGGAAAACAATATTAAGTAGTGTTTGATGGTGATAAAGGTATTACATCATCGATTTTGTATAGTGATAAGGTTATTACATCATATATTCGCAAAGCTACTCCGCACTTTAAGCGATCAAACTCTGGTATTTTCGTGAATAGCCTAAATATTCAAGATCTTTTTTTGTGTACCTTGAAAAGTGAGTCTATGCTATTGTACGTATCGAAAATTTCATATACATCCCATATTTAAAATATGTGTTTATATTCTGAGTCGCGTTCGACTCCGATTCCGCTTTAAATATACAGGGGCACGACTCCGACTCCACAGCCCTGGTTACATTACAGACATACACCATCGACAAAAAAAAAATGGACGAGATGCCAATTTCATGGAAATTGGTACATATTTCATTCTGTTTCTAGAAATGTTCACTTTATTCATAGAAACTATTTTTCTATCACATGTTTCTTAAATAACAGCCACAACATTGGGATAATATTCAAAGAGCTTGATTCATTAAGAAATAAAAAATGGATACCTTTTTCAAAGAGTCGCAAATTTTGCATTTAAAATAATTGAAATTAAAAAATATACATATGAAAAAATATTGATACATCTGCCGTTAGATCTTCGGTTGCTGGAACTACGCCTTCCTCGACAATTTCCTCGAAAATTTGTATTTCGCAGCATTCCCAGATCCTTCAAGAAGAATTATAGGCCCTACGCAATTATGTAGGATCCACATAGGGGAATTCTTAACCATCGCTTGCATACATTCGTCCGAATATCGATCACCGGTTCTGCTTCTCACTCGCGATATACCATCTGGTCCAATTAGGTCGAATTTCGATTCATCCGTGAAAAGGACTCGTTTCCAATCCTCTAAGGTCCAGTTATTTCTTTCTTTGCAACATTCGAGACGAGCTTATTTCATCCGCTTGTTCAAAAGTGAATTTTTCAGGCTCCTTTGGATTACCCTAGTACTGCAAGGTTTATGCATCGACTTCGACAACTCTGTTCATAATTTCGACGCTGTTTCGAAGCGATTTGCAGAGCCAATAACTTCAAATAGACTTCCATCAATTTCCGATTTGGACCATAAATCTTCGCCTTTCATCACTCTACTATTTTGGCATTTCTATGATTCATGTTTTCCCACTGCCACCTACCAAAATCAAACTGATGCGGGAAATCTGATTTTTACAGTCTATATAGGATGCCTAATTTCTACCTGAAAAATATCTCATTTTTTCCAGATTGTCTTGGTAATAGGATGTTTAAGTTTTTTTAATAGGGCATTCACTGGCATGAAGTATTGCGTAGCTTATTTACGCTAGATGTTTGTGACTTCAAGAGGGTGGAAAAAGCTGATTTGCTACTTTGTTCAATGAATCCACAACCTGAACCGTGAACCTTCTTAGAGTTATCTACCGCAATGACAGTGTGTTCGAAAGTAAATGAATTGTTTGTATGGGAATTAAAAGTAGTTAGTAGTAGTAATTAAAAATCAATACTTAGCTCATATTTTTGTATTGCTCGAATGGGCGATTTTGCGTATTTATCTGAGTCTATTCAATTTTTTTTGGGGGCTGTGAATTTGTTCTTGTACTATTAGGTTGTCAATTTCATTTTCTAATTTATTATATGGTTTACTATAGTTCAAATCTATAGGAATATGACTTGCTAAAGAAAGTAACTCCGAGTTGAAGATTTTGGACTTTAGTAGTTCTTCAGCTGCTTGAAGATGTGCCCTAGGGAAGGTAGCGATTTCACCTGCCATGTTCATTGCTACAAGATTAGGAGCATTATTAGGCAGTTCAATAAATCTTTTTAACGTTTTGCATGTGAGAATTAATTTTAGAGGAGTATTTTGGTGTACTTATGTCTATCCCTAACATCTGTACTGATCGCTGGGAGTGGTTGAGAATAGTTTTCAAAAGCAGCTTTTCACTTCTAAGTCGCTGAATTCTGACTATAACGTACGTATAAGGGCATGAATTTTGGATAACTCAACAGTTTTTAACCAAAATCAAAGAACGGCCGTGCAAATGCAATTTACTCCTTGGTCCAAAGTGAAGCTAATATTGATTGTCAGCGATACGTACTTACTCCGATAGTTTTTCACAGCTTTCGCGTGTCAAAAAATAGTTTAGAAACGGCAAAATCTAATGAAACGTCAATCTCCTCAAAATTGTTCACGGATACAGTACCACTTTGTTGGAGAAAAATGTTAATGCTTAAAGTCGCGTTGCATTACAAAAGCCCAAAGATATAGTAGGTAGTTTTTCTAATTTTTTTATCCCCTAGAGAATGTTCCATGGGTCGAAAAAAATGAAAGCTGATTAAAGCTATTTCAGGAGAACAGTTGAAATGTAAAACTTCCCAGCATAGCTGCCTATTTTTTTCCTGAGTTGATCTTGCGATATAGGGCCCGGCATTATCAAGTTGCAATATTACTCCGCTAATAGAGCTGGCCGTTTTACCAACAAATCATTGTGTAATCTGTCTAATAGTTGGCGATACAACTCAACTGTAATTGTTTCTCCTGGTTTTAACGACACAAAATGGTTGATGCTACCGCAGCAACCCCAAATGCACGATAACAACTTTAAACTGAATGATGGTTTAAAAGCGAGTACAGCCAGTTGATTTAAAGAAAGCCATTTAATGGCATCCTTATTTTTTTCTAACGGGACACACTTCTCACCACGAGTAGCAATCCTTGTTTAAAACCGATCACTTCGTTGTCTATATTATAGAGAAGTGCATATTGTACGCTGTTCTTTATTCAATAAATATGTTCTTTATTCAATTCCGACAATAAATATGGGACTCATAATCTGCCTGCGCGTGAAAGTGTTTCTGCACTGATGAAGTAGCCTGAAGTGTGTTTGCTATTTCCTGGATACTTCACTTTGAGGGCGTTCCTATATGTTGTTGCAAAAGCTGCATTAAAACCAAATCGAAAATGAAACAGCAAGCAATAACGGAAATGATCTTCTGATAATTGATTATCCGCCATTTTGCAACGGTGTAACGAAAACTTATTTTTAATGACAAGAAGTCAATATCATCTGTTCCAGTATAGAATAATAAATCACGACTTTACAAGTAAACATCTACATCTGACTAAAGACTTTTACCCTGAATAAAAATAATTGATAACTTACAGACACCCCTAATATTTCTGGGTTTACATATGATGCCAACGCCATAGATATTGTGGCTAATCATATCAATCCGAAAAAATAAAGACAAAAACATGCAACTGAGATTTTCAAAAATAGTATATCTTAGCAACTAAAACATTTAAAATATTCATTTGATTGATCACGCAGTTATGGCTTGGAGACTGGACTCTTGTTGTGTCCCTGTGTCAGTTCTAGGTCGTCGAAAAAGTAATACATGCGGCTCTGGGGCGTGCATCATGTAATGAACCCATCCTGGACTTTGCTGCACTCCAAGGTTCCTCCATTCTGTTTCGGTCATTAAATGTGATTTTGGAACATGTCGCGCCAAATCCGTTGGTAAAATAACATGTCTGAAATTTCAAGATTATAATCATATTAAATAAAAATATCTTTTCTGTCGCTGGAGAAAATACTTTTTGTTAGTTTGTTCATACGTGCATGTTAAGCTCTCTAAAAATTATGTTGCAACTCCCTAGTAGATAAATGTTTATATTTCTTGATCGAAACATTAACAAGTGACACTACTACAACCTGCACACCTACGATTTTTTGCACTCAGGTTATTCATTACGTCTCCCTCCCGCCAAAGTGACGGTTATAGCAGGTCAAGTTCGAACCACCAATATCCACGATGTGTATCAATTTTAACTATGCAATTAATATCACAAGTCATTACGCGGATGCGGCACATTTTCACAAAGATATTGATATTATTATTTGAGAAGTTGGACCATTGGTATTGACAGCTAGGTCTCACTTTGCAAACAAGTCTCACATAATTGTTGGTGTTACCCAGAAATCATACACTACAAGTACTTACCGGTACTCGAATATCGCATCAAAATACTTCTCAGAGTACTGAATTTGGTCCGCTGGCATATTTCTGGACTTTTTTTCAGACAACGCAATGTTAGCTGGATGTTTCAATCTACACATGTCCAACGTAAACGTACGATTTCTGACCATTGCAAATGTCAAACGAATCGAACGAACGCAGCAGAGTTCTAAAATATCGGGTCGGTGTCTTGACTACCTAAGCCAAAGACAATTCGTCAGTACCTTTTGCACAGCCCTGTGGTAAATAATTTTCTTGTCAATCGAATTGGTGTTCTTGCTGATCTCCACGGTGCTCCGAAACATTCTTTCAAATATTCAACTAGAATAAGGTCAGGGGACCAGGAAATTGCTATTTTTTTAAAGAATGGTGAACGCTAGTCTTGCATACGAAATATTGATGTATCTGAACTCGTTTTATTTCGGAATGTTCGCTGCCTGTGAGATGGGAATTGGTATTTTGAAGGCAATCAATTTGCAATATTCGCATAATGTTTTGATTCGTGAATCCTGTCTGCTGGTTGCGCTTTGTCTATTAGAGACGATTCGAATAGTTCTCGGACGCAAAGGAAGTTTAAGCGACCGAGGTACGCACACGAATTCGCACATCTGCTCGCTATAACCTCATTAAAATATCGACTGTTTTATTTTTAGGATGGCAGGTACTGACATCAGTTGTCCTCTCTTTGCCTTCCGCCTGTGGTGTTGCGTACTTTTTAGTATTTCAAACGTATATCTTGAGATTAGAATACATATTATGTGCCTTAATGCTGGCCCTCCTTATAACGGAAATCGTATTTTCGATCATGTTCGTTTGCACATTGTGTCGCCCAGTTACATATACCTAGCGGTTCCTGAAATATTCGAAAATGCACTTGAAGAGCCCGTGACAGATTTGCTTGGTGAGTTGTTTACAGTAGAGTTGACATTGCTGAATTCAAGACAAAATTTGCGAAATGCGATTCGTTTTGTTTTCGCGCATCTGATTTTCCGTGTATGAATATTTTACTACTTTAATTTCAGATCCTTGCCTCGGCCGGAATCCGATGAACCCAATTATCAACTTTTCTAGCGCACTTCAAATATTGGAGAAACAACCTTTTCTCCCGCATGGTTAAATGTTAACAAAAGACGATCTAAGTTATGGCCACAAATACTCGGAAAATATCTAGTCAACATAAATTTCATGGATTTGGTTATGTCCTCAAATATGTACTTGCCTTTTTGAAGTCACTTTATATTAAGATGTTCGTATTTTATACTAGTCATTGATATTTATTCGACCGAATACATTTTTTTGTGTAATATTAAGTCAAACATTTGTATCATAATGTAAATCATGAATCGTACTAAAATAACAGTCTGAAAAAATAAATAAAGCGGCTTATTCGAAGCACTTTATGCAACACCCAAATGGGAATGAACAATCAATAATTAACTGTAAAATAATTTATAAATTTAATTGTTCTTATGGTTAAGCAAAGAGAAGAGAAATAACAGAACTTCACGTTGTGTGTGCTTTTCTATCGGTGGTTGATTTGCGCAAGTTTTTGCCACGATAACGAAATCAAAAGGCTAACAGTTTGTTCTGTCGATACAGAGATCTCTCAGTCGCTCTAAGTCTCTTCGCTTCAGATTTCCAGGTACCTTGAAAATGCTTTTCATAAAATTATGACAATCGGTTGCAATTTCGCCTTTGATGATATCCCTACGAAATAGGTCGGCCAGTATTGGTAAGTCGTCCGCTTGCAAAATCTCATTTTTATGGGCGAGGATTAAAGTGATTCCGACTCGGAAGAGGATCTGCGGAATAAAACATTAGTCTAAACATTTCCTTTGTAAGAAACATACCTTGTATCCTTCAGCGAAGACGCAGTCCCATATCCTAAGGACCGTTTCTGTTGGCAGTACTTCTGCAAATAAGCACACTAACCATTTGCTGGCTATCACAGTATATGGTAAACCTAGTCGAAATATTTTAGAAAAACGTTACAATGGAACTTTTTTTCATACCTAAATTTTCTATATGCTTATTAACGTCAGGTTCTTTTATTTTGATCAATTCTTTCAATACGGCTAGATCCCTAATTAAATTGGTCATTCTCCTGGTATGATATGAAGGAACTATTTGTTCGACGATTATTTTAAGAAGCCAGAACGCACTTTCTTCTTTTTGAGTCACTATTAACAACAGACCTTAAAGACATACACAAAAATTAATACAATGCAATATTTGAGGCAAGAACATATTTGGGAACTCACCTGCAATGTAATTCAAACCTTGGCAGTAGCCAACATTGCGATTATGCTGTGCGTATGCAATAAGAACATTAAATAGCTGCAGTTTCTTTGCCTCGAAGTGAATGTTGTCAGGAAAGGTTCTCGGAAGGTCGATTTTAATGGATTCTACGGTGTCTTTGTCGAATTGAGCTTTTAACAGGTTTTGATACAGTTTCGGTGATTCTTGTTGAAGTTTGTGAGCGCCTGAAATTTTCATCCATACTTCTGTTCGATATGGAGCTGAAATTACACCGCACCCTCGTGAAAAGCACAGAATGTTTTATTTTTTTTTTTTGACATACCTGGAATTCCTTTTCTAATGTATCGCTTTAACGTTCGTGTTAGTTTCGAAAAGTCGGTGTTTTTCCTCTTTAACGTTTCCCAGCGAATTTGGCGCTCTGTTAAGACTTTCAAGTACGATGACATAAATTTTTCGTACGACAAATAATTAAAATCATCCGGTCGTTGAAATCCGTACTCGTCAACATCACTGAAGTAAAAGAAAAATTATTCAACATGATGTTTAACATCAACATTAGAATCTTTTTATCTAGGTTTGCAATATCAGGAACTTTTGTCCTCCGCAATAAACATAAGAAAGTTTTGCAATTCATCATTCGACATTATTTACAAAGATCCAGACAACGCAAACAACTATAGCATGTGTTTTCTATGAAATTAATGAATGGCAAGAATCAACAATTGTCTATTCACTTATATTTTTGTATATATCACAATAATGCAGATGCATAAATGCGATTTGTAACGTTACTATAGTGGACAATGAACAAGTGGTGTTTACCGATTTGACGCATTGAACAAACATTTGATCTAAGATAAAGTAATACCAATTCGTGAAAGATAGTGCCTCAGAGGATAGAGCATGCAATCTAAATTGATCAATATCCGGTCACGGAAATCGGATTTAGATTCGCAAAAATTTGATAAGATTTGCTAAATTATCCATCAAAGTACCTCTAACCTGAATTTCGAATTCGCCATTGCAAAGCGAATCGTTTGATATCAAGCTGCCGTCACATGAAAAATATACTTTAACCGTTTAACGTCTACACAACATTTCTAGCTGATGCAAATCACTGAGTGAGATATTCATTTGTCCATTTCTACACCATGAACAAGTAAGCCGATGCAAGTAATTACACTGCTTATAAAACAGATGGACACTCGAACCAGAACCAGCCCCAACCCGCCAGCTGTAGTGTCCGTAGTGTCTTGAGTTTTGCGAATGACATGGGAATGTAATGTCAATTTGAAAGCTGACATCTCCAACTGTTCACGCACGCTTCTAGAGAATCCGGCCACAATAATCGTAGGCGTATTCTGGTAGCTTGTTAAGCCTAGAGCTACACCTTTTCATGTGAAATTGGTATGCAAAATTTAATGTGAAATTCTTACCGAGAAAATGCAATTTGAGCGATGTCATCATAAAATTTTCATATGATAATGATCTTAATATATACGAATAATTGGATTTAAATTGAGCATTGCTGATAAAGCCCCTAAACCAGACCAGATAAGTATCATGCGTGTCTCGATATCTTTCTTATAAGATTTACTGGTATTTCTTATGTATTTCCCAGTTGTCAGTGCCGGACATTCTCTGAGCTATAAAAAAAACAAATTGTACGAAGTCTTTCTTAACCTGTTAATTGGGTATGACGAAATATTTCGTCATACCAAGAAGTCAACTGCAATGGGCATGACGACACTTTTTGTCATGAAACATTTTAATCGTCAATTGGCATGATGAAATATTTTTCAGAAGAATTTTTAACTTTACATGTTTACATGTTTTAACTTTACATGTTTAGAAAATGCCATATCCTGATCTCACTTCACGGATCACGATATGGCATAGGTATTTCGAATTGGTTCGTATCTGTGCATGTTCTAAAGCCGTCAAGTATAGGATGTTGGTGAATCCAATCAATGCCTCCTAGAAGTACGGGCCGTCAGGCTACGTAATCGTTTTAGCTATGACGTCAATTTAGCCGTGAATTTTGACATTTCCACGAGGCAGTGCCGACAGACACGGAGATTTCACTTGCGGTTTTTAAGCTAAAATATGAATAAAACGTTAGTTTTTTGTGCGTGGACGCGTTGTAGAAATAAAATTTAGTCTTAACTTGCATTTTGTGTCAATCAATTGTATCGACAGTGAATCGACACAAAACGTCACATAACCTAACACCAGCCGATAAACATTTCGTAGCGAATTTTCCCAATAATACCGCACGCACCGCATTAATTTGTGTTTTAGCTGTTCACTAGCACTGTTCCGCGGACCTCACTTTGTTTTCACTTCACTCACTTCAACCAATGCCTTCTAGAAGTACGGGCCGTCAGGCTACGTAATCGTTCTCGCCGTGACGTCATGAGTTTAGGAAATTTGACATTTCCACGAGGCAGTGCCGATGTACACGGAGATTTCACTTGCGGTTTTTTGGTTAAAAAATGAATAAAACGTTAGTTTTTTGTGCGTGGACGCGTTATAATAATAATATTTAGTCATAACGTACACTTTGTACCAATTAATTGTATCGCGACAGTAAATCGACACGAACCATCACATAACCTAACACCAACCGATAAACATTTCGTAGCGAATTTTCCACATTATACCGCACGCACCGCATTAATTTGTGTTTCAGCTGTTCACTAGCACTGTTCTGCATAAACCACTTTAGTTTTCATTTCACTCACTTTAACACAACCCGTACAATTAACATTTTCCCGCGGACGTCCCATAAGACTACGTGTGTTTTTCGCGACATTTGTCCCGATGCTCTGACGTCATCATTCTGCATTACGGCCCGTACATCTAGAAGGCATTGCCACAGCGTAATAACAACCAGCGTACCAACTTATTCCACTTTCCCAAAAAAACACTTTGACCTTGAAATTGCGCCTCCATTTACGCAATGCATTATCTGTCAAAGCGGCCTGAGATTATGTTGGTATATTTTGCGAGAGTGGGCCGTATGTGAGCAGCGAAAAATCTAGCTTGAGTATGTAGTAGCCGAATTGTATATTGCATCTCTTTCTGTTCCATGCGATTTCTTCCAACTTTCCAGACTGACCAACAATACAATCTCAGGTTAGATCACTGGATTTTTGGGCCGTATACATATACGGAGTTGGTACGCTGGTTAGGAACTACTCATTACGCTGTGGCATTGCTTCAACACAACCTGTACAATTTACGATTTCCCGCGGACGTCCCATAAGACTACGTGTGTTTTTCGCGACACTTTGACAGTATAGTGTGACGTCATTATTCTGCATTACGGCCCGTACTTCTAGGAGGCATTGATCCAATGCCTCCTAGATGTACAGGCCGTCAGGCTACGTAATCGTTCTCGCTGTGACGTCATTGCAGTAGGCCATGTTGACATTTCCACGAGGCAGTGCCGACACACACGGAGATTTCACTTGCTGTTTTTAAGCTAAAACATGATTAAATCGTTAGTTTTTTGTGCGTGGACGCGTTGTAGTGTTAATATTTAGTTATAACTTGCATTTTGTGTCAATCAATTGTATCGAAAGTGAATCGACACAAAACACCACATAACCTAAGAACATCTGATAAACATTTCGTGGCGAATTTTTCTAATTATACCGCGCGCACCGCATTAATTTGTGTTTTAGCTGATCACTAGCACTGTTCCCCGGATCTCACTTTGTTTTCATTTTACTCACTTTAACACAACCCGTACAATTAACATGTTCCCGCGGACGTCCCATAAGACTATGTATGTTTTTCGCGACATTTTGGCCTACTGCTCTGACGTCATCATTCTGCATTACGGCCCGTACTTCTAGGAGGCATTGGTGAATCAGTGGAAAAATGAGAGTAGAGAACTAATGAGGAGAGGAACATCAGTAAAGCCAACAGGGCAAAAATCGCATACAAACAAAAAATGCAAACACTATCATAAAATGACTAAGCTGTAGGTAATTAGAGTTTTTGTGGTTTGAACGGGGGCAATTGCATGCAATCTTAGATTTGTATTTTCATTTTCATGTTTTTAGGTGAAATTAAATTTTATCGTTTAACCCCATGCGCAGTTTCTGAAATATATGCGTGTTTTAACGGTGGCAGTGTATTTCGGGATCACATTTTTCGCAATGTATAAAAGCCTTGAAATTCAGCAGTGGACTACTTCTGAGACGATAGTAGACAACAAGTAGAATACAAAGTGAAATGAGTTTCCGGAATTGCAAGTAAGCTGCATGTTTGTGAAACTAAGCACATGTTTTCATAAAAAACTTTACCCAACTGAACATATGCAGCAGATATATTATGTTTTATTTTAAATTTTCCAGCCCCACTCTTCCTCTTACAACCGGGCTTGGGACCGCCTTCGGCGGAATTAGGGCTTGCTTAGTCCTCACAATATTTGTAGTTCACTTTCTTTTCTAAGTTCAGAACAATCGACAATTATCTTTTCCTTTACTAACATTTAATCTTATTTCAATGTTTTTCACTTCACACTCACTTTTAAAATTGTTATAATATTATTTCTTACTTATATTTCACTAAAATTAATTTCGACACAAACATGTTTTATTGAAATTTATCAAGTTCTGTTTCTCTAGCCCGATATAGATATTTTTGGTTACGCCACTGACCGAAGACAAATCAAACATGGCTGTGCAATTGTCATTCACGAAAACGTAGACAAACGGTCTACTCGCTACTTTTTCGTTCATTTTTTGAGAAACACGCACAATTCCCGACAAATATTTTACACGCGACGATAAATTTAGCCCGGATTATATATATTAACACTCACTTACCTGTGAAAAGAGACTGCTAAGACCCCAAATCCTAGCCGATTTCGGCATGAACCGACAACACACTTTTGACTCATTATTACTAAAACTTTACGAAGTGTTTATGTAATTTCGCGTTGTTATATGAAACTAAGGGTCTATAATGTTCACAAAATTAGTTTTTTAAGAAAAATCAACACCGCACAACACAATTAATTACGTTTTAAATTCACTTTACTCGAAAACACTACCGACATCGCGTACGATTGACAACGATTTTGACAGCTAAGCCCAAGCAGGCCCAAGCCAGAGAGAATCGAAGAGAGCGTTTTTGTCCTATTACACACACTTGGATGTAGGGCCAGAAGGGTGAGGTAGCCCGCTCCATGTGGAAAGTAGTCCACAGCATGAATTATGGAAAGTAGTGCAAATGCAACGATTTTTGGTAATTTTTTTACTAACTTTCATTGTATTTTTTTAAACCAGCACATTTATAGACATATAAACATTATTGAAATATAAGCAGTTTGCAAAATAATCAGTTAATGAGTATTTAATTATAAAGTAAATCAGGAGACAATGATTTGAAGGATTTTTTCACGTGATTTTTTACAAGGTTGCCTGATTACACATTTTTCAAAAACCTCACATATCTTATTCTAAAACGCATTAATATGTACTGGGAATTTCGTAAGGATGACTCCATCAAAAGTTATCACAATACAAAATTTGAAAAATTTTCTGTGCCTACTTTAACGCACTCACCGCCCAAGAAGGATTAAAAACTTCATCAACAAGCTGGAAACATTATAAGCTATCATTTTGCGTACTTGTTGTTTTTTTTCGAAATTTCTTATTTCCCTGGAAACACATAAGTACCTTATAGTTCTTAATTGTAGTATCTTAATTTGATATTGATTCCGAGAAACTTCTAGTGCTTATACATCAATATGTCCTGTAAATTTGAGTCGAACGATTAACGCAACCATGAGTGATACTCACTGAATCTTTATGTTGATGTATTGCAATACTTCGCACTACGAAGAAAAAAAGTGAAATGTGAAACGAGTTGAGCAAAAGTTTATTCCCCAGTTAACAGGTTAACGGCCGCCATTTTGCACATTAATTACTTTTGTGTCCGCCCTGGTTTAGGGGGCTTCGGTTGCAAGCACTGAGCAATTTCATAATTTATGTTATATCAGATGGTGCTTTCTAAGTTTTTTAAGAAAAGTATTCGATCACGAATATGAGTAACACGTGTTTTATTTTCCTTAATTTTAGAATTCAAGCGAGTGGTAGCCCTGAAAACCTTTCTACCCTATTAGGTTCAAAGCAGTCTTCAGATCAAAGCGGTACATTACCTTCAAAACGGGTCAATTCTAATAAAATCATTTTTGTTGTAAGAATCAATTTTATTATATGAGCATTTTATATATTCTTACACAATATTGCGCATTGTCCCATTTTATAATTGAAATAAATTAAATTTCATGGAAGCAATATAAAATTATGATACATCTGCTTACATGTACTCGGTAAATACAGATTAGTTCAAATATGCATTCTTGAGGAAGACTGTAGCTTAAACACTTAAAATTCCATTAATTTGGACAGCTTGGATCGGAAGTCAATGCTAACGACGTCAGTAGAGTTCTTCTGCCTGGGTGTACTCCGAGATTCTCCCAGTTGATCCAAGACAATCTAGCCGTTAAATCTGTTGAAATCAAGACGGTCATGCAGACTATCTGATTAACGTCAGAGAACATGTTTTTCTTACCACTGGTATTCCAATGTGCATGATCAGCTTTGATCTCTCCACGAAGACATTTCTCCACATATGTAAGGGGGTCATAGTCTGCTTCTAAAACTTCCCTTAGCAGAGCTATGTAGGCAATGGCCAATCGGAGTGTATCAATCTTACTAAGTCGTTTCTCATAAGGAAATGTTGGAACATGCACTCGTAGTTCGTCAAAAGCAGAGTTGATGCTACTGCAAGTTCAAAGTACATTTTTTTAGTAAAACTGGGTGTGACGAATATTTCAAACAGAAGAATAAAATTTATAAAATAATAATAAAATAAATACCCGTTCGGAGCAGACCTCAGCATGCGCTTCCTTTCTCGAATATTTGTCTGCTGTCGTTGAACTTTGTAGGGAGCTCCGTAATTGCTAACGTTCGGTGCTAATCCCAAAGCAGATGATGATGAATCCAAGCAGTCTATAAAAATATTTTTTTTTCTTAATGTTTCGAAACAAGCTGTATCATTGAGTGTACCAGTATGATGTAAATATTGTTGCTGAATCTGCCGCAAGTTGTTTGGAGTCAATCGTAAATTATTTGGAGAGCTGTTCATATGTTGATTCGTGTAAATGCACGACGGTAGCTCATTGATGAAATCTTCGTCGAAATTATGGAAATTTACATGGCTGAAATTGTAGAATGTATAATTGTTATGGTTTTAGCTATGTCTATGTATTATGTCTAAAGTAAGGTAATCCCATGAAAACCCTTGTTGGGTCTAGGGGTTGAAGCTGGTAGAGAACTTCAATCACCAGAGAGCGCAGAAGATAACGCTTTAGTTTCTGCAGACATATTTTCAATAAATCTGGATCCTTGTTATCTTATATTCCCTCTATGTATGAGATTTAAATTCCCATTCAAAAATAAGTTGGTATTACCCTCTCTGATAAAGACTACTTAAAATCTCTAATATGAGAAATTTGTGCAATTTTTCAATTGGACACAACAAAAAACTTTCGTTATCAGCTTAATTACACTGAGAAAAAGGATAGCTTACTGGCCGTCATATAGAAGGCCGGTCGCGACTTGCAATCTGACAGGTATTAAGGTACTTATTGGTCGAGGAAAGTACCCCGACTGGTCGAAAAACAGTACATCAAGTCCGTCATCTTGCACGCTAATTAAATTGGCGGCCGACTGACGGCCAGGATAGAATCAACCATAGATCATAATTCATGAATTATTTTTATTACGTTTACCACTAGAAAAGGTATAAAATGATGGGCCTGTAGTCTTGGCCGTCATTGATGGAAAAAAAAGTACCGCGATTGGTCGAAATACTAGTAGCTTAGGCCCACCACCTTGCACGTTAATTGCTTTAACGATAGGCCTTCTATATGACGGCCAGGCTGTAGCTAGCATTTAATTGTGACAAGTGAAAAATGATGGCTAGATACGAGCAATTAAGTGTTGAGGAAAAGTGGAAAACCGTAGTATGGGAGCAGGGAAACGTATCGAAACGTGAAATTGCTAGGCATATTGGCTGTACTATTTAGACGGTACGTTTTACAAAATTATGCCCAAACTGGAACCGTGCAGAGGAAGGAAGGTAGCGGTATCAAATTAAAATTAAAATTGTTTTAAATAATTCCTGCTTGAATCTTGATTCGAACCTGTGACCCTATTTTCAAGAGCCGACGCCCTAGTCACTAGGTCGTGTGAGCTTACTAGAAAGCTAATGTTATATAGCCTGATGTGTGATGAGAAACTGTGCATACTAACAAAACCACTTACACTCAGAAAAATTTCACCACTGAAAATTTAATAGAATCAAATTTGAATCAAAAGTTGAATCATATTTGAAAATTTTTGATTTGGCGTCATATACGTTTCTTTTTAATTCAAATAATCTGACCTCATTTCAATAACGCTGTATCAAAGTGTGTCTTGTTTGTTTTAATGTTTTGTTTTTTCATTCTATGATGAATATTTTGATATGAAAATAACATTTTTATAATAAAGTGGAATCATTTTTATTGAATGTGGGGGATTATTTAATTCAAATAAGATTGGTTTTTTGTTTAAAAGTGCTTCAAATTTTGATTTAAATTTGATTCTATGAAATTTTAAGTGGTGAAATTTTTCTGAGTGTAGTTAAAATTCAGTTTTCCGTCGTCTCGCAATCAAAACAATTCTATTTTATTTAACCTACTTTGATGAAATGAGCTGAGATTATGTTCATAGCAGTTGAGCCTATGTTCCACGGGAGCTAAGAGTATGTACATAGCAGAAAAGCCACTGATATATATATATATATATATATATATATATATATATATATATATATGTATGTATATATATATATATATATATATATATATATATATATATATATATATATATATATATATATATATATATATATATATATATATATATATATATGGGATTTTGGTCTTTTTAGGTATATTTTATAGCTCAGGGAATTACATACATAGCGTGTGTGACCATAATATGTTACATAGGAGAATGTGCTATGTAGATCAAGATATCATGGCGCTAGGGATTTTATTTTGTGGCGCAGGATAGGATTCTATGTGTATAGCGTATGCAATCATAAATGCTACGATATATATAGAACGCAAAACACGCAAACTGTTTGGAACATTTTATTACATAGGAAATCCAAGGCCGCAGCCAGGATTTCATATTTTGGAATTTTCAGCAAAAAATCAAGGACATTTTTTCAAAAATTCTATGAAAATTAAGGTCATTTTTCGATTAAATCGTATTTGTGGAGCAAAAAAAAATCAAAGCAGCTGTGGAACAAAAAACAAAGGTTATCAGGCATTATTTCTGAACAAAAATCGAAAATCGAAGACCAATTTATTGCACACATAGTGAATTTGACTGCATTGGTCAGATTTAAAATGCATCTACATTAACATATATTCGAACAAGATATACATTTTTGAGTGTATTCAATGCATTATTTTGTATAAAAATATATTTTAAAATATCATAATTTTTCGCTCATTTTTTACGGAAATCCTGCAAAACGTTCTCAATTTTTGGTGTTGGTTTTTTGTAAATGTTCTCAATTTTTTCAGACAGAAGAAACAGAGAAAAATCAGACAAATATCGAAGAAATCCGGATTAAGGGGGATGAGGGCAAAATACCCTTAATCTTACAAATTTTAAAATTAACCGACTATAAACATATTTTCTAAGGATTTTCTAAAACTTCTAACGAGAGGCACAGTCGTACGTTTGCAGGAAGAGGTAAAATATCTAGGAACACCTCAGATAGGAAACTCATCTGCGACAATCATGTAAATAAAACTATACTGAAGACCACTAAGGCACTCTGGGCGACAAAACAAGTGCTTGCGCGCAATTGGAGACTACCTCCAATGTAGACACTCTGGGCATACGAACAAGTGGTGAGACCTATCATCCTTTACGGATCAGCTGTGTGGTGGAAGAAAATCACATGAAAAACTGCTTTTAATAGGTTCAACAAGTTTGAAAGGATGGCTTGCCTGCTGATTACAGGGCAACCCATGCCAACGGGAGGACTGGAGGCCGTTCTAAACTTAGAATCGCTTTAACTCAAAATTCAGGAGGAACCAGTAAACCTACAACATGCCTTCGGGCACAAATCAGGAGACTTAAAAGGTCATCTTAGAATCCTCGAGGACATCAGGCTTATAACGGATATGTGCCATATTAAAAGAAACGATTAACCTTCCCATTTGAGAAAATATATTTGATAACGACGTTGGAATGCTTCAACATATTGATTGACGATGAAACTCTTCGAGACTTTTTGGATATAAATCAGGAAGAGGTTGAAGTGATCGAAGACATTCCCAGTACCTAAGCAAATTAAGATAGTAGTTGCAGAACATTTATTTACAAAATTGAAACATTTTCTTTTTTTCTTTACATTAATTAAAAAGTTTATAATGTGTGCATATAGTTCTTTTTTGGGTTATATAACCTAGCACTCGATATAAACTTAATATTTGCATATAACCGAGTCCCCTCACATCAAAACCTTACTTTCTTAAAGCCGGATCCCTTCATATAAGCACATTAATATCTTATAGCCGGGTCTCGATTGAAAGCAAAAACGAGTATAATGAACAATTTATAATGGAATTTAATGTTTGCTTTTAACCGGGCATTACTTTACATTAATAATATACCAATAGTAACTAAATATTGTGACTACTGATCGTCGATTATCACTTCAAACCCTTCCTGATAGTGTTTTTACTCTTACAATACATTAGGATATTTTGCTTCAACATAGATCTGTCTCAGAGTATATTTCCTTGAAATGATAATAACGTCTAGAAACTATGTTTTGGTAATTAATTTCGGTGGATATGAGCAATACTAAAACCCATTTCCTCAATTGATAATTTATCTGTAGAGCTACTTAGTAGATATTAATGGATGTCCGAAACAAGTCAAATGCACTAAATAACGATAAATAAATACTTGATTGAAGTATCGAATTCGTTGCCAGAGGAGCAAATGTTGCAAAATGAAATTTTTAATTCGTTCGCCTTTCGATGAATATTAGTTACTATAGGAAGGCTTTTGAAAACTGTTATCCTTTTCTACGGATGATTTCTGGATAACCAGGAACAAATTATTTGCATCGCTTCTGCACTACACTTTCAATTTAGGCTTTGATTGCGTATTTCATGGACATGGAAGGAATGAAAACAACACGAAACCAACGCGTGGATATTTCGTTTCAGAGAAATATCCATCAAATTCCTTGTTATTATCTAATCACTTTAAACTCTATCATATCTTAATTATTCTTTCACAGTACGTAACTGTCATAACTTTGAAGAAAACACAAGAAATAAGGTCTGTTAACCATAACACATTTACACATATCTTTTTTTTTAAACACACCTCAATGGTGGAGATGAAGATGAATCTGGAAGCTGATTTCTTGACATTTTTCGATTAAATTTTCAAGCAAGTTTGTTAAATCCTTAATTGATTTGCAGATCGCCACAGCCAACGACTTCGCGAAACCGA
This sequence comes from Nemotelus nigrinus, assembly GCA_947369275.1. Classification (NCBI taxonomy): domain Eukaryota; kingdom Metazoa; phylum Arthropoda; class Insecta; order Diptera; family Stratiomyidae; genus Nemotelus; species Nemotelus nigrinus. Next base: position 31,202,081 of record OX376372.1, read on the forward strand.
ATTGAAATCACATTTATGATTTCTGCATTGCCTCTCATGAATTTTATACCAGGAGGTCCAAACAAAAATCCCTTTTCGCATAGGGACGTTCCCGTAAGAAATCAATAAAAGGGTGGAGTGAAAATAAGGAGTGGTTTCTCTTAGATCAAAATGGTCGAGAGCTTGCAGTAGGGAGTATGAGTACTGCGCATAAACAGGGCATGTCAAAAGTGTTTGTAAATGTTTCTTTAATTTGGCTTTCACAAATTCGATTTTTTTTAACTTTATCAAATTAATGGGATATATTTCGATTTCGCGACAGATATCCATATTATGATGGTAATCTGTCCTTTTCGTTAGTAAATGAGATCTGTAGAAACTAAAGAAAAGGATATTGGTCTCTAAATCAAAATTTTTGTTTTTGTTTTATGTTTATTGAGTTTAAAGTTATTGCATGAAAAAGTTTAAAAAAATGAATTCACGCAAGCTCAAGGAGCAGTAGTAAACGTATTTAATGTATAAAAATTGGTATACTGTATCATGGGCATTTATTTATTTATTAATTTATTTATTCATTTACAACATACATATTACAACAGTTTTTCATTCTCGGGACTACGGGATTAAAAAATCGATAATCCCGGGATCCCGAGATTCGAGATTCAAAAAAAAAAACACAACAAAACAAGGCAAGTTTTTAATAAACAGATTGTATTATGTGCCATCATTTCAAAACTACAACAAAAAGTAAGTTCAAACCTGTATAAGAAAAATTTGTAACTGCATAATTACTAATTCATATAATTGATACAAATAAAAACAAAAATTGTATTTATCCAAGACCTTGACAGTATGAAGACAAATATTTAAAATTATAACTATTACCAATTACAACAACAAATCACAGCTCTTAAAATTGAGATACATAAGGTCTGTTCCCGTACTACGATTAATTGCGATTAATCGCGATTAATTGCAATGAAGCTGTTCCCGTACACCGTTTTAATGAAAACTAAAAATTTCCCCTCTTTCAGTAAATTTCAGTAGGGTCTGAGCTACTAGGTCTGTTCGCGTACTTTCAGTCACTGAATTTTACTGAATTTTCCTGAATCATGTGGTGGGGGAAATTCAGGAAAAGTACGAAAACGCTCTCATTGCATTTCCTGAAAATTGACAAACAAAGAGGTCAGTTGTCGGTTTTCAGGAGAACAATAATGATTATAAAGTCATCCTAAGCGGTGATAAATTGTCGTCACAAAAATATTCGTCCTTCATAATATTATAACATTAGGCCAAAAACCGTTTGACAGTTTTCAGTATTTTTCAGTAGCTCAGATCCTACTGAATTTTACTGAAAGAGGGGAAATTTTCAGTATTCAGTAAAACGGAGTACAAAAACGGCTTCATTGCAATTAATTGCAATTAATCGTAGTACGCGAACAGACCTACTGAAAAATACTGAAGTGTCAAACGGAGTAAATATTTTCAAATGCGCGCGGCAAGCAACATATTTTTTCCGTAATGTTGCTATGAAGGTCGAATATTTTTGTGGCGATAATTTATTACCGCTAAGGATAACTTTATAATCACTGTTGTTCTCCCAAAAACCGAAAACTGACACTTTCGGTTGTCAATTTTCAAGAAATACAATGAGAGCGTTCCCGTACTTTTCATGAAATTCCCCACCACATTGGACGAGCAACAGGTCGGAAACGCTGAAGATCCTCGTAGATACTCACTTTCCGGGCTATTTGGATGACTCCACTCCTTTCACTGGTGAGCGGACATCTGATCAGCATGACATCGAAGGCATTGGTGAAGCTATCACCAAGCAGAGGCTTGTCTGGGCAATTGACACCTTCAAACCCTTCAAGTCTCCAGGTCCGGATGGAATTCAGCCGGTCATGCTTCAAAAGACAGGTATGATTGCCGTCTCCTGGCTAACACAAATTTCCAAAGGTTGCCTAGTGCTAAGCCACGTACCTGCAGCCTGGAGGACCGCTAAGGTTATATTTATACCCAAGGCGGGTAAAGTCAACCATGCGAATCAGAAGGGCTACAGGCCAATTAGCCTGACTTCCTTCCTCCTTAAAGTTTTAGAAAGATTACTAGATCTACATGTCAAACAAAGATTTGGTACTCAAACTCTATAGAGAGCCCAAAATGCGTGTATGAAAGGGAAATCTGTTGAAACGGCTCTCTATAGGGTAGTCCTCAAAATTGGAAAGACACTTCATTACAAAGAATACGCTTTCGGAGTCTTTCTAGATATTGAAGGCGCCTTCAATAATGTGCACACAACAGCTATTATGGACAACACCCATCCCGCTATTTGTAGCTTCATAAGCAACATGCTTAAGCACAGGCTCATATCGGCGGAGTGGTCGGGTGCGCAAATCACAAGAAAGGTCCACAGAGGCGAACCGCAGGGAGGGGTTCTATCCCCTGTCTTGTGGAACCTTGATACAAACTCAATTCTGGAAAAGCTGGAAAGCAAGGGACTCACGGTTGTGGCCTATCCTGACGATATTGCTATTTTAGTCTCGGGTAGGTTTCCACATACCCTTGCCTAGCTCATAGAGTACTCTCTAGGGCTGGTTGAGGAGTGGGTGAATACCGTAGGCCTGGGCATCAACCCCAATAAGGCGGATCTTATGCTCTTCACAAGGAAGTACAAAACTCCCAATTTAGACCCTATAATGTTGGGCAACTCCAGGTTAAGTCTCAAGTTACAAACTAAGTACTTGGGTTTTCTGGACAGCAAGCTCACATGGAAGGCAAATTTAGAGGAAAGAGTTAAGGGGGCAAGCAACGCGATTAGCCCTGCTCTAACGCACTGGATCTACTGGGTGATAGCTAGGCCGATCCTTGTTTACAGATGCTTGGTCTGGTGGCCAGCAGTGAATAAAACCACCTTTGCCAGCACGGCGAACAGAGTTCAGCGGTTGGCGGCCCTCTGCACTACAGGTGCCTTAGCCTCGGCCCCTTCGTCTGCTTTGAACGTCCTGCTCGTCCTGCTTCATCTCCCTCCACTTGATCTCTTCGTTAGAGGTACTGCCGCAATTTCACTCTCAATATGTTTCACACAAAATGAGGAATACGAACCGCCTAAGACGAATTATTCTTCATTACTATAATACGAGCTCTCACACATCGACTCACACAAGAGAGTTTTTGAGCGCTGAATAAATCGAATTGTCGGGGCATCCGCAGTACAGTCCTGATTTAGCGCCCAATTATTTCTTCTTGTTTTCCCACATCAAAAATAAACTGCGTAGTCAGTGTTTAAAACACAAGATTCGGAGCTACCTCAATCCGAGCGGAAAAACTATTTCGAATATTAGCTTAAGCGCCTGAAAAGGTGTATCTTCATAGAAAACATTTTGAAAAACAATAAAATCGTTTCCGAACATAAATTATTGTTTTTTCATTGCAAGGCGCAAAATATCCTCATACTATGTGTTACCAGTCCAATATCGAATTTCTCACCCGCATGAGCTTCATGGACATTTTATTTTAGCAAGCGGTGCAGGTGATATGGCTACACAATTTTTGAAACGATAATCGAAACTTTCATTTTTGACATTATTCTTTATTTAATATAGTTTACGGATCAAAATTACAACATATATAAACGATTAATGCTTCAATTTGATTTTCGGGTGAGAATTCTTCGTTCAGCATTTCCGAAACGGTAATTTTTTCCGGCCAATTTATTAACATGTAATTTTCCACACTAGTAATTTACAACCGCCCCCTGTCACATCCGGACGCTGAGAGCATCGTTTGCAGCATCACTCAACCCTCTGTTTTCGAAACCGACAAACATTTGTTTCGGACAAGATCCGCAACCCGCAATTGAACTTGTCATTTGGCATACGTCGAGGCGCATGTCCTTTCAAAAGGATTTGCTCGATTTGGCGAATATGTTTGGATTGTTCGTTCACGTGACCTTTCAATGAAACTATCGCCTGCGGCCAATAAGTACCGACGAGTAGCGCCGGGCAGCGCGCTTCGAACCCTTCTACATGCACAATCTATTTAACTCAAGTGGCTTTTAATTTATCTGTTTGCACGAAGCGGATTGATTGTTATGCATTTGATTTGTGTGATGATGTGTTAACACATTTCGACCGCGTATTTGTTTGTTTTTGTTGCTTCAAACCGCATCTAATGCTCTTTATTTGATTTCATGAGAAATTTTGAGCACGACGTGGTTTAAAAAGAGAAGAGAAACATGTAAAAGCATCAGATATTGTTTTGAAGATTATTGAATATACTTAGAACATTTACTTCCTGAACATCCGCGAACCATAAACTCGATGCCGCGACCTTGATTTAGAATCGAATGTGCTGGTTCTTACAAGCGGTTACAGGCAAATGTACTCTGAACATGAATTTCCTGATTCATTACTGATTTGCATAAACAAAGTGCACCCGTTTTCATAGCTTTAAAATGTAGATATTTTTCAATATATTACAGACATTAATCCTTTTTTTTTTTTTAACATTTATAGCTTCTACCAATCATATCAAACTAGCGGTACAAATGAGTAGAATATCAAGTCAAAGCAATTGTTTGCTACTTCTTCAACATCTCATACACAAATTGAGTGTAATTTACATGGCTAATTGACTTGAAAGTTATAGAAGAGCCTCGCGAAAACATAGTTTTGATAAACAAAATACAAATACCAGAACTTTCGCTTCATTTGTCAAATGGACAAGTACACAATAATTATCTATTCATGCATATTTCCGCATTCTCATCACTTATAAATATATCATCACATCGAAACGATTTAATTCCTTACAATAATATTAGTTTTTCTCACAGTCAATCTGAAAAGCATCGGAGATTTAAGCCAACCGGAACCAGAATCCCACCCCAAATCTAACCAACAGGCCAGGTCGTAATTTGATTGTGGGTATTATTGATCAAATGCTTATTTACATTATTTGTAACAAGATTTCACTTGAGTACGTCACAACTTGTGCCCAGGGTAATGCAATGCTGATGTGTGATTTTAAAGAGATCACAACCAGTGAAACATATTGTTTCGTTGACGGAAAAAATGAAAGGGGACCAGCGGAGTACCTAGGACAATAGTAAAGGAAGGGAAATATATGTCATTTAGCGCCTACAGCTACACAATGTTAATAGTCTTTCATCAGCAGAAAGTGTGTTCGCACGCGTGCCGAAATTCAATTGAATGGACCAAAGTAGGGCGCTGCAACCCCTGCAATGGACAGAGCTAATTTCGTTTTTAATTTGATGGTACAATGTGCAATTTTATGCTTGATAAAAATGTTTGGATAATTTTACCAACAATGACTTATGTATATCATATCTCACGGCAACGTCATTCAAATCTTGTCATTTGATATTCTGAGCAAAATACACCCGCATTTTTTGAAATTGCTCATGCACCTGTGAATGTTTGAAAATTGATCTTTACGTTGTGTTTCAATCGATCAAGAAGCTAATAAAAGAATGAAATATGCACAATAGTCAAAGTGTCTCTGGAGTTGAGAGCTATGCGTAGGGGAGAGTGGGGCGAATCGTTACATGGGGCGAATCGTTACAGAGCGATATCTTAAAACTGACGCCACCATATATCAAATGTCGCATAGCTAAATGTTCGTCACCTTCAACCGCTCATTTATTTCGGTGACATTCCAATTCTTAGTAGAAAACTGACGCTTGGCAGGGTAAGACGTGTTTTGTGACTTGTAAAATTCATATTTGGATGTCTACAATCTTTCAATTTTGAGTGCTAAATAATTTTGTGATCAATCGAAAGTGCATGTTTTTTTTTATCTTTATTGTGTTGCCTTTCGCGCGAAAAAAGAAAATTCGCAAATATTGTTACCGTGTCTTTGCTAAGCCACTCCATAGCAAACATGTCACAGTGGGGCGAATCGTTACATTTCGTATGGGGCGAATCGTGACGGTCATTTTTTATGCATTTAAGCGTCTGACGCAATTTTGAAGACTGCGTTATTGCTTGTGTTTTTAGAAAAATCATCTGTGTTGTTCGTCATGATATGTTTTTTATCATTTTCGTGATTTTTTTTTGATTTTTCATTACTTTATTGCAACTTTTCATTGTTTTCATATATTTGTGTTTTGTTTTGTGTGCATGCAAGATTATATGCTACATGCTTCCGATATCTATTTTGGCATTACATCAATTCAGGCTCGAGAGATGGCTTTCCAAATTGCCGACCAATTGCGTGTACGATATCCATCAAGTTGGGCATCTAATGGTTTAGCTGGAATAGAATGGTTCCGGGGATTTTTACGCCGCCATCCAAAATTGTCAATGCGTACACCTGAAGCTACAAGTTTGGCGCGTGCATCTGCTTTCAACAAAGCAAACGTGGAAGCTTTTTTCAATCTTTACGAACAAGTGGCTGAGAAAGTGGATTTTGCTCCATACAACATTTGGAATATAGACGAAACCGGGCTCACAACAGTTCATAAGCCTGATCGTGTTATCAGCCGCTGTGGTCCTAGGCAAGTGGGCTAGATTACATCAGCCGAACGCGATACGCTTGTTTCAATGGCATTAGCCATAAATGCGAATGGAATGAAGGCACCACCGTATCTGGTTTTTCCAAGAGTACGATTTCAAGAGTACGATTTCAAGAGCACTTTCTAAATGGCGGTCCAGTGGGCTGCTGGGGTGGGGCTAGCCCTTCAGGCTTTATGAATTCTGAAAATTTTCTTGATTTTATCAAAAAGTTCCAACAATTCACAAAATGTTCAAAGGATAATCCGATTTTACTCTTATTGGACAATCATGTATCTCATCGCAATTATGACGTGTTGAAATTTTGCCGCGAGAATAGTATTCATATGCTCTCTTTCCTGCCGCCATGCAGCCATCGACTACAACCACTCGATGTAGGCGTCTTTAAAGCTTTCAAAACAGCGGCTAACACATTGTGCAAGGATTGGATTCGACAACATCCTGGGCGGACTATGACAATCTATGATTTGCCACCCGTTTTTGCACGTGCACTCGAAATTGGCGCAACTGAAATCAATATAAAATCTGGATTCCGTGCAAGTGGAATTTGTCCATTCGACAGACAGATTTTTCAAGAAATCGACTTTGCACCAAGTAAAACGACAGACAGAGACCTTTTAAATGCATCACAAATTGACATCGGTGCTGACATTGAAATTCCTGTCAATCAATCTATCGGAAGCCATGATGAGGAAAGTCGTCAATTGAATACTGCAACATCTACAGGCTCTTAACAAAATGTTGTACTGGATATTCTACCACATCCAAAGGCACCAGCTCGTACTGAAACCAAACGCGGCAGAAAGCGAGGAAAAACTTCCATTTTGACGTCAGACGCATCATTCAACGAGGTTGAATCCGAGCAGTTTGCTCAAGAAGCCAAGAAAACACTGACTGAAAACAAAAAAATTGGCCGCAACCATGAAAAAAGAAGAAGCTGTAATGAAGAAGGTGCAGGCCGCAGCAAGAAAACTGGCTGGACAAATGAACAAAGATGACAAGAAAAAAAAAACAAAAAAGGTAGCTAAATCATCTGAGGCAGCACCGAAACGCATAAGCCAGCGTCGAAGCGCCATCGCTGCGATTGATTATGCTGATGTTGAGTCAGATTCTGATTAAAAATCAACTTTTTTCCTTTTTCATTTTTTCATATATTTTTCCACCATTTTCTTTTGGCATGTTGGTCAATTTAACCATCAAACATGTATTCGTTTTCTTAATAAAAATGAAGTAAATAATTGAAATATTATTTGTGTATACATATTTTGATTTCAGCGCCTCAAAATTTGAAAAAAGCGAGTGTAACGATTCGCCCCACACTTTTTAAAATGCCATTTTTTGGACACTTTGGGAATATCGACATAACTTATTTCGTATTTGTCCTACACCTAAGTGTTTATAATCAAAAGTTGCGCAAAATAACAGGCTTCAAAACGATATATAACATGGTCGACAATTTTTTCGCAGATAAAAAATATTGGGCTTACAAAAAAGCGTAACGATTCGCCCCACTCTCCCCTATATCCCAGTAATTTCAGGCTTTCTCTATTTCCATACCTTTTTTTCCCATACACGAGTTTTCGCATCATTTATTAAAATTCGTTTCGTTTCGATTTAGACTATGCGTAACAAGTGATGCCAAAACACAAATGAGAAAATAACTCCGTTTTCTTTAAGGGGGAAAATACATGTAACTGCTAAAAAAAATCGATTTTTTTTTATTACATCAAAATGTTTGAAATGCTCTTAAAATAAACTAATAAAAGTTTTGAAGCGATATTTGTATTAATTCTCGAGTTATAGTCAGTTAAAGGCAGCGCGGCGTTCCCCAGGTCAGTGGAGCTTTAAAACTTTAAACGTGTTTTTCTCAAAGTAGTACTTTTTCAACTACCGTACAAGATATCTCAAAAAATATTGAATCGATCCGGCTCAAATTTATACCACATCTACAAAAGAGTATTATCTCCTCGTTGAACCTAAATGTTATTGTAATTTCAGAAAAATAATTTGTTTATTAATGTTTAAAGTGTGATTTTTTTGTAAAATAATCGATTTTTATGTTTAATCTAAAATTAATGTAAAAATTTAAAATATTTTTGTAAATTTTATTGGTTCACCTATGAATTACATACTTCATTAGCATATTTTTTTTTCTCTTAATGTTGCAAGTTCCCCGGAAAAGGTGTTAAGTTGTACGAGGCAGTTTTTGATGTGTTTTTTTCATTCGCTCGCATCGCGGCCATTTTGTGTTGAAAAATTATTACTGTAAAACATGTATTTTAAGGATTTAATATTAAACATTTTTATTTTAATTCAATCTGAAATTAGCATTTTTTTTTCGATTTTACATGTATTTCCCCCCTTAAACAATGCAAACCATACTATAATATTTCAAACAAATTTTATGTCATTATTGGTTGCAACTATGTACAATTTAATACCACCATTTAATTTAAGACGAATGGTTGGGAAGTCTGATCTCTTTAGCTTCAAATCGACCAGCTAATCGAAATCACTTGATTTTGTCTCAGTGTGAACGTCCTAATCCACATCCAGTAATTGTAAACGGTCAAGAATGAGACGAACTGATGAATTAAAAGACTACACTAATTAATTGAGGGCATCTGGTGTTGGAAATATAAAGATGCATTCTGCTAAAATGCCTACTTTGAAACAAAAAGTAGGCGCAAGAACGCAATGCGCCACTTGTAATCGTCTAATGCGCCACGTTTGGCATATGCACAATGGTTTGGCCGCTCCTGAAATAAAATTAAGCACAGTGCTTGCTGTACGCAGTAAAATTTTGTTCCGTTAAAGACACTTTACGATTGTTTTCATGTTAAACAATATTTTGCTAAGTACATAGTATGAATTAAGATTTCATTATTTTGGTCTCATCAATCGTGCTTTTACAACGTTAAAATCATCACTTTAAAATTTTTTGTGTTTTTTTTTCAAAGCACATTAGGGTTCCAAGAAATGAAGATTTATCTGACTTTTACAATTTAGATTAGTTTTTAAAAAAATCTGAAAATCGGAGTCAATTTCTGAATTAAATAACCTCTATGAGATAACAAAAAAAAAATGTCCGAGCCATGGCTTGATAGAGACCTTAGGCATTTGCGAAATCGTAGAAATAAATTATATAAGCGGGTTAGAGAAAATACTGACGTTAGTCCTGCTATTCAGGAAGAGTATAATCAAGTCGCTAAGCAATTTTTAGCAAAGTCTCGTGAGGCTTATGATACTTACATTAGGTCAACCGGCGAAAATATAGTCCGCGACCCGAAAAAATTCTTCGATTTTGTTAATGTGAAGTGAAAAACTACTGGCTATCCATCGTCGATGTTTCTGAATAATATACCGTCTTCTTCTCCTAAAGAGATATGTGACCTATTCGCAGATAGTTTCCAAAAAGTTTTTAGTGCACCAGACCCAACAAACTCACACCTTTCTTCCTCCGATTCGACTCCAATGGCTTTTGTCAACAATTTAGAAATCTCCCGCGATGAAATACGTAAAACTATTTTGGAACTCAACTGCAACAAAAGTCCTGGGCCCGATCTTCTTCCTCCGATATTTTTATGCAAGTGTGTGGAGCAGTTTATAACTCCTTTGCATATTTTTTTTAATAGATCACTTTCGTCAGGAGTTTTTCTATCCAGTTGGAAGCTTTCGTATGTCACACCCATATTCAAGAATGGTGATCGACGCTGTATTGAAAATTATAGGGGCATTGCCATCTTGTCTTCGATTCCGAAACTTTTCGAAAAGGTAGTATACGACAAATTTTCTCCCCTAGTTGATTCCCGTCTGAACGAGCAACAACATGGTTTTAGAAAAGTTCACTCAACTACCACGAATTTGACAATCCTAATCTCAGACGTTCTATGCAAAATGGAAAAAGGTTACCAAATTGACGCAGTCTACATAGACTTCAGTGAGGCATTTGACAGAGTTGACCATTCTCCCTTAATTCTTAAGCTACAGAAATTCGGTATTAACGGGTCTCTACTCAGCTGGCTGACTTCCTACCTTTGCGATCGAACACGATGTGTAAAATTTCAAGGATTTTTATCGAAAAACGTTAGTGCTACTTCTGGTGTACCCCAACGTAGCCATCTTGGTCCACTTCTCTTTAATATATTTATTTCCGACCTATCTGACGTCCTAGCAGGCATACCTCATTTACTCTATGCAGACGACCTCAAACTTTATCTGACCATTTAATCGAAATCGGATGCCCTCTTTCTCCAATCCAAACTTGATTCCCTTGATCATTGGTGCAATGTAAACAAGCTCTCTCTCAACATTAATAAATGCCAGGTTATTAGTTTTTGCAGAAAATGCACGGTCACACACAATACGTACTTCCTCGGTTGTCTCTCGGAGTTGATAACATTGCTGACCTCGGTGTTATCTTAGATGAAAAACTCCGCTTCACTTTTCACTACGATAAAATACTTTCTCGTGCAAACAAACAACTAGACTTCATCACGATGAGATGAAGCCTAGTTGAAAGAATTTCGTATTCTGTGGGTGACAAGATCTTTATACACTTCACTTGTACGTTCTATTCTCGAATACGCTTGAATTAGCTGGAATCCTGCTTTTGAAACCCACAGTGACAGACTCAAGTCAATACAAAAGCCATTTTTACTTTTCGTCTTGAGAGAACTGTACAACCCTTATGATTTTAATAGCCTACCCCCTTATGAGTTTCAACTGGGTCATTTAAACCTATCAACACTAGCCTCCAGAAGAATGGTGATATCGGCCTGCTTCACATTCGACGTCATTAGAGGCGCTATTAATGTAGAATTCCTGAATAATAAAGTTTTGATAAATATCCCTGTGAGGAACACCAGGTCCAATCGTTTCCTAAAATGATATTCTCATTCGACCACATATGGAGCTAATGAGCCAGTAAATAGATGCTGCAGAGTATTCAACAGAATAAGCAATTTATATTCCCCTGCTATTTCCAAATCATGCTTCAAGTCCTCTCTTTTCCATGCCATCCGTACCCTTAACCTTCTTAAGCTATAGATTATATGTCAATGTTTTATTTATTGATTGCTATTTATTAATTTATTTGTTACCTTTTTTTTAATTTGTTTTTTACTTATTTAACTTGTTTGTTTTTACTTTTTCCTTTACTTTACTTTACTTTTCCATTTTATTTTAATTTGATATCTTTTTATTATATGTGATTTTGTACCTTGTTTTGGTGAATGAATAAATAATAATAATAATAAAATAAACAACGTTTTTTATATGCATATATGGTACAGTGGGTAAAATAGTTAAGGTACGAACTCACAGTAAGAATAAAAAACTTATTTTTAATGCTACTTTGATCATATATGATGGTGGTTTTGCATTCATACATATTTTTCTAACTGTAACGTATAGAAAACAGTTGAATGTCAAGTTTTATTCGTTTCTAAAAAATTATAATCGTTTCATAGCAGTTTATACAGTACTAATGGTTTTATATGCAAAAACCTTGTAAGAGTGCTATTTTTATCAGTCAAAAGTAATGGCACACTTGTTCCTATCAATTGAAAAATTACAGTTCAGCTTAAAACTAGTATTTAGCTTAGGCTCCTTTTGCTTTTCTCACAGCTGGCAGGTTTCTTGGCATAGATTCTACAAGGTTTTTTGTCACATTTGGGGTTAGAGCTTCCCATTCTTCAAACAAAGCATTTTTAAAATCTTTCTTGCAAGAAATTTACCTTTTTCGAACTCGCTGATCCAAAATTTCCCACAAATGCTCTATATGGTTAAGGTCTGGAGACAGGGGAGGGTGATCTAGTTGATTCGGTGTCCGATACAAGAGCTATTCTTTGGCCAAGCGAGATGTATGTTTCAGGGTCGTTGTCTTGTTGGAAGACCCACGTCCTAGGCAGCTCGAATTTTTGAACACTGGGAGCCAAATTTTCGTGCAAAATTTTGAAAATGCTTGACTGTAGATGTGATGTTTTTTTCTTCAATTTCGGAATTTTCAGTTCGTAACTAGTTCATATTTCCGTAGATTTTTTATGCCCGAAAATTTCGAATTTGCTTTCATCGGTGAAGAGCACAGTTTTCCAGAAATCAACTCCACAGTTTTTGTACTTATTTGCATATTTTAGCCGCTTTCGTTTGTTCGTGTCCGATAAGAAAGGTTTCTTCCTTAGTGCTCGTCCATGTAAACTATTTGAATTCAGTGTCCTACGGACCGTAGATGCACTTACTGACTTCTCTGTTTCACGGGTGATGTTTTCTGCAATTTTCACTGCACTTGATCTTGGATTAGCCTTTACTTCTTTCATGATTTCTTTTACTTGCGAGGAATTTAATTACCTGGGTCGACCAGAACGTGGAAAATTTTCTAATTTTCTGCAAGTTTTGAGCTTCGCGATTATATTTCTTAGTGTCGAATAATGTCTTTTGACAATTTTTTCAATTTCGCGGTTCCGTCTTTTCATAAGTTTAAAATTATTTTTCTTGTCTCTGAGTTCGGGCCTGATTTTTCTGAAATATACTTAATACTGAGCACAACTCAAATACTTCACAGCAATCAATAGTGTAACCACAAAAGAAGCTAGCTTTAGCGCCAATACATCTGCAAGACATAATAAAAGCAAAAGAGGCCGAAACAAAATTCTGGTTTTAAGTTTATTTGCTATTTTTCAAATGATAAAACCAAGTCTACCATTACTTTTGACTGATAAAAATAGCACTCTTTCAATGCTTTTGCATATAAAATGATTAGTACAGCATGCATTGCTATGAAATGATTATAATTTCTTCGGAACAAATAAAACTTGTCTCAATCAACTGTTTTCTATACCTTATGTAGGAAATACATATTGGCCCAAGCAAGACCAAAAGAGGCTATGGTTAATATGTATAATCCCCTTGGCGCGAGCTGGGCTGATGTTGGACTCACTCCCAGCCTGAGTGGATTTTTGGCTAATAAGCTGGGCCAACATGTTGGGCCAATATGTATTTGAAGCATAACAGTTAGAAAAATATTGTTGTGTTCTACCGTTAAACACCTTTTGTGGATTCGATATTCTTCACATTCGTGAAATAAAACAGTTTCTTTTAAAACACTAATTACACTTTTATTATAAACACTATTAATTATTTACACTTTATATTCGCACTATTATAATCTCGCGTTACAACAATTCACTTTTTCGCTTTTAATTAATCGCGCCCGGATACACTAAATTCGCTTTTCACCGAACAGACTTTCCGCTGTTTTCGCTTTCTACTCAGTACAATCTAACGAGAAATGTGTCTTGGGTTCTGGATCCGTCTTCGAAATGACTAATGGGAAATTCCGTTCTGTTGTTATGGGAAATGGGTCTGTGTCTCAGGTTCTCGAAGTTTCTCAAACTGCCTTCTAGAGAGTTATTCGTTTTATTTACGATTGTTATTGGGTATTGGCTATTTATAGATTGTTTACGGTTTTTGGATACATGTATGAAATACATGTATGTCGAGTATTTCCTTGCCGTTTCTAGCCGTTTCTGGCGCCGCCACAACGAAAGACGGCTCGTTTGGCGTGCATGCAACAATATGTTAGTTCAAAAATGAAATTTTTAAGTGGGCCATCACTTTTGACGCTCACAGTATATGTACATAGTCACAAAATTCAAGGCACAAGCAATAAATATGAAAACTCTTAGTCGTTTATAAACTAATGTCACTTTATTATCACAAATTTTTTTTTTTTATTAAATTGAAGACGAAAAATAAAAAAATGAATAAAAAAATTTATTGAATTCAGTTTTTTAAAGAATTAAGTAACAAAAGAAAAAATTAACAGCAAAATTCAATGCAGAAAATTAAAGGCACAAACTTCAAGATCACTAGAAAAATATAAAATAATTTATTATTAGTAGTTAGTTGGATATCCGTTGGCTTTGATTACTGCTGCTAGTCTTCTAGGCATACTTTCCGCTAACTTTTTTGTTATGGTTGGGCTAATTTTTTGCCATTCCCTTGCTATTATTGACTTCAGCTCGGATTTATTCGCGATTGAAAATTTTCGGATTTGTTGCTCAAGTACTGACCACAAATGTTCAATTGGGTTAAGGTCTGGGGACTGAGGTGGAGTTTTTAATTGTTTTGGCGTATTATAAAGCAACCACATCTTTACAATATGTGCGGTGTGCTTTAGATCATTATCTTGTTGAAACCAAAACACATCCGATAGTCCTAATTTAATAGCACTTGATTTTAAATTCCTTTTCAGGATATCGAGGTATTTAAATTTGTCCATAGTGGTCTCAATAAATTCCATGTTGCCGACTCCTCCTGCAGACATGCAGCCCCAAACCATCACATTACCTCCTCCATGTTTTACGGTTCCGCACAAATTTTCTTTCTTTAGCTCGGTATTCGCTTTCCTCGAAACTATTTATCTGCCATTAGAGCCAAATAGGTTGAACTTACTTCCATCACTGAATATTATGTTTTTCCAGAAATCTGGACCCTCCTTTACGAAAGTTTTCGCAAACTGTAACCGTTTTTTTCTATTTGCTTCTGAAATAAATGGCTTTTTACGGGCTATTCTTCCATTTAAACCATGGTTTCGCAATGTTCTTCTAATAGTTTCCTTGGATATTGGTTTTTGGATCATATGAGAAACTTCAGCCCTCAAATTATTAATCAGCTTCTTTGGACATTTTTCTATTTCCCGTCGAATGTATTCCTCATCTTTAACTGACAGTAACTTTTTTCGTTCACGTCCCGTTTTATTAATATTCCGTCATTTTTCCATCTGTTGGCTACAGTTCTTACTGAAGAAAATGATCTCCCAACTATTTTTCCTACTTCACGATATGTTTTACCTTCACAAACAAGCTTAATAATAATTTTTCTTTCCGCAACTGTGGTTTCTTTTCTCCGTTTATCCATTTCAGCTTTTTTTTATTTATTTATGTACAAATACTTATTTTTTTTTGGAAAAACAACACACTTAACTCAACAAGTTACTAACGCTCACCTAAAACTCAATATTTGTAAAGAATGAAAAGTAATTGCATCATCAAATTCTACGAAATATCTTATTAGATGCACGTGTGCCTTCAATTTTGTGTAGCTCGCAAGTGGTACAGTTGATATCAAAATAGCAAACTTTGTGATAGATTCGACTTTTTTTGTATTAATTTGATGTACATTTATAAAGAACACTAACAGAATAAAATGCCAATTCGATAAATTTACTAGAATTGCAGTAACATTGAATAATATTTTGGCATTTATATAGATTGTGCCTTCAATTTTGTGACCATGTGTATATAGTATGTGTATGGCCTTAACTAATTTACTATATTTTCGAATGTGACACAAATTTCATTTTAATTGGATCAGAAACAACAAACTCTGAATGGCTTTAAACGAAGTTATTAGATCAAATTTATTTGTCGACAATATGCATCTCTTTTTTTAAATGTTGGAATGAATACATTATGAGCAAAATAAAATTTCACCCCATTTCACAGCTCCTGTCATTTTCACTTTCCGCCATGATGCTTTGAGCGGCCAATCAATTCGAAGCCCCACCCATTTGTTGGAAAGCGAAATTTTGTTGGAAGGAGCGTTGCTTGCTTGCGATTTACAGGGTGGTGTATAAATTTTCGACAAAATAAATTTTTTTTTTTTTCAAAAAGTAAATATTTTGTATGTAGACAAATATATAAGTAGTATATTTATATATTGTGATGCATGCCAGCTTTTTTAACTAACGATTTAAGGAAATGGTCTTTTTATTGCAACAAGATATTACAACTGCGTCGGCACTACATAGAAAGGAATGTCCTTGACTGCGAATGAATGAATGCCCCCTGATTGCGTCCATTTCATAAAAAAAAACAACCAAATTCATGTTTATAT
Source organism: Nemotelus nigrinus (assembly GCA_947369275.1). Classification (NCBI taxonomy): domain Eukaryota; kingdom Metazoa; phylum Arthropoda; class Insecta; order Diptera; family Stratiomyidae; genus Nemotelus; species Nemotelus nigrinus. The sequence goes on from OX376372.1 coordinate 31,218,493, forward strand.
TCGCATATTGTCTTTTAAGGAAATCAACTTGATTGTATTCAAAACTGCACAATTTCGACATCGGAAGCAAACTGCCAATATTTCCGAAATAGATTTATATTGATGGTATTTTACAAACAAAATGGGGGTTCTAACAAAAATTATTTATTAAATAAGGTGAATTTTTTTTAGAAGTTGATACATCCAATCTGTTCTTTAATGGAAAATCAATCGAGTCGAAAATGGTTTCAGCTTATGATTAAAAGGCATCATACTCCTGGAAATATGTCGAAAAGAAGAACCGTTGTTACAGAAAAAATCAACCGGAATAGCTCGGAGAATTTCCGCAAAAAGTCAATGCCAGTTCCCGGCTTCTGAAGGATGAAGAAATGTAGGTAGTCCAGGTTTGCATGCTTCAACTCAATATGAGTTGGTAACAAGTTCTATCAACAAAACACAAGTTGGCGATTTCCCTCCCTAAAAAAAACCATACTGTTTGTTTTTAGGCTGCACGCAAAGTTTAATTGTTTCCCAATTGCAACCATTCTGCAAATTTTCGAAATTATTTATTGATAAAAACTATTTATCGTACATAAAAATATATAGCAGATTTATGGCATGTACAATAATCTGAAGTTTTCCAAACCCCCCCCCCCCCCCCCTCCCCTCTTTCTTTTACAAACGTGCTTTAGGATTGGCTTTGGCGGAGCTGGAGCGCCCTGTTGACTTGAAAATTGTTGCCGTTGTGGAATTATTATAAATAAATAATTTTAATTCTAACTAGCTCTACACTTATAATGTATGCTCACCTCACCACATCTAGCATCTGTATGTCCTGATACTATTCCCGTTCCTCAACGAAAATTTAACGCACATAATTGGTATCTTCAGCTTTAAATTTTTGCCAGGAGTCTGAAAATGTAAGAAAAAAAATTGTGAATTTTTTCTTCAAATATGCATCAAATATTCAATACACTTACTTTTGCTGACATATCTATTAATGTGTTTTTTCAGAAAGTGAGCGTATTATCTTGTGTTGTGGGCTTTGAAAACCCTGAACTGAACTTGACCGTAGAGCTTAAACTTAGCCATAGCCTTCTTCTGGATTCATCGTTAGGATTTTTTAATGTATGAATAAGTGTAAGTAAATAACTTAAGCATTTTCAAACATTTGATCGAAATCAATTTCTTCTGATTTCGTGCATGTATATAAAACCCCAATTGATCAAAGGCCATGATGGTGTAAATGGCGGGGATAAATTTAGTAATGGGGGGAAAACACCAAACAGGTTGGATCCATAGCCACTTTCCAAAGAGTTTACTTTGTTCCTCGACTCTTTAGTATGTCCAAATGTTTATCTTTTTCTCAACTTGCGCGTTAAAACATAAAATCGGGACTTAACCGTAAACGGAAATCAATAATCACGATTAAAATAGCACCGGAATTATACGATTAAACGTGTTTTGAAATTTATTTCACGAAATTCACAACCGATATGGCGTACGTTTGACGTTGATGTTGACGCTGAAGCTAAGACCCAAACCAATAAACGAAAAGAAGAGTGCATCTTTGCTCTGAAGGGCCTTTGAGATAAGATTGGTGCGGTGATGTTATATTTGTGATGAGGGAGGGAGGGATTGGGTTATTTTATGATAAATATGTATAGTCAAAAATTGTTATTGCTCTTGAGAAGTGGCTGCAAAGTAGATGGCGGAGACTTATGTTCAGGTTCACGACAAAACAAACGTAATTATATACCTACTCTGAAAACAATTAAGCAAAACTAAGGAACCGTTGAAAATTAAGCATAATTATTCCTTTTTATAGTCCAGTAAATTTAACAATCCCGTTTCAAACAGAAGCTTAAATAAATCAGATTCAAATTCTTCGAGAATGTGTAGCCGTTTTTAGTGGTTTTTTTTAAATTTTACTCGAAATCTTTTTCTAGGCTCCCATGAATATTTTAGAATGTGAAAAAGAAAAAAACATTTTCCTTTAGATAAAATGATTTGACATTTACTTATATTTCGTTACCATTTTTATTTTTATACAGTTTTATAGTAATCTCTCCCTTATCGGTTCAGTGTGAAAGCTTTAACGTTGATTTATTCATCATATGTAAGCACATCAAACATGCAGACAATCAAGCATATTCATGTTATATTCTTAATACGGCCGTGGTAAGCCTGGCATTGGCATTTGCATTTGACCAAGTGGATATGGTGTATTACCGGCAAACCGTCCACCGAATGAATTAGGAAAAAAGCTATTATTATAGTTTAGAGTAGGATTCCGGATTATATCTTTCATCTTTTCAACTTTAAGCTTCCTCAGATGCATTGTTTTGCGTGATGATAAAAACTGTTCAAGAAATGCTTCGAGTGGCATTTCGCTATCCAGAAAGCTTTTAACGATTTTTTCAGATTCTTCTTCACTTTCTAGTGCGGCCACTTCTAGCTTGGCTAGCGCTGTATCCTGATTCATATTTCCTGATTTGGATTCTGTAAAAGATATGGTACATCATTTATAAAACGTATTTCTAGATGAATATGAATGTTGTAATTATTGAAAATATTAAGATCTTATTATTGATGGCTATAGATTGGATGTGAAATAAATATGAAGTGTTTGAAGGCAGAATGTAGGGTATTTCATATGCTTCAAGATAGCTTATTTTTGGTGGCTGAGACAAGCGAATATCCATTAAACCAAGAATACTCAAATTAAATTGACAGTTTTAACTTTGTAAAATAAAAGAACTGGAAGAAGAAGGAAATAGACTTACGCTTGAACAATGTTTATAAATTGTGGAAATTAATTTCCAAAATCAAGTGATAAATGTCTTCCGTGCTCATCGACTATTTTATAGGGCTCAAAATCGTCCAACTGAACGCATTTCGATACAGTTTTACATAATTGAACGTTGGACTAACGACCAGCATCCGCAGAGGCCGCCCTAATGGTAATATTACTGATGTAGATGAAACTGTGCGTGAAGACTGTAATCAATCAAGCTTTGGGTCTTTCATATGGCACATTGTGGCATATTTTGAAAAGAGATCTTGGTTTCATGGCACAAAAAATACAGCTTAGTCAAGAATAGAGGCTAGTTGACTTTCGTGTGTATCGTAAATTTGGTATACGGAAATACGCTTTGAAATCATTCGCTTTTTGTTTTTATCGAAAAATTGAGTTTTGAGACGAAACTCATTTTGGTTGAACGGATAAGTCAACAAACAAAATTTTCGTGTTCGGGCTGATGAGAAGCCTGAAGATATCCAAGCGCTGCCAATTCATTCGGAAAAATGTCCTGTTTGGTGCGGTTAATCGGCGGGCGGCATCATCGGACCGTATTTCTTTAAAATGCGGAAGGAGGGCGTGTAACTGTCAGTGACGCACGCTACAGAGCGAAATGAAATTTTGTTGCTAAAAGTTTAAGATATTGCCAGACAGCAAACGAAAAAACCATCGAACTTATTGAAAGAAAATGTTGATGACAATATACTAGTAAGTGGAACCGTAATGGTTTCCAAGATTATTTTCTTCTGGGAGTGTGTGAAATCACTTGTTTATGTGGATGAACCACAATCGACTGATGCATTTGAAGCGAACGTAACACGCGTTATTAACGGAATACCGGCTGATATGCACGAGATTGCATCGAAAATTGAACCCACAGTCCTAGTCTTAGTTTCATTTTTAATAGCATCCACTCTTAAACAAAATCGTTTAGCATAGAATAAAAATGGTAATTATATCGCTGCTGAAATTGCATCTTCCGATGACGTTAAAATTTTAGTATGTTGTGAAGTTCACCATGCTGAATAAGAGAATATATTATATGAACACAGAAAGTATATATTTACATAGTTCTGCGTGCAGTATGATAATAGCTATAGCTGCAGCGAAACGGTAAAGCTCCGTATCTTAATGGAAGAATTGAGCAGTATAGATTAGAGTTATGCTAAGGCGTGTATACGTCTGAGCACGAACGGGAACGCGGGAAGGTGAGCCTATATGATTATAATACATTTAGTAATAATGATGTACTCGCTAAATTTAACCACCTGAAATTGTTATTTTTTTCATTAATGGATCCTTTTTCCCATTTTTGAGACTTCAATTATTCATCTTCATCTATCTTTTTCATCTATTTTTTTTGGGGATACATAATTCCCTACTGTAAATACTGAAAGAGGGATTTTTATAGTTTCAATGAATTTTTAAATTGTTAAAGAGAAAAAGAGTGACTGAAGTGAAACATAGCTGATTAAATTCGTTACTGATATTATCAATATTTGAGAAAACGGGTCGTTCAATGGATTCTGCGAGATCTGTAGTTTCCATTAAAAAAACTTTGTTCTACTGTGAATACGTCTCTAGATAATGTTTTTGAATGAAAAGGGCATCAATTTCAAGCGTTAAATTTGGCTACATCATTATTTCTTTAATTATTTAAACAAAAATGATGACCATTTTCGACAATCAACGCAAAGTAGAATAAAAACAATGTTTGAAAATCTTGGGAACTTTTGAAGATATCACAGTTCTATCATTTCTAATATGGTGCAAAACATACTGAGATATTAAAGAGTAACATTTGTTGGTGTTATTTTCATAAGACAAAGCCCATAGTCAGTAAAATACTAATGAAGTATTAATTAGTATAATAACAAAATTTTTACAACTTCGATTCGAGTAATTTAAAAAAAAAAACCCTGGTTTTATAGACACTGTCATTCAAATTGATCTTATTTCACGTATTGATTGAGTCAAATCCAAGGCAAAGCCATCGATTTTAATTAAACTTTATTGCGAAGATTTTAATCTTCAATGAAAATATATTATTACTCACGTATTTCATTTAATTTCTCTTGCACTGAGGCACATATTGATTTCCCTTCTTCCGACAATTCGTTAACAATGCCGCGAAGTTCAAGCATACGTGGTTCCTTGGTAAGGTTTGTTTCTGCTTGGCCTCTATTTTCATTGAGAATTTCATCTTTTTCAGCTTCTAACTGAGCAAGCTGGAACAATAGAAAAGATATGTATACAAACACCTGACATCCAAAACAAACGATGAATCACACTTACAGCATCGTTCACTGAATTTTCCAGTTTGTTGTCATCATTAAGGAGTTCTTTGAGTTCATCTGATGACAGGCTTTTGAGGGAGTCTTGAGCAGACGCCAGAAACATTTGATACATTATAAAAATTGAAGTAGTTTTTAAACTGGCGATTGAATATTCACACACATTTAATTAAAACGAAAAAAGATCTGTCAGCTTATTTGTCAGCTTAGCTTGACGTTTAGCCCCCCCTTGACTTGAACCACTGGCGTCCACAGTTCAATGGCAGTGTGTCGATACGGCAGCTTGAGATGTGGGTCGTATCGAAGACACCATTTGAGTGAGCACTACTAAGTTGAGTTTTAAGATGTCGCTGTAAATCAGTCTAAATTTAACAAATTAATTTAATTTGAAACTATTGTTCTAAACAACGGTTACCTATATGAAGCACCCGCGGCCAAAAGGGGGTAACCCTCATTTTTTTCGAAATCGATTTTTTAACATATTCACATTCTCCAATAAAAACTACGTCAAGGAGCGTTTGGAGAAATTGAAAAATGTTTATATTTTTATTTTTAATTAATTATTAAAGCTGACGATGGGGGTAACCGCAGTACTAGCTCGCGTCCAAAAGGGGGTAACCCCTCATTGAGACTTATGGGAATTCGATGAGCGCCGTTACTTTTTCTAAGTTCTGAGAAAAAAAAAAGACCTGAGTCACCATCTAGCGGTATTAGCTGATGGCTCGTTGTTGTGAGTGCCTACATCTGCTCGGGTTTGACTGCGGTAGTGTCTGTGTGACTAGTCGAGTGTAAACAATCCAGTTGGCATGTAAGCAGTTTTCCATATTTTAATTTTAAGAAAGATTTAAGTGCCATTTTCAGGTTTTTGCTCAAATGCACGTTATCGGCATGAGTTTTTGACGACTTTTCATTCAAGTTCTGTCGTTCTAGCGCAAAAATTGGCCGAGATATGCGAGCGAAAGAGAAGCGCCGTGAGCAGCGTCGTAGAGGAGAGACGTTTTTTAGGTTATCACTTTAAAGTAAATATTACTTATGTTTGTGAATGGTAAAAATATTATTTACAATTGTATTTATGCATCGAAAAATGTTATACATAAAAAAAAAATACGAAACGCGTACTGTGGGCTATCCCCTTTTGGACGCAGGTTACCTCTGGGGTTACCCCCCCGAGCTACGGAAGCGCTCATTAATAAAAATGCAATTGATGAAATGGTTCGAAACTTTAGTACATGACGTATGTAAAGGTCATCTAGGAGCTTGCGATATTTCGGGCAGATAAGTTAAAATGATACAAAATGCGAATGTTTTTCTGACGTCCTGAAAAAAAGTTAAAATGAGGGTTACCCCGTTTTGGCCGCGGGTGCTTCATATAAGAATCCTTGTTAGTATTGTAATTAGTAAATAAGATGTTTGCTGGCACGCATTGATGAAATGTTTGCAATTTTATTTCAATAAGGCGAATTAATTTTTTTTATGCTTTGCTAAGTTCTTAGATGCTAGGAGTGATATTAATAAACAAACCATTATTTCTAAAAACTGAAAATTTGTTCGTTCATATTTGAAGTTCCCATTTTTTATTTGATTTATTTTTACAAAAATATTATCTTATTATAGTTTTTTGTTTTTTTACGAAATGACATCACAATTCTCCAATCTGCTTGTGCAAAAAGTAAAGAGCAGTTTTAATTCTAAAACAGTGTAAAAAAACAAAATAAATATATCTGCGCTGCAGAGAGCTTGTACGTTTAATTAAACTGAAGTTTGTGTTATATCTATTTACACTGCTTCCCTTTGATTTTCTTCTGCTAAAAAGTGGTCCTTCAGAGAAATGATCTCGTCATAGAAATTCTTATTCATTTCCTCAACGCTTGCCAAATCACCGCCATAGTCCGATGGCATGTGAGATTTTGGGATCCAGTCGCGATAGAACTCCTCGCGGTTCATATTGGCGTGATGAACGTGAATCTGTTAAACAGTCGGAAAGGTGAAATAGTTCTTTAAAATAGAAATTTCATTTTGACTATTGGTTGAACGTGTCTACAAACGAAGATTTTACTTTATCAAAGGCATATTAGCACTTACAATGTCGAGCAGCTCCTTTTTCATGAATGGCTTCAGCAGAGTTAAAATTTTATCGAAAAGTGGGATCACATTCAGTATGTGTACTCGGCATAGATTTGCTGGAATACCGTATTGTAAGTAGTGCAGGAATTTTTTAATACTTGAGATACTAGCTCGAAGGATATGGCGAAAGCCAACATTTTCCATGTCGTGGACAAAGATGATTCCGGGACGTGGTCCGTATTTGTATAGTGCAACATCTACAAATCAAATTTTGCATTTTAGTGCTGCCAGGTATGCAAAAATTGAAATCAATTTGTGTACTTACCCATAGTCATGCAGTATGCCTTTAGAGCATGATCGAAATGGTAATTTGAAGCTTTCGGGCTTATGATTTTATGATAGACAATGGGACAGTCTTCTTTTTCGGCTGGACCAACGACGAAATACGTTCTGTTCGGGAAGCCATGATGCTTAGAATGTGTTATTTAGATGAACAGTGAATACTTACTGATGTTCGAAGCATTGCTCTATTTTGGGACTTTCCGGATCACGATTACTAAAATGCTCTGGCGCATTTTTCCTGGCATCGTAGTAGATTCGCATTACCTTCGCAGCTTCATCAACTGATCCACACGCATTTCGGAATAACAGCAACTAGAGTAAAATGAATGTTTTTTTATGATCTTTCGATAAATGCATTAAAGTATATTCCCCGTACAGCTTTGATTTTTTACGATTTATTGATTATTTTCTCAAAATTTAAGAGAATCATGTAAAAAAAAATAAGCTGAACGATCATGCTTACAAATAAAATTAGCTACCTTAGGCGACTTTTTTATATAATCAATTTTTGCATAGTGGAATACAACCGATGCTTCACTTGTATTTACCAAAACGATTTATTTATTCATATTCTTCAAATATGAAAGAACTTAGTTGTAAATGCATAATTATATGGAAGTGATTCGACGGCTTTCGGGAATCTGTGAATGATTACTGCATCTGGAAATACATCCGGCGAATTCGGTTACTCTAAGAACGCTTGTAAAGCTGCTTTTATGTTGCGCGAAAATGCTTCGCGAAACAGTTCAGTGTAAACATGAACCGATTTGCAGCGAGCCATTTCGTTGTCGGTTTTTGTAAGACTCGTTGCGAGTGTTTCGCGTAGTGTGATCGGGTATATTTGTTTTTGGGCTAGGATCAAAGGCAACAACATAAGGTCATCGCCATCGAAATTCAAAGAATCAATAATCAACACACCAACAACCATGGATATGAAAAACTATTTTTATTTAATTAAAAAATCTTTTTATGCTTCATTTAAAAGATAGATATATTTAAATGCAACATATGCCGTTTTCAGTTTCCATCAATGCAGCATGGTCGAGACTCAGCAAGTTTAGCCTCGATTTTAAAATAACTACCAGTCCATCCTCTTTCTGTCAATGAAGACTATCTGCTCAGTTGAGCTGCGACCAGCTACGTTGAAAGATACTTATAGGGTAGGTTAACGTTAAGAACCTCCCTACTTCCTCCTCCTTGATGAAACAAAAGTGAGAAACGGCCTCGACAAGGAAAATTAACTATTATAATGTAAATTAACTATTAGTAGTAGCAAAACGCATCCTGGAAGAGGAGTACAACATAATATGCCACCGAGATGATTTAACAAATGCGGAAATAGATTTATACGAGAACCTAAATGTTTGGGAAACTCTGGTAAATAGACTATTAAGCACCGACCAGAACAACTGTGTATCGCCAGTGTTCTAGTTAGCTGATAAAATAAGATGTGGTAAAATATGATACTGTAGCGGTTATTAACGATTCGTATTATAAAAATTTGGGTCAGCCAAAGGGAAGTTCTATTATAACAAGTTAAATTTCAAAGAACAAATAATAGCTGATTTTCGAACAAAGCAAAAAAGAATCAGTGAGAACCACGAAAAGCTTTTGAGTATTCTCGATAATGCCTAGTACTGTACTCTTCGCGAAACGAATTCAACGGTCAAATCCCATACAAAAGAGCTTTACTGACGAATTGAAAAGCTCTTTTTGTATGGAATTTGACCGTTGAATTCGTTTCGCGAAGAGTATAGTACTAGGCATAAGAAGTAGAAGGCACGGATTTGAGGGCATTGTACCGGTTTACACCGGTCGGACCAAAAGTGACCTGACCTAAAGCGCGGACTAAATGAACTTCGTCCTCAGGTGTTTACAACGAACCTGACCTAAAATTTGCTTAGGTGGAATTTAGTCCTCGTCCGTATATGACAGCTGTCATTTAGTTTAATTTTCCTTCATGCACTGTATTTATCGTTTCATTTGTCTCTCAAACATGTTTATTTCAATGATTTTGTGTCAAAGGGGAATGTTATGAGCTTATATTCAACATACATACATTATTAATAGTCGCACAAAAATCAATGTTTAGGTCGCGTGTGTTTACAACGATTATAGTCCACGACCTATATTTAGGTCAGGTCGCTTGAAATCGTGGACCGACCTAAATTTAGGTCGGTCCACGAGTGTATACAGCACGTGGACTAAAAAATTTAGGTGGAATTTGGTGTTTAGTCCGCGGACTAAACGTCCGCTGTATACGATACTATTGATATGAAGAAGAAGTATATTACAAATACAGTGCGCGAAATAATTATAACATACAAACTATCACTAGGTATTTCTGAGAAAATGAATCGTCTCACACTATTTGTGATGATGTCATATCATTTTTGCGAGCGAACGCAATGTAACGGTACTTTAGGCTACTTGTTAATTTTTCGTTGTGGTTTAATTTTGTTCAGAAGCCCAAATTACTAGTGCGAAATAAATATAGCGGACAGTTGTGCGTGAAGTATATTTTCTAGGTGTAAAATTGATAATTCGTCTAGATTTATAAGACTAGTTAGTTCTCCAAGGTATACGCAGCCTACTAATGAAGATTAGCATTTACACGTACAGTTTTTAATTCGCAATTTTTAAAATTACAGTTCGAATCAATAAAAATGCCAAGGGGGACAACATTGACTGCTGAAGAGCGGGCTAAAATTTTAGCTTACAGGGATTGCGGGACAGCAATCAGAAGAATAGCTGAAAAGTTGAACCGGGACAAAAGTACGGTGAATGATTTCTTGAAAAATCCCGAAAATTACGCCAAAATCAAGAGATCAGGTCGTCCGTCTCAAGTCAATGAGAGGTCTAAAAGAGAGATTAAACGGCTGGTTGCTAATAAAAAGCTAAGTCCCTCACAAATACGGTTTCAATTGAATCTTCCCATCACTACGCGAAGGGTTCAGCAAATTCTGGAGAATAGTGACAATGTTAAATATGGAAAACGCTTGCAAATACCAAGGCTTCTGCCACGTCATAAATCTGCACGTTTACAATTTGCTGAACGGTATAAATTTTGGACAAATGAATGGGATTATGTCATATTTAGTGATGAAAAAAAATTCAATTTAGACGGGCCTGATGACTGTCATGGATATTGGAGAGCTGTCCGTAAAGAACGGGAAACATGTCATAGAAGGAACTTTCAAGGAGGTTCCCTCATGATATGGGCTGCATTCGGCTCTCGGAGAAAGTCTGAAATTTGTTTTATTTCACATAAAATGAGCTCAGCTAAGTATGTTGAACTCTTGGACGACGTGCTTATCACTTTTGCAGGGGATTTATGGAGAGACGACTGGCTGTTTCAGCAAGACAACGCACCTATACACTCTGCGACGTTCACGAAACTTTTTTTTGAGTCCCAGAACATACCGCTATTATAGCAGCCTGCTATAAGCGCTGATTTTAACCCCATAAAAAAATCTGTGGGGTATCTTATCACAACAAGTCTATTCACAAAGTCGTCAGTTTGACACCATATTAGAGCTAAAAACGGCCATTATAAAGGAATGGAATCAAATTGGAACATCTGTTTTTCAATCCCTTGTTAATTCCATGCCCCGTCGTTTATACAAAGTGATACAAAATAAGGGAAGCCCTATAGATTATTAAGATTTCTTTTGGTGTTAATCTCAGAGTGAGTTAATTATTGTTTTTAATTTTTGAAATAAAATACTTTTAGACATTTTTATGTCATTTGTCCGTTTTAATTATTTCGTTCATGAATTTGAAATATTGTATTTTCCAGGCCACAAAAAAATTAAATAGTTGAAGATATAATCTGCTGTTGCTTTGTTATCATTGCATGAAACATAAAACTAAATTTTTATTTTTTGAATCAGTATGTAACAAATAATTTTTCCGATATTCTCTTTGTCCGATATAATTATTTCGCGCACTGTAGATGAAACCCAATAAAATATATCTTTAACATTAACAAAAAGCTCAAAATCTAATTCCCGCAAGCCTGTAAAAAACATCAACATTTTTTTGTAATTATTATATTATAATTTTCGTTTCATTACTATTATTGACAAGGTAATTGAACATCATTGAGTAACAGTATTTCGAGTGAAAACTTTTAAGTATTTAAAAGTTGAGAAACATCTTTCAATTGGATTATAAGCTTTCAAAAATCGAAATCAGTACTATCAAAACTGCTCATTATGAACTTCACGATCCAGCTTGCAATGGTTACGATCAATGTTCGTCGCTAGCTCACGAACATTGATCGTAAAATGGTACGCATTAGCATTTGCAGCTTTCTTTTCGATTTTTTCCCATCAAATTTGTTTCATTACGAATAAATTTAGACATAAAAAGATGATTTGCTAAACCATCTTTTCTACTTAGATTCATCTGCATGAACATTGGCAAGCTCGTTGCTTGCTGTCGTGGCACTCGGATTCATCCGCTTCTCAATCAAAATAAATATACGCGCTGGTCTCGATGATGGTAAATTTATTTCTGCAAATATGTGTATTTAATTACATATAGACTTACATACTAATTAGTGAGACAAAACACAAACTTCTTGTTTCGAGATGTCCTTCTGCGGATGCGACTTCATTGTCGGACGACTTACTCACGACTGCCGTCGTTAGTTTTAACGTGTATGTATGTGTGTTCGAAATGCTTCTTTTAGTGCTGGCCGTCAGATGGCTTTTGATCATGATCGGGCGGGAGTTCGTTCAATGACATCCCACCCCCCGTGAATCGCTCGCAAGATTCACCAGTCGTTTTTTCTAACGTCTAAAACACCTATTTTCGCTGCTGGTCGGGTTAAAATTCCATTGGTTGTTTTCACGTCAGCGCTTCGTACTTGACCATCCTTGCCCATGTTTACCTTCACTATCAATCCTTTTCGCCATTTACCTTTGGGTACATTTTCATCGCAGATTACAACTAAATCTCCTTCCTTTATCGGTTTCACCTTGTCGTGCCACTTCTCTCGACGAATTAGAGTGGGCAAGTACTCTGTGATCCATTTTTTCCACAGTTTGGCTTTCAACTGTTGCAGTATTCTGTATTGTTTTCCCAGATCAATAGTCGCCTCGGATTCTGATATCGACGTTTGCACTGAACTAGCTACGCCTAATAAGAAGTCATTTGGCGTTAGGGGGTTAGCAACCGAGTAGTCCATTATAATATCCGTTAGTGGCCTTGAGTTCACCATGTTTTCAGCCTCAGTTAAAAGGTGGTGAAGAGCTTCAATTTTAGGTGCCTCATTTTTTAAAGTGTATACCAAGATCCGCTTGATTGTTTGCACAAGCCTTTCCCAACAGCCGCCCGCGCTGGGGTTTGCCGGACAGTTAAACAACCATTCTATATTTTTGCGGGCCAATGTTGCTTGTACTTCGTTATTGTTATACGTATGGTTGCTAATGTTTTTTGCAGCCTTCACGAAGTTTGTCCCACAATCACTGCGGATACGCTGCGGAACCCCTCTTCTGTTCATAAAGTTGGATATGCAGATTAGACAGGCCTCGCTGGATAGGTTTTGCGCAATTTCAAGGTGCACTGCTCTTGTAGTTAGGCAGGTAAAGAGAGCTGTCCATCTCTTTTCTCTATGCCTGGCTACTGTGATCTGTATCGGTCCGAAATAATCCAGCCCAGTGTAAGTAAAAGGCCGTACAAATGGCGTGAGTCTGTCAATCGGCAACTGCCCCATTTGTGGAATTTCCGGAGCTGCTTTGAAGATCTTGCAACTATTGCAGTCTCGGCTCACTGCTTTCACTAGATGCCTCAATTTTATTACATGAAACCTCCTTCGAATCTCGCATGTAATTGTGTGCTCATTTTGATGTAGGAAATTTCTGTGATACTCCGCTACTATCAATCTGACAAATTTATCATCGTATGGCAATATTATCGGTCGTCTTAGTGACTCTGGCAAGAATGGAGCCAAATCGAGTCTACCGAAAATTCGAAGAACACCTAGTTTATCAATTCCTGGATTCAGCTTGTGTATACTGCTCTGCTTTTTTATGGCCCTTCCTTGCTCCAGCGTACATATTTCTTCAGCAAACATTTTCCGCTGCACATATTTAAAGATAGCTGTTTCTGCTTCACGTATCTCTTGTACTGTCAATTCTGTTTTCAGTTTATTAGGTGACTTCAGATTTTTAACAAATCGCATCACCCATGCGAGTACTCTTTTTGCTTTCCACCAGCTCGAATATTTTTCCAAATACATATACGTCGAGTTTTCTTTTTTGGAATTTCGCAATACGTACTCACTGCGAATTTCTTCAATGGGCTCTTGAAATTCGTTTGGCATCGGTGACGAGGGCCAATCGTCTTCGTCACGTTTCAAAAAATCTGGTCCCTGGATCCAGATACCTGAAGGATTATACTGTATTGGATAAGTTGTTCTTGTTGTTGCATCTGCCGCGTTCCACTTCGAAGGTACCCAACGCCATTCAGAAGCTTTCGTTGTTTCTAAGATTTCCCCAATTCTGTGTGCTACAAATGGTCTGTATTTTCGAGAGCCAGTCTGTAACCAATGAAGCACAGTCTGCGAGTCACTCCAGAGTATGGTCCTCGTGATGGCAATACTCAAACTTTGCTGAGTTGCTGCTCGTAAACGCGATCCAAGTACTGCCGCCTGTAATTCCAACCGCGGAATCGAAAGCCGCTTCAGTGGTGCGCATCTTGCTTTACCACACACAAATGCTACATCGACTTCAATGTATTTTACTCGTAGATATGCCACTGTGGCAAAGGCCTCCTCGCTAGCATCGACAAATACATGTAACTGTATATCCTTCGTGAGTGGGATGTTAGGCGAGTAACATCGGGGCACTTGTAATGTCACTAATACGCTAAATTGCTGCATCCATTGATGGAACTTAGTTTGAATATCTTGCGGAAGATCATCGTCCCAGCCAAAATTGCGTTCCCACACTTCTTGCATCAATCGTTTTGGATACATAAGAAAGTTGGCCAGAAATCCGTATGGGTCGAAGATTGACATCGTAATTCGTAGAAGCTCCCTTTTCGTAACATTCCTTTGGCTGCTGATGATTTTAGGGTCGATCTTGTTCGTGCTAATTTTGAAGATAAAAACATCCGTATTTGGGTCCCAATGCATGCCAAGAATTTTACTGGTTGCCACTTCTGACGCCTTGTCCATATTCAAGGTATCGTTTTCTACTACGTCGCTCAACTCTGTGAGAACCTTAGTCGAGTTTGACGTAAACTTTTTTAGGGCGAATCCTGCTCTGGCATGAATATCACGCACCGATTTTGAAATTTCCACAGCTTCTTCTTCTATGTCGAAGCTATCGACGTAGTCATCCACATAATGTCGGTTAACAATGGCTTCAACGGCTCGTGAGTTTAAATGGGAGAATTGTTCCGCGTTTGTGTTTTTTACGAACTGAGCTGACGCAGGTGAACAGGAGGCTCCAAAAATCATTGAATTCATGACGAATACACGTGGTCTGGTGGAAGTATTACCATATCTCCAAAGAAAGCGCTGCGCATCCTGATCATCCTGCCTTATGCGCACTTGATGGAACATTTCAACGATGTCCGCACACACACCAAACCTGCCTTTTCTAAATTTGATCAAAATGTCTGTTAAGTTGGTGTATTCGTCTGGCCCTTTCAGCAAATTATCGTTAAGTGACGTTCCATTTGCTGTTGCCGCCGCATCGAACACCAACCGAAATTTTCCAGGTTTATTTATGTTCATGACAAGGAAGTGTGGTAAATACCAAGTTCTTGCTCCTACTGTCAATATTTCTGAGTCGGAAAGTTCTCGAGCATATCCTTTTTGCAGGTAGCTCTTGATGATGTCGTTGTACTGTTGAGCATAATCGTTGCTCTTAAACATTTTTCTTTCCACACAGAGTAGTCGATTGTATGCCATTTTATAGCTATCTGGCAGCTTGATTTCATTAGCCTTCCAGATGAGCCCTGTTTCAAACCGATCTCCAATACGACGTGTGGTAATTTTCATAATTTGCTTAGCTCTGAGCAACTCTTTATTTTCTGGTAGCTGACGAAGTGGTCTAGTTCCAAACCCCTCCGTGGAGAAATATTCCTTGATCACTTTGTGAATATCCAGATATGGGTGCTGCTGGAGATCGTCGACAAGACAGAATCGTGCAGGTTCACATTCGCTGAAATCGCTGACTGGGCCGTGCACAACCCATCCTAATTTGGTGCGTGTAACGATAGGTGCAGACTCATTTACGTATATACTTCGTTCAGCAATTCCCAGATGGCAGTGCTCTAGACCCATCAAAATTTGTGGCTTGGCGTTTTCGTATTCGCAAAACGGAAGATTTTTTATGTGGCGAAATTTTGAGCTAAGCTGCTTCAAGCTCACGGTCTGTTCAAGTTTCTTATGGTACGCGCATTTTTCATAGTGAATATGGTGCTGTTTTGCCTTTTTCCTCTAATTTTTATTTCCACACGCTGTGATGGCTCTTGGGTCGTCTTGTTGCCATACCACTGCAGGCTCAGAATATTATCTTCGCCCGTTGCACCAATTTCGTCAGCTAGCTCTTGGTCGATCATAGTGACTGATGATCCTTCGTCCAGGAAAGCAAAGGTTTCCTTTTCGCCCTTCGTTCCATATGCTATCACGGGCACAATCTTGTACAGAAGATTCCTACCTTCTGATTGATTTTGCAGACAGACGTTGGACGGCAGCGATGACGCCTGAGCGGGGTTAGCGGTGACTTGTCGGGGCGGCTGAGCTAGCGGCGTGTGTGTCATTTCGTGCAGCAGCTGATGATGTCGTTTTCGACACCCGTTTTCACCACATGTTCGCTTGGTTCTGCACTGGGCCGATGAATGTCCTGGTTTCAGGCAAGAAAAACAACAACGATGTTGTTTTACAATGTTCCATCTTTCACTTACCGACGCGGAGCGGAACTGTTCACAGCACGAAAGTAGATGAGTAGAGCCACACACTTCACATTGTCGGCTTGTTTCGGTTGGCTGGGTATTCGCATAGAAAACACATCTTTTAGATTTACTCTCACTACGTATCGGATTTGTTTGACCAGCACTCGTCATGGCCACAAACTTTGCTGTTTGCTCGAGCCATGCATTAAAATCAGCTAAAGTTGCGTGGGGTTTTATAAAAAAGGCAGTTTTGGCCCACTCTAATTGTCTGGATGGCGGCATTTTATTTACGATCTCTTCCAGCAAGATGGGGTTGTTTAAGTGCTGTTGGCTGTCAGCGGACGTTAAAAATGCAACCAAATTTTGCACTTTTATGTGCAATGAAATAATTTATTCCATCTTGTTTTCAACAATTGGTGGCACTTCACGCACTTTCTGAATTTGGTGCCTGATTAATAGTTCTGGACGACCGAAAGTAAACTTCAAAGTTTCCACGATTCTCTCAATGTTATTCGGATAAATCAAGAGAGATTCAACTGCTTCTCTTGCAGCACCTTTTAGACACTTCTGCAGTCTAAAAAGGTTTTCCACGTCTGTGTAGTTACACATGGCGGATGACTCGTGGAACGCACTCAAGAACATCGGCCATTGTTGTGGACTTCCGTCGAAAGTTGGCAGATCTAATAATTTTCTACTAGCATATGAACTAGTAGATAGCGGTTGTGGTAGCGATGAATTCAAATATGATGGTTGCGAAAACACTGGCTGTGAAGTTGAAGGCAGCGACAACGACGGCTTTGAAAATGGCGGCTGCAACAATGACGACGGCTGAAAAACTGGCGGCTGCGGCAGCAACTGTTGTAAATATGGCGGCTGTGGTGACGACGGCTGTAAAATTGGCGGCTGCGACAATGACGGCTGGAAAACTGTAGGCTGCGGCAACAACGGCTGTAAATATGGTGACTGTGTCGACGCCGGCTGAGAAGTAGGTGGCTGAGAAGTAGGTGGCTGCGACGATGGCGGATGCGGCAACAACGGCTGAAAAACTGGTGGCTGCGGCTCCGGCAACAACGGCTGTAAGGATGACGACTGCGATGGCTGTGAATACGGTTGCTGCGACATCGATGCTTGCGAATATAGCGGCTGTAAATATGGTGGCTGTGAGAGGTAGGCCTGTGAATATGGCCGCTGCGATGTTAACGTCTGTGGAACTTGTTGCTGTGATGACAATGGCTGTGATACTGTCGGCGGATAACTTTTCGGGCATGTATTTACGGCATCGTCTGATACGGCAGGCAGTAGAGTATCTTTCAGATGCTGATTTTCGAGTGACACAGCCTCAAGCTTACTTTTCGTTGCTACCAATTCCTCTTTCGTGCTCCCAAAGGCTCCTTCCAGGGCATTTAATTTGCTTGCTAAGGCGGCAATCGCATCGAAGACTGTTGATAAAGACGGGCTTTCTGTTTTCGATGAGTCCACATCCGAAGTCGGCAAATTATCGCTGTCGTGTTCGCTCATCAATGTCGCTGGCTCTGTCTCCGTGGAACGCTTGATCGGCGTTCGGGTAACTTTACCTTTCGGCATTTCGCCTCGCCTTCAAACTCCGATGTCGTGTTCAACGCTGGCGGCTTACGCTTCGCAGGCACTTTGCGGTAGGCGTCCAATATGGCGGACCGAAGAAAAATAAAATATGTCGTGGCACTCGGATTCATCCGCTTCTCAATCAAAATAAATATACGCGCTGGTCTCGATGATGGTAAATTTATTTCTGCAAATATGTGTATTTAATTACATATAGACTTACATACTAATTAGTGAGACAAAACACAAACTTCTTGTTTCGAGATGTCCTTCTGCGGATGCGACTTCATTGTCGGACGACTTACTCACGACTGCCGTCGTTAGTTTTAACGTGTATGTATGTGTGTTCGAAATGCTTCTTTTAGTGCTGGCCGTCAGATGGCTTTTGATCATGATCGGGCGGGAGTTCGTTCAATGACACTTGCACTTTAATTCTCTTAAAAATAATCTATACAACGTATAATCTGCTCTGCAGAGCCATTAGCACCGCTTAGGCTCATTTTCGACACAAAATGCTGGTTTTTCGAGGGCCGCACACTGTGCTGAGTTTCGATTCTAGCTGGACAAAATTATTTTATGGGCTTAACAAGGGCTTAAAGATTGGAATAGCTTAAAAAATAATTTAAAAAATATACGCGATAAGAAGTATGTGGTTTAGTTCTTAAACAGAATTTTTTATTTTCCATCAAAATCAGTATCATTTTCCGATTCACTCGGAGAATCCTTCTCCGCTCCGCTATCATTCATATCCGCTTTCACTGAATCCGTGATCACCTCCCTTGCTTCAGGACTCAGCTCCTTCAACGGGACCTTCTGGAAAGTTCTAAGACCTGTAATAACAAGATCCGATGAGACCAAAAGCATGTAAACTAAGTCTCCACAGGTTTTTGTATATGAGGACTTTCCAGTATGCTGGGCTCTGAATTGCCTGATGTCTTTATTCGTTGCCTCCTGTCCCTCCTCTGAAAACTGCCCTATTGGAACAAGAGCATTTTCGATGGCTAAAGAGCCGTGCAAAAGGATTTTATGTACGCTGGAAGGCATACTGTACCAGCCATATACAGTGGCGGCTCGTCAGGGTGGGCCCGGCCCGCCTGACCCACCCTGACGTTTCGCCACTGGGCCCGCTCGACACAAAAACACTATTATAAGGTATACGCGGATACCAACAAGAAATATCTACTTTACTTTAACTCAGTGGCGGCTCGTCAGGGTGAGCCAGACGGGCCGGGCCCACCCTGACGAGCCGCCACTGGCCATATAGCTCCACAAACAGCTTGGCAGTATCCTAAGCAAATGTGATGAACTTTTTCCCCTCATAGTATTTCTACTTGAAATTACCTGCAACAATAAGAAAGTACGAATAAGAAAAAGTGATTGCCATAGTGAACAATTTGAAGTTGTTTTTTAAATACCTGAAGAATAGTTCCAAATCTAGATTTTAGTCGCTTATCAACTCCTGTAGCTGCAGTAGCTTCATCTGCATTCCCGATGTTGGACGTCCCACTTTCTTGAACCACTTTGTCCACTTTTATCCCTATAAAGTCCTCTAAAGCCTTCTGGATATTTTTTTTCTTGGTGTCAACCTCATCATTCTCATGAGAGGTATTTTATCATGGTTTCCAATTTATAAGCTATATGCAGGATGTATTTTAGGAATTTTATCCATGCGTTTAGAGTACTGAGGCCATATTGCAAGTTTTCCATCTTAATCGGTCGATTTTTAATATTTTCTAAATCATTCATTTCAGTAGGCCTACAGCCACACAAAAAGCATGATTGACGCGAGGTTTCGGTAAGAGCATTTACTATTTTTGTATTGAGCATTGTCAATAGCATTTTAAATTAAATCTTGACATTTTTACCTATATACAACAAAATATATATTTAAAAGAAACTTTTAATGCTCGTTACTTTTTAATGCTATTTAATGATATTAATGCTTGTTTCCCCTAACTACTACTCTTGCTGTTATAAAATCAAGACCGGTAGTTACGAATATACAGTAAATAATACTAATTTTCAAAAAAAACATCATTGAAAATAATTAGCATTAAAATTAATTAGAATTAAATGTTTCTTTGAAGGTCTTTAAGGTATAAAGTATAAATAGAAGATGAGGGTCCGTTTAGGATTCAAACTGAAAATTTAATTTTTATAATTCCGGCCCCAGAATTTTTGTTATATCTCAATTTATGGTTCATTATGGCCCTCCATTTTTTAATATTTTATTAATTATATTATTTATTAATTATAAAAATTTAAAGCCAATGAAATCTAATGAAAAAAAGTTGCACGTTAAAATGTGCAGAATTTTTCAGTTTCCACAAAGCAAAATCACACTCTCTTATATTCTAATGGTATGAACTTACCTTTTTCAACTGAGCGTTTTGAGTACTTGGAGCTTTTCTTGAAAAGTATCTAAACAAGTTAGATAAACACTCAAACGAAAATAAACATTCATGTCACCGAGCAGTAGGTCTGTTCCCGTACTACGATTAATTGCAATTAATTGCAATGAAGCGTACTAAAACGGACTAAAAAACTCTGTTTTAGTACGTTTCATTGCAATTAATTGCAATTAATCGTAGTACGGGAACAGACCTAGTTAATACAAAGGAAGGTCACATTAATGTACCGCGAAAGCGTCTCACGCTATACTTGCGTTCGACCGTTTTCACAGTAACTTCTTAAGCTCGTCGCACACTATTCCGTCACGACATGAAACGACATAGAAAAATGTCGTACGGCAGTCGGTAGACCAACGCACACTATACCGAACCGACCGACACATCAGTTTGTGAAAAGTATTCAGAAAATGCATTATGTTTTATGCAATGGAAAATGTGTATTGTTAAAAATTTAAAAAATTATAAAACTGAAATTAATTGTAATTTCTTCCCATCTATTTGTCTTCTTTTGTGTGTTGTCGTAGGTTTTTGAGCTTATTTCATACTATTCTTTCTACAGAGTTGCGTAAAAGTTTCTGCTCTTTGATATGAAAAATCAACCCGATTAAATTAATAGAAAAAAGCTATCTTTCCAAATTTTGAAACCCTCTTCTATTTTTCTTAAACCTACATAGCTTTGATTAATTTAGTGATGATACCAAAATAATGACTGTTGTTGTTTAAGAGTCGGCAAAACCAGGTACCAAAATTCAAAGACGATTAATATATCGAACTTTTTATAAAACCTGAAAAACTGGAATTCTTCAGCGGATCGAATTGATAATAATGGTAAATATTCAATTTTATGTGACAGTTTTCATAAAACGAATTTTAGACTGTGTTGAAAACGAAAGAGGGCATAATTCATACTAATTATATATTATGTTGCTTCAAGTGTGTTAAATGTTGTACAGGAAATACTAAGGACAGAAACTTTTGCGCCACCCAGTAGTTTCTGGCCAAAATTTTACATCCATTACCAATTCGATATTTTTTTAAATATCAAACTGCCTAACGACAACTGATGCTTATCATGAATTGTTCAGAAAATGCATTATGATCAATACAATGGAAAGTGTGTAATGTGAAGCATTTAAAAAAATTAAAATTGAAATTTTCTCAGAAAATTCTTCTCATATATTTTCCTTCTTTTGTGATTTATTGTAATTTTTTTGAACTTATTTCATAAAGCTCTCTCTATTTTCTGGCCAAAAAAAATTTACTTCATCCATTTCCAATTCGTAATTTTTTTTAAAATATCAAACTGCCGAACGACAACTGATGCTTATCATAAAATCTATGAAGCTACATGAAAGCCCGCGCACTTAACCTACACGGCACGCTACAACGACGTACATCATTTGTCGGATTGGATTGAATTCGAACGATTCGAACATCCCAAATGACAAACATTTTTTGCTGTCCTGTCGTGTCGTGACGTGTTGGTCAAGTGTGCGGGCGTTCATACTATTACATACAATTTATTCTAACAGATTTTTGTCGTGTCGTGTTGTGACATGTCGTGTCGGAATAGTGTGCGATATGCTTAACACACTATTGTTCGCTATAATAACAAACTTTTTGTGGAATTAATTTTGCTGAAGCCTTAAGAAAAATTTCCTATATCGGAAAACCTTACATTTTGACATTGATTTTTTGACTTTTGTCCAGCTAGAATCGGGATTCAGCCCACTATGCGCCGCCTAGTTTAGTAGCCCTATCTTTTACGTTTCTATTAAGATCCTTTTGTCTGCTGCACTTTTTTTTAGGAATTTCGCTGTAATTTCCCCTTTTTTCGAAGAACTATCTAAACACAGTTAACTAAAACGAACTTGTCCTCTCATGGATGCGATTTATCATCTGCTGAAATAGATTCGGCCTGCAGATAATTTGCAATAGTATCTGATATCAACTAGATTAAGTGATTGGCTGATCGTAATCTATTTAACGCCAAATCAATGTAATTTACCATACATTTGTCTCGGCTTTTGACATTCCAAACCAAGCTAATCCCGCATTCCATCTAACTCTTTCTTACGGAGATCGTCAGTCTGTCCACCTTAAACCGGTGTTTTCACTGGATTGGGAAATATACGTTTCTAGAATTTAGGATCACTCCAGAAGTAAAGAGTTTCAAAATTTTAATGAAGACAATTCTTAATCAAATTAGAAGAACCAGATTCGTCCTTGAATTAAAAAGAAGCAAAAGAAGACTCAATGTGACAAGTTCTAATATTGCGACTCAATTGTTACTGCAGCAACTTAAAAAGTATCTTGTTGTTCTGATAAGGAAGATACTAACATGTCTGTTTCCAAGATATTAACGATAAGCTAATCGGTAATTCAAATAGTACAAATACGATTGTTTGGTTTTTATATTTATTTTAAGTACCCACTCATTGCTTTGTGTACCATATGCGTATTAAACAAGCTGGCACGCTGAAACAATAAATATGCATTTAAAAGGCAGGGTTTCTAATTAAGCAAATTCATCTCAGCTGGTGTGCTAATTTTTCAAACACATTCAATAGCATTCTGTTTGCGGCATTGTAAAAATGAAAATCCCGACCACCGGTATTTGATTTTTATCAATCTAGATAATACAGCTATAAAAATTCGAAGTACGAATCATATTGCTTCACGGGATTGTAATAACGAAATATTTTTAATTAGTTGGTTGCTAGATTAATTAGAATGCCGTTTTTGAGTACATTATAGATTTAAGAATGATGCGCAGGAATGTTCGATTTTAACAATTTGGCTCGTACATTTTCAGACAGAAATCGCTTCTATCCATATAATTTAGAACATTTAAAAATTCCTAGCATTGAATATAAGACAGCATTTATTAGACAGTTACCTGTTTGTCGGTTATATTTTTCGGAGCATTATCTGGTATTTTTTGTCGCAGTAGTTCCAAGTCCGCTTTATCGATTTGCACCCGTTCTAAAGCTGCATCTAGATCAAATCCCAAATCGAAATTTTTCATATTTTTACCTGCAAAAGGGAAGTCAGATTTGAGCTTGAGGTTTAATTATGAATTTTAGTTTAAATTAATTAAAATTAAACTTATTTCAATGACATATAAAGTTAAAGGTGGTAATATGGCGTACCGATTTGTTTTCAGGCTGCAATTTAAAGATAAATTTATTGGCCGGTATTATACAGTGATGCTTTATGCAGCACAAAAGTGGGGCATATGTGCAAACTCTCACATAAACTACAGAATATTCAAAACAAGTGGATCAAGATGATATATGCCATTTTTCTACACCACGCGCAGGCTTCATGTTGAAACCGGAGTCAACGAAATAAAATATCTTATCAAAAAAACCAAATTTAAATTTTTTTTGGAAAATGTAGCCATTGCAACAACGTCCTTATACAATTAATTGTACAATCAAATAGCAATAATTACATAGTTTTAGCGCTAGCCTAAAGTAGATTTAAGGTAGATCTGTAAGTAAAATCCAAGCATCTAAGCACAAGGTTTTCGTATATTTTTCCTTGGGCTGATTCATCACTTTAAGTTCATTTAAAGTTAGGTATAAGTCTAACTTTAATTTCATAGTTTTAGAGGCAATGTGCTTAATGCTTTATATTAAATTTGAATTTAAAATTTATATATTACCTTGACAGTATTCTAAGATATGTATGGTAAGTAAGATGCTGTAGAAGGAGGAAAGGAGGTTCTAAGAAAAATGAAACATAAATGAAAATGACTTGGTGTTGTGTAATATTGCCCCCTGAGTTAGATATGGGTAACGCAGCGCTGCGCCGCGCAATTGCGTTGAAGCACTAGCCATGATGCTACTGCGCTGATACCGATTATCGGTATCAGTAGCGCAGTAACGCACTTCGGTCTCAATGGTGTTGGCGCCGCCGCTTTGCAATGCCAACACCATTTGGCTTGGCACTATGCTACGGCGCGACGCAAAGATATGAGTTGAGTATGCTTAACTCAATTCTGTTTGATGCAAAGCAATATACCTACGCGTACGCACGTTTCCACGAGCTTATTTGATTTGCCTTCAAAAAGCTAACACTGCGTTCAAAAAGCTAATAGCCCAGTGAAATCCGACATAAAAAAGGCGAAACTTCGGAAAAATTAGGGGAAAGCTGAATTTTGGTGTGAACCTTGGTACTGGCGTATTGAACAAAATGTCAAAAGTCCCCATCGATCCGAGTGCTGCGTCACTTTTTATACGGGGTCAAAGGTCACCACAAGTGACCTTTCCTAAATATCTCAGTAACGGCCACGTCTTCAGAAAAACAATGTATGACGAATTTGTAGTTTAGAAAATTTCCAACAAAAAAGATTTAATAGCTTTTTCCTGTAACCATAACCGTTTTTGAGATATATTGATCTAAACATTTGTTACTAACAGCACCCTCATTCTCATGGGTATGTTAATATTATCCGATTTTGATTACGACTTGGCATGTTTGTGAGTTTGTTTTTCTATGTTTAAGAGGCGCATAAAAAAAAACATGTACTCAAACTTATCTACCAGACTCCAGGGTAGGTGGAAAAGTGTGCTCCGAAAAGTCCCCCCCACCCCCCGTCCCCCTTTGCCATAAAACTTGTAGGGACACCTGTTCGCTACTCTCTTCTCCGAAAAAAAAACTGTATTGCGGCATCATTTATGGGATATTCCACGAAAGAGCAGGACAAAACAACCAAATTGCAGATCGAAATAGGTTTTGTAACATATCATGGGCCTAGGAGCATGAAAAAGCACGATAATATCTTGGCATAATTCTGTAAAGGCTCATTACAGACATTATAGGAGCTCAATCCGATGCAGATTATCCCCGAATAATCAGTTTTTTTACCAATCCTGTTATGGCTGCATAGCGCCAAAGGGATATGACACGTCTCGAAACCAATTTGCACCTGAAATTACGTCACCTTGCCCTGATCTTTCATGGGATAAGACAGTATAGAAAAAAAAACTAAAAAACCGGGTATTTCGGGGTGGTTCGTTTGCGGGGGTGGGTAGGGTGTGGGAAGGGTGTGGATGCAGGGCTGGTCGTGTCATGTCAAGAATAGGCAATTAATAGGATAAAAAGTGATCCTACCTTGTTTAACAGTGGGCAAAGAGTAGGCAACGAGCTCATTTCTGAAGATTTGGGATGGATGCTCAGGGATACCGTTTTATGGCAAAGGGGGTGGGGGGAACTTTTCGGAGCACACTTTTCCACCTACCCTGGAGTCTGGTAGATAAGTTTATTTATATGTTTTTTTTATGCGCCTCTTAAATATAGAAAAACAAACTCACAAACATGCCAAGTCGTAATCAAAATCGGATAATATTAACATGCCGTGAGAAAGAGGATCCTGTTAGTAACAAATGTTTAGATAAATATATCTCAAAAACGGTTATGGTTACAGGAATAAGCCATAAATCTTTTTTGTTGGAATTTTGCTAAGCTACAAATTCGTCATACATTGTTTTTCTGAAGACGTAACCGTTACTGAGATATTTAGGAAAGGTCACTTTTGGTGACCTTTAACCCTGTATAAAAAGCGACGCAGCACTCGGATCGATGGGGACTTTTGACATTTTGTTCAACACGCCAGTACCAAGGTTCACACCAAAATTCAGCTATCCCCTAATTTTTCCGAAGCACCATGTTAGATTTCCCCGGACTATAATGTGAAACTGAAATTCATTCAAATTTGTGTATGAATGTTTTGCTCGAACGGAAAATCAATAGCATTCCAGCTCATATTTTCTTTTCCGATCGGTTCGACTCAAGCCACTTGAGTTTTACAGGCTGCATGTGTACTTCAAGCAAGCATTATGAAAAGCGATGCAATCGTGGTATCAGCGCAATGCTGCCAGCGCCGTATGTGAGTCCGAGAAACGCAGTATCACACATAGGCGAATGAGATCATGGTATCATAGCGCAATGGTATCAGCGCAGTGCGCTGATACCACTGCTGGCGCCGGTATCAGTGTGTCAGCGCTTCAAAATTTGCTGCGTTACCCATGTCTACCCTGAGTACCATATCAAATGTATCTAATAACACAACCAAAAATGAATTAATTAAAAATTGCTTGAGTAGTTTCTTTGGTAGAGCACTGTCTCCTCAGTATGTGGAATCCTTGGTTCGAGTCCCAATACATACCAGGGAGCACACACTAAAGTTTGAGTAAACCTGGGTCTACGTAGGTACCTAAGTAAAACTGGGGGAATAGGGAGTCTACCACTAGCAATCCCCAAGACCAAAAATGGCTTACAGTGGGATAAATTTTTGTTTGTTTATATCACATGCATGCATACTCGCATATACGATATTTATTATAGCTTATTGGGATATCCCATAAATAATGCGGTTTTTTTTTAATTGTATGAATTACGGGACGGAAAGGGGATAAACTCCATCCAAACAGAACATTGATTTGAAGATGAAGTCGATATCGCACTTTCTCACCCGCGGAGATCGGGTACTGAGTTAGTCGGCAGCTGACCCCAGCCCGGAATCTTTATTGCGCAATTTAAGCCTTCCCAGGAGCCAGCTACTGTATTTGAAATTCAGTTCATTCTCCGGTAGAGAGTGTTTTGGAAGAAAATCCGGAACAAAGAAAGGCTACAGTGTTATAATTGCCTAAATTTTGGACATATTGCAGGCAACTACATTATCGTCCACTTTTGCGTGAAGTACTTGGAGAGGCGATTGCGTGGAGACTGCAAAAAAAAAATAATAGAAGATGCACAGTCTTTCAATATGAAAAAATGTCAAAATTTTCCATTTTCGATCGATTTTGTTGTTGAAAAGAAATTCGCACAATTCAATTTTCAAATTCAAACAGCAAATGCCACTTTTTATTTCGAAAGAATGAACTGCACATACTAAATTGGCGTGAAATGATTGGAGACATGTGGCAATGGTGTGTGTATTTTCAAAGCGAGAGTAACTTTAAAGCATTTTTTCACGCTAAGAAGTGACTCTTGCCACTCTTGCTTATTTTCAAGCTAAATTTTCGCCGAAATGAATTTTACGTGAACTCGAACAGATAAAGCTGGAGTTACAATCAGTGCAACACAACATTGTTGCACAATAAAACGAGTTTGAGCACATGAGAACATCTGAGAGCAGTTATAATGATGCAACACAACTTTTCTGCGCAGCAAAGTTTGCTCATACCTTAAACTTGGCATGGCAACAAAATTTTTGAAAGTATTCAATTCCACCAGTTCCTATGAACGTCCGGGAAATGGGAAATGTCATATGCAAATGAAATTCAGAATTTGTTTTTTTTTGTCTCATTTTTGCTTTGCAATATATTCTGCAGGTTTTAAAGGATAAAATACTGACTGATATCACTTTCCAAAACTTTAAAGGATCCATATTATCAAACAACAATTTCGTTAATAGAGCCAGTGACAGATGACGGTAAATGTTGTGTTGCATTGATTGTAACTCGTTCCACCGACAAAGCATGGCAACAAATGTTGTGTTGCATTGATTGTAACTCCAGCGTAATACCAGCCTTAAAGCGATGGTGGTCAGGATTGAAGCGAAGAATATTCAATGGAACCGGGCTCGGAACGAACGTCAGCAGTTTGTGACACCCTTGCAAGTAGTTGCTTCAAAATAACCAATCAGACTAATTAGCAGCTAAACCATAGATTTCATCATTCTCCTGGTCGACATTCAACCATGCCCCTGAAATGTTTGAGGAAATCAATCTGCTGTCTGGCAAATATAAAAGCCGGGAGATAACAGTAAAGATTGGCAATGTTACTGATCGACACCGTCAGTCAAACTAGTTTTCATCGACATTCCAATCTTAGTTGTATGCTGCTCCACCTGACTGTCCTGCCTCTAATAGCCAAATGGTACGAGAGGAGGTTAACCGCATCCTCAGGCAATGATATGCATGATGTGCTGGTCAAACTTAAGTTTGGAGTTAAAGATAACACCGAGATCTTTAAAGTTATCAGGAAAGGTACATCAAAATTTTATGGACTAAAAGGTACTGTAAGGCAGTACTGATTAAATAGCACCCTGCCAGAGTGATTCAAATCGCAGTAAAAAACTCAAGATACGTTATTTCGGTGTCAGACATGGCTGGAAACATTTCAGAAATATTTCCAAAACATTTCAAAAATATTTCTGATGCATTTCCGACACATTCGAGCACAGACTCAGTCCGTCCCAGTCACACCAAGTCCAAGTCATTCATGTCCTGAACTTTCCGATGGCCGGCGGAAAGTGTCGGACATATATATGCAAAAGAGTGTGACTAAAGGATTCTTCGGCGTTGGCCTATAGTTTGGCTTTCGAATTGGTAAAACGGGCACACGAAAGAAACGTTAGAATCTGTGAGGTGAAAGACAAATGCCGGTGCCAAGGAACAGAAATAGCCGGAAAATTGGGAACGAGTGGAGCTCCTCAATGCTGGCATTGTAGAAGAAAGGGCCATTTGAGACGAAAGAATAGATACCGAGGCATTGTCGGGAAAGTGTATACCAAAAGACACTCTTGACGGAGCTTCTGCATGTCGGAGTTGTGGAAAGAAAGCATACCTGAGCCGTGATTAACGTAGGATATATGAGTCTAGGTACTGCTAATGATACCAGAAGAACGGTGAGTTTAAATGGCCGCAAGTAGACACTCTTTTTTGGAAATCAGCACCAAAGTTAGTACAAACCATATTCGAAGAGTAGAAGTTGGCCCGAAAAGTGTTGCTGCTAAAACTATTATCGTCGCCAGTCTGTATTTTCAAGAAAATAATATGAGTATGCAAGCGAAAATCGACAATAAAGTCTGCAACATCACGATCCATACCGGCTCTTCTAAGTTGATCTTGAGAGCAGATATGGTCATGTCCTGGACACTTAGACTTAGATACTTATGTGCTTCGGACGGCTACTGTTGAATGGTGAGATCGTTCACAGGTCGAAGGTTGGCTATTACAGCATCAGTTTTTGGTAGCGGAAGCAACTGACTAACAGGGTTGTTTAAAAGCTTAACAGGGCTGTTTATTAGTTCAACTGGGCTGTTTATCATCTCAACTGAGCTGTTTATCAGTTCAAAGATCATCGTTTACGTCATGCGCAGGACGATTTTATTAATATGCGCATGACGTCATCGTGCTTGCTGTCTATTGCTCCTTGTCTTGAATTAGAATTGGCATTCTATATCTACTTTGGAATAAAGTGCAATGTGTCATAGAACAAGTCTGTGCATAGGTCGAAACGGGAAAGCATATTAGATGCAAGTCCTCCGAAAAGACAGATTGAAATTTAGGATACCACTAGAGACCCCAACATTGCATAGCCAGTTCGCTTTAGAGCTGCGACAACGGCTTGTCTATGTTTAAAGTGAGGAATGCGATAACAACGCAGTACGATTTGAAAGTGAATTCGAGTGTACTCCAAGAAAACGATTTGGTGTGGTTCTTCGGCAGAAAGGCGCTAGTACGAAGCTATAGCGGAAATGGATATTACCGCATTGTGTGATCAACCGACTTAGCGACGTCATTTACAGTACACAACAGCATCGCTAGCACCGATCGAAAATGAAAATGATCCATCAGCGTACCATGGAGACAACGTTATTGATGATTACGAGGAATATGTTCGGGACGAATAAGTCCAAGAAGGGAAAATGTTGCAAGCACCAAAGATACATTCATGTCACCTAGAAGGAGCAAAAATCGACCAGAGCATCTTGGCAATCGAGAGGTGAAAATCCATATGTATTGAAGTATTGATAATTGTCCAGATTAGTCTAGAAACTCGACAGGCGACTATAAATATGTAGACCCTCGACGAAGTAAGGAAAGCAGTTTGAACAAGGGTGTCAAATTGTTTTATGTATGAGAACGGCTTTGGCGAATTAGAATTGTATTCAGTCACTTGTCACGAAAATTAAATGGAAAGTACCGAACCCGATTATTTACATAATACTCTTAAGCCGTTCGCTACAGAATCGGTATTTTTTTAGTTGTTTCATTCGCAAAAAAAATGTACGCCGCAAAAATACTGAGGATATTACACAGGATCAAGACCAAAATCAAGATATCTTGAACTCTTTAGTATCGTAGCCCAAGATTGTTTTACCGGCAGATACACGGCAGAAAATAATGACGTTTTTAGCAGTTATTTCAGTGACAAGACAGTTCTATGTCTTCTTTCATTTCATAGGTCAAGTCCTAAACATATTCTTCAGCAGTAAGTATGCCACCACTGGGCGCCAAATATATATCATTCGCTAAGTGTTTGTTTACATAAAAAATATGTATCAAAAGGGCTCAAAATGACTCTCGATATTTGAATAAGCAAATAGAAAGTCAGGCAGTGCAATTATCAATTATTAATAAGGTAAAATGCTAGTTAAATAGGCGTAAACCACTAACCTAGTACACATAACTAAGCAAATATATATTGCGATTGAGTTAACATGTCAGAACCTCTAGTTGTCACGTTTTTATAGTATGCATAGCCGGAAAAGAAAATATATGCGTTTCTAGCGGTAAACTTACCAAATTGCCAGGTTAAATAAGATAATTTGCGTTTACGGAAAATTTAAAGCACTATAGCAAGATAGCTTTACTAAAAGTATTGACCCAGTAATTGCTCGAAAATACGAGATCACAATATGTGACACACTTTAGACTGTATGAATACAGAAAACTTTATGAATATAAAAACTCGACGAAAACAAAAACTCACGGAGGTGTGGGGTTACTGTGTTTCAAATAAATGTGCATAAATAATAACCGAAACGTATTACGCAACGCAACATGCAATGGACTACCAGCAAAATTACTTCAACTATTTCTATGTCATTATGTAATGTCTTAGTTGCGTTCAAGCATTCGTTTTCACGTAAATCTTTTGCTGAAAGAACGGTTGACCAGACGTTGCATTATCAGATACATGCACATGCGCTTTAATCGACAGTACCAGCTGTTTCAGATATGTCTATTACTCCTAGAGAAAGTAGATTGTTTTATAATAGATTTTAGCTCTGCTTGTCATCATACGCGGCGTAAGCAATCGTATAATTTACACGACCGCACAATACCTGTTAAATTTTCAGTAAAACAAAGCCATACTAATTATTATACCGTTATTACTCGAAAAATCATGTCAGTGCAAATTGTTTTTAAAACACAATACTATGCAATTGCATTTTAGTGGAAATGCGAATGCGTTCACAGTTTAATTACTCTCACGAATATGTGTATAACATGAAAAAAGCCCTTCAATATAATTCGAGACAGCACAAAAATTTCTAACGAAACGTTTCGTAACATACCCGGTACAGTTTTATGCGCCTGAAATACCTTTCGAGTGAAAGTAAATTGAAGCCTACTATTTGAAATCCGTCAATCGTCACTGACAGGAAACACAATTTTGAAACTTCCGAAATGTTTTTCACTCAATAGTTTATTTTTCCACACCATTTACTTGCGATTGTTTAGAATTATGTATGTATCTGCTAACGATACAACGGGTGCACCAACCTGAGCTAATGTCACTTTGAATATTTTAAACAATTCAACCAAATATTATTAAAACGAATGAAAGTGAAAACAAAAACTCTGGGAACTTCGCAGACGCAACTATGATCGCCAAACTCGATTCGCGACCGCTAGTGAACTAAAGATAAATCGTAAAATCGTAGGTTCAATTTACCTTTCGTCGACATATTGGTTAGCTAGACACAAGTGTGGCGGTGGATGGATACTGGTTGGCTTGGCACCTCGCGTGAACTATTAACCGGAGCAACGAATCGTTAAATCGCTTCAGGCGATTACTGTGGATAGAAATGAGTTAAGTGCAGCGATAGTATTGTATAGATGGGAGAGTAGATATGGGTAACATCAGATGTATCTCAAATGTATTCAAGCGTGCTGAACGTATGCCTAACGACTGATATTTTCCGGGTGCATGCTTTGACAATATGCTGGTTTTGATTAAATGAATATTTTAGATAAGATGCATCAAATGCACCCACTAAGAATAAAGTCTTCAAGATGGCTTGTATCCTGTGTTTATTTATTTACATTAGACCAATTTTACAGATGAAACATTTACTTAAAAAAAGTTGAGATATAAAAATGTAGAAAAGTTAAAATAAGATAATTAGTGACTAATTAAAAATGAATTAAACTGAAACGTAATGTATCCACGGTATGCTTTTTAAAGGAGGAAAAAGTTAGACGCTCAGATCCAAATTCGAACTCATCATGCCTGCAAATCATACATAAAAGGGGGAGTGAAAATACACAAAGGGACGTTAAAGAGAGCCCTGTGATTAGAGGGCCGTTTTTTATGACGCGGAAACAGAGATAAACATATACTAGTGGAAAAAAGGCCGTTAAACAGTTTGTACAAAAATCATTGGTCAAGGTACAATCTACGGATGCTTAGGGGGATTCAGAAAGGTAAGACGTTCTTCATCGGGACAATAGGAAACACTGAATTTATACAAGAGACAACGAATAAAATTGCGTTGGACCGATTCAATGGCATCTGACAAGTACACGAAACGGGGAGATCACACTTGGGAGCAGTAATCATGGTTGCAATGAGCTAAGGAGGTAAACAAACGACATCACGTGCAGATATTCCAGGAGAAACGTGAACAGCGGAGAACGAAACCAGGAACTTTTGATGCCTTAGAGGTAATATAAAATCCATGGATATTAAATTTCAGGTTGGCGCCAAGCACAACACCAAGCTCTACAAGAAGGAAAATATTACTTGACGGGGAACACTCAAAGAATAATAAGTTTGTTTTAAAAGAAAAAGAATTCACTACAGATTTCGATACATTAAGAGGAAGTGAGTTCCTGGTACACTATGCATTTAAGGCTGTGAGATCTGCAATAAAAACCAGTCATTGACAGACGGAGTAGGAGGACAGACAGGAGGCACTTAGATGACAATACAGAAGGAAAGCCATAAAAAAGACAAATAATAAAGGTCTGAGAATAGAGCCGTGTGGAAAACCAGAAGAAAGATGAAAAGTATGGGAAACACCATCGTTTAGCTCAACTTTGCAGGTATGATTGAGGATGTAGGATGAAAACCTGGGAAGGAGGAGACTGGGTATTTCAAAACACTTAAGTGTATCAATCAGGATATAATGGTCGACCTAGTCGAAAGCTGTTGAAAATTTAGTATACATTACATCAGCTTGATGCCCATTGTCAAGAATCGAGAGCACAGAATCTACAAATTCGATTAAATTAGTGGAAGTGTAGCGACCCTTGATAAAATTGTATTGTACATTTGAAGTTTTACTATACGAAGCATGGTAAATTTGATCGTTCA
Organism: Nemotelus nigrinus; assembly: GCA_947369275.1. NCBI lineage: Eukaryota > Metazoa > Arthropoda > Insecta > Diptera > Stratiomyidae > Nemotelus > Nemotelus nigrinus. The sequence goes on from OX376372.1 coordinate 31,252,221, forward strand.
AAAATTCAGAACTAATTCCCAATTGCGATTAGATAAATAGAAAACTTTCGAAAAATCAATGCAAATAACGACAACTTGGTGTACAAGTCCATTGTCAAGAGCAGATGTCTGAACATCGACAAATTTGACTAGATTAAACGCAGTTGAGCGACTCTAAAGGAAACCATGCTGCTCCCTGGAAATTTGATTCTTAACAACACATTATACTTTATTGTGAACGAGCCTTTCCTAAAGTTTAGGAAAGTAGAATAGGGGCGATATAGGCAACAGTTCCAAACACTTTCAATATTTCATGACCTTTGAATAATATTAGAAGTATTTCAAATCGAAGGAAAAACGCCAAGCGATAAGCTTTAAAACTATGGACAATAGAACACTTGAGAGATTTTATGAACACACTTGGTGTGTTGGTCCAGACTGTTTCTACCAAAAGAATCTAGGAAGGATATCAATGCTTCTAGTTCAGGAGGATTTGTCATGAAGAGGTCAACAGAAGGAAGTACGCGTAGGTTTCAGACATTGGATGGAATATGCGAGGCTGCAAAGGGTGAAGAAAAGCATTGTACATACGCTACCTTCAAACACCACTAAATCGGGGTATTGTTTTCTTGTTTTTAGGAAAAGGATATGGGACTAGATGAGTTTAAGAGTGTTAAAAAAGAAGAATGACTCAATTTTCACGCAATAGTTACGTTTGGAAAAACGGAGAAAAGTGTCATGTGCTTTAGTCTTTGTTGAAAAAAATGCTGCAACCGCAGCTAAAACAAGAGAAAACTAGGTAGAATGGTTAAAAAGACGATGGCTCAAAGGAATGAACGTGGATATGGGAGTATTAAGAAACGCATAAATGAAAATGAGTGTGTGTGTGTATGTGTGAGTTGGGGGAGAGGCGCACTGGCGCCTCTAAGCACTCAGGCCAAAGGACCCATTGTACTCATTTCCCCCTGCCTACCATAGTTTCCCAGACCTCTTGATAAAGTCTAGGATCACTGATAGGGGAAAAGAGGCTATCGTCTGCATGCGTGCAACATCCCAGCCAAAGCATTGATATCTGAGACACGCAAACGCTGGGCATTCACAGAGGAAATGCTCCGCAGAGTCAGCCTCTTCTAGACAGGATGAACAGAGGTCATCCTGTGCAACACCTATTCGGAACATATGTCCTCCTAGGCAGTTGTGTCCAGTCAGAATACCTACCATGGCCCTGCAAACTTTCCTGCTCTTATTGAGCAAGAATCCCGCAGTCACATGGTTGGGTTCTGAAAGGAATACCTTCGTGTGCCTGGCCACACCGGCAGCCGTCCATCTATCTTTGTGAGCATCATCTACCCACTTTCGAATAATGGCACGTGCAGATGCGGTCGGCACACCCAAGGCGGGTTCAGGGCCCCGTAGCGGAAGTTCCAAACCTTGCTTCGCAATGACGTCAGCAATTTCATTCCCTTCAACACCACAGTGCCCCGGTACCCAGAGCAGATGCACCCTATTGAATCTGGCGACAGAGTTCAATCGTGCTCTGCACTCTTGGACAATTTTCGAGTTTGTCAGGGGTCTACGCAGCGCCATCAGTGCAGCTTGACTGTCACTGCAAATAGCAATGCTCTTTCCCCTCCATCTTTCCTCAATTGCCCAACAGGCAGCTCTCAGGATAGCAAACATTTCTGCTTGAAAAACCGAAGCGTGCTCTCCAAGAGAGAAAGCCCATCTGCCATTCGATGAATGTAGATAGACACCAGCTCCAGATCTACTATCTGACCTCGAGCCGTCCGTGAAGAAGATCTCCGAATATCCCCTCGTACACAGATCCGGATCATCCCAGTTACTTCTGCTTAAGAGGATTACTTCGTACCTTCTTCTGAAGTCGAGGAAGGGCACCCGAGCGTCCGAAGGCATCGCGAGAATCGGAGAGATCTCACACATCGACCTCCTAATAGAGCAGTGCCCCACAACGTCTTCACCTACCCATAAGCCAAGCTGAGCTAGTCTATGGGCAGAGCTCATCGCCACACTCTGAACTTGAATGTCGAGAGGAGGCAGATTGAGAAGCGCATCAAGGGCCGCACCCGGAGTAGTGCTCATACACTCAAAATGAGTGTAAAGATTGCTATTAAGCTCAGCTGTTATCAGTTCGCAATAAGCTCTGCAAAAATAGAACTTGGGTAGTCATCATCATCACCACCGGCGCTTCAACCGGGGTCCGGTCCTGGTCTATTGATCTATTGGTCCATTGGTCCCGATCAAGAGCCGATGCCATCCAATTGGGCACCCCTGAACTCCGAGGGTCCTGGTCAACGCCATTCACCCAGCACAGGCAATGTCTTCCACGCTGTCGCCTGGCGTAAAATCTGCCGCAAAGGGTTTTCCGAACAGTTTCCTTTTCGCTCATACGTGCTAGGTGTCCTGCCTACCGGAGTCTACCGAGTTTTATCTTAGTAATTATATCTACTTCTACACTCTGATCAAAATCGTTGTATAAATAAAAAAATAGATACGAATCAAATATTTTCAAATATGATTTGGCATCATATACGTTTCTTTTTAATTCAAATAATCTGACTTCATTTCAATAACGCTGTATCAAAGTGTGTCTTGTTAAGCACAAAATGTTTTGTTTTACATTCAATGATGAAAATTATCATATGTAAGTATATAATAATAAAGCGGAATCATTTGTACTGATTGTGGGGGCTTATTTAAATCAAATAAGATTCGTTTTTTATTGAAAAGTGTTTCAACTTTTGATTTAAATTTGATTCTATTAAATATTAAGTGGCGAACTTTTTTTGAGTGTAGGGAGATAGCGTACAACTCATGATTGTAGCGTTTTTGGAATCTCAAACGCGGCTAAAAGGTCAGAGTGCCTTTTGCTGAGCAGCCATCCGCGTATTTCTTCCTCCACGTTGTTATCGGCTGCTCCGATTGACCCAAGGTAGTTGAAAGATGGTACTACTTCGAATTCATGCTCAACTACCCTGAAGGTTTGACTAGCTCTAGGTGTTCTTCCTGCAGATGCTTACTTAGTCTTTCCTTCATTTATGTGCAGCCCCAGTTTTTTTGTCGCTCGCTCGATCTGGACGAAGTTCTGATCTTTCAATTATGTCTATATCATCTGCGTAAGCCAGTATTTGGCAGGACTTGGTGACAAAGGTCGCTCTCGTTGACGTATCAGAGTATCAGATTACTTTCTCCAACGCCAGATTGAAGATGAAGCAGGCCAGACCATCCCCTTGTCGGAGCCCATCCAAGATGTTGAACGCTCTGGATAGCAACCCGGCTATTTTAACTTGGCTTGTTACATTGGTCATGGTCAGCCTACACAATCGTGTCAGTTTGTTTGAGATGCTGAATTCTCTCATTGCTATATACAATTCTATCCTAATTTTGGGTAGTGCAGTGTCTTTTTTTACGCAAATTTTGAGTGAGACTAAAATTTAGGGATGTAGTATAATATAGGAAATGGCCAGATGAATCATTGGAGAGGATTGGGTCCAAAATGGTATGGGATCTTAATCATTATTATTTGAAATGGAGGAAATATCAACCTTTCGAACACGTAGATTACTATGCTGACCAAGAGAGTGTATATAAGTACGCTCTTTTAAAGTGTGGTGGCATAAAAGACATTCAAAAATCACTTGCCTTGTTTTTGCCTCATTTCAACTTTTTTGTTTCTCTTTTTTTATTGATATTAATTTTTAATTGTAATGTCAAAGTAATACCTAGAATATTGAATCACTTCACGTTTAAGCTAATTCTCAAGAAGTTATTTTGTCGCACGATCAAAAAAAGTATTGAATAAAGGATGTTTTTAAGAATTGATGTTTTTAAGAATACTAGGACACATGCTAATAAAGTGACTAAAATTGAATGTTTTAGAGTTAAACTTGAACTTTTAGTTAATTAAGATAAATCTTTTCGCATATAGGTTAATTTCAAGCGTCCACACATAAGTTTGAATATTTTTGTTTTTAAGCTTTAGCGAAAATAATCATAATTAATCAAATAGATAATACTTAAAATGGTAATTTCAATAATTCGAATATTAAAAGATATCTTGTAGCTGGCGTTACTAAACGATTTTTTTGTGCTGACTCCAACTACTAGGTGGCAGTTTACGTTTACCAGCAGATATATTATAGTTGGCAATTAACGGGTTAAAGGATGGTTAAATATAGTTTGTTATCTGTGAGACTAAAAAATTACTCGTACCACAACAAAACAATTAAATCTTCTTACTTCATTTTAATAACGTTCAAAAATAAAATTGATGGCCAGAGTCATGTATATTTGTATCAGCCAAATATAATTGACTTTTCGCCAGATAAAAAGTTCAGAAGATGTCAAAAAGAGGTCAAAAAAGTCAAAAGTCCTAAATGTTGCCATTTTATGGCCCAACAGCCTTAAGTAGAATAGCCTTAATACGTTGTAGCTGGTCACAATGAACTACAGATGATAGAAATCTTAAGCCCCTGGTGTCCCATTTTGTGCATTGCCTTCAACATTTTCCTAAATAGGAGTGATTGACTCGAAGAAATCTATTAAAGTTATTTTATTATCTTGGTGTATTTTGAATAAGGTATTAGTTATATAAATAGATTTAGTTTAACCGACTAAAGAAGTTGTTTTTGATATGTGAGTTTTGATAAGTTTTTGATAAGTGTTTTTACAGTAAGAAAAAATATGCAGTTATTTGTATTTTTTGATGAATACACGTTAAACTACAAAATTAAGATATATAACAGTAAGCAATTTAGTATGATATACTCGTTGAGACAGTTGGTTTTCGAAAAATACATTCTTTCCAGTCAACATAAGCTCACTTTCTTTTTGGAATAAAGGATAAAAAATAACGGTTCGAGCATCAGCTATGACAACATTCCAGTGATTTTTTAAATGTTATTTAATAAAAGTTTTGTACGGTTAATATCACACAACAGATTACATACAAAGTGAGTATTACAAATTATCCAACGAAGACATGCTACTATTTAAAATATGGCAGAAGGTTTTTTTAAAAACCCCGTACCGCATCATAGCTAGATAGATACCTGAAATTTTTCACTCCAAATGCTATGATGCAACAAGATTAACTTTCGTACGTCATTCACAGAATATCTTTCTAACATTTTACCTTAATAGCAATATACATATTACATATACTCTTTTAACAAAAAATGCTTTATGTTCCTCCCTGAAAATTGAAATTTTTTTTTTACATAATTTGGGTAGTTAGACATCATTTTATTTTGTGAATTCCTTGAAATATGACTATAGCTGAGTTCTTCGAATGAACTTCACTCAAAACGAGAAGAATTAATGCTGGATGTATATTATTGGTACGAAGAAGAAAATATTACAAAATGCTTATTAAATGTGCATACAAAAGTTTTCAAGAACCTTGTATTTGAGATTTCTTGTCTTTGAATCATTATTAACTGCATAGCACAATCAAAAATTCAATTGCATTCAAATCTGTTGTACATGAATTATATGTAAACATCAAGTAAATTCCAATAATATTATTAGCTGCAAAGAGATCTTAAAGTTTTATGCAATGTCTAACAGGTTTTCATGCTGCTAGGCCGGAGCATAACTAACTATAAGTTCATTATTAGCATCGATCACACTGACACTCATTAATCATCAAATTAGGCTGCAAAATGAAATGCTTTCATTCGTAGTATGAAAATACTCGCAATCCAAACACAGCAACTTAGTAGTAGGAAAATTGATTATTTGCCAATAATTGACTATTCCCAATTTGTATTTCACATTCAGTGGCTAAATACTAGCACGCTGTATTGTATGATGGCGATATGCGCGAAACAAGTGAAGAAAAATAACCCATAACACAATAAGATATATTTGAACCATGCTTGAGACTTAACCTTGTAATATAAGCACTGAAACTACATGAATTGAATACCAAATGAAAATGTACGCAATCCCGGTCATTTATAATGAAGCTTCATCATCGGTGCTTGCGTCAATACTTCAGTATGAAGTATGCACGTGCATAAAAATTCCATTCCTAATTCGATTTCAAATCACTTCCACTCACTATTACGTATCTCACCTGATTAAGATAACTTCAATTGTACCGAAATTAACACTACACTTCTACATACATTATGATTACCAAAGCAATTCGTACACTGATCTCATTTAAATGGTGTTTACACGTCAAACGCTTGAAATGTGAAGATCTGTGTAAACTTAAATGCACTTGCTGCAAGCGAAAGTAAATGCTGGGAAATATTTACCGAAAGTGCTAACGCATTGAACTTGCGCATTGACCCCAAAAGAAATGCACATTGAGCTTTCTGCGCATGAAGACACTTCGAATTTCGGATGATAGCTGACTTCTTTGTATTTTGAAAGCTTTCGTCTTCGGTTTGAGACTGCGATAATTCTGTCTTAATTTCGGGGCTCATAAATTAGTTTATGATTTTGATTCAGATTTACAGTGGCTCTCAAAGGTGTATATGTAGAAATTTTTTTTAAATTTCGATTTTTAATTTTTTTAGATATAAAAGTCTCTCTTATTATTTTTGTATAATTTTAGCATTTTAGTCTTTATTTTTGTATAATTTTAACTTTTTTTAACTAAAATACCTATATTTATAGTTCATTTATTTATTAATAAAGCCCATGTTGAAGTCGCTGTTTCTGGATCAATAATTTTGGCTAGAGTTTTATTAAAATTATTTTATTTTCCATTTCTCTTCACGGTATGGGACGTGAAAGTTTGTGGAATAGATAAAATAATGTGATAAAATTTAAGGATTATTTTTTGAAAGCCAAAATAAACCTGGTGAAAACTATTCTGATTCATTGACTCTGCAGCAAGGACGTATATTGTAACTTACTAACTGACTTCAAACAAATCATTGGAAATGAAACACTATTCAAATAACGATTTCGGATCAAGTGGCTCGTAATTAATTAAAGACTGATTGACACTGAAGAAAAGGATAGATTACTCTTTAAATATAGATATTCGTCAAGAAATTGTAATATATCTAACTGCTATAAGAAAAATTAACTATTAAATTAAAATATTTGGGATTTCAGGCTTGATTTATTTATATTTGTCTGATCATATGTTTTCAGACTTAATAATTTATATTTTTCAAGTAGAACCATGCTTCGAGGAATGTTGGTGCAAGGATTAAATAGCTCTAAATTGCGATGAGCGAGGAGGTGTTTGTGGATCTCAGGTTCAAAATAAACGTGCATCTTTTACAGGTAATAATTGGAACCCTGTTGATTAATGATTAATTGACTTATTATGAGGCAAGAATGAGGCATGAAATATAAATAAATTATCTTTATTTTGAGTCATTTGATAAACATACGTATGCATAAGCTCATCATATTCAAACGTGCATTATTATTTGTTTTTACGGATCAATTTTGTTTGTAATTTTGAACAAATTTGAACCCAAAAGGCCAGGTTAGACTTAAACTATCTAGCACACCGCTACTGGCTATCTCTTGAAACACACATTCTTTTTTTTAAGTTATTTTATTACATGAGGTAACAATAAAAAAATTAGAACCATCATAAGATTGATTGCTAGCGAAAGGCATTTTTTCTCCGTCTCTTTACTATATTTTTAACAACTGAGGATTTATGTCATTTAAGTCGTTTCCAGCTCATAATTTGAATCTTTATATATTCAAACTCAAGTCCGTAACTTTAAGTATTTTTAGTAGTATTTTTAGTTTTTTTTTAAGTAGTAACAGTATACTTCGGAAATAGTAAAGATATTAGTACGTATAACATGGTAGAAGTATGTGTTGGATTCCACCTCGTATTTCAGTAGAAATATCATGCATCCTTTTTAATCTGTCCTGGCCGTTTACATTTCCTAGAAGACGACTTCTAAGGTATGTATGTTTCAGGAATAGATAGAATCGGTTGTTTTTTCTTCTTTCAAAGATTCGATGCTAACAGTTTTATTAATTTTTTTACCGTTTCCTCTCTGATGCCATCCCCCGCTTCATGCCCACTTGTCGCTTTGATAATCGTGGTTATAACTCTGAAGCTAAAACACACCTGGTTGGATTTATATTTTATTTTACTTCAAACCAAACAAAGCGTACACAAATGAAATGCATCGCTTATATTATAGCTTCATTAACTAATAATTTTAACAATGTAATATAAGGGATTGGTTACTATTTTTGAAAAAATAAGGGATTGGTTACTATTTTTGAAAGAATTGGTTTCGGTAGTCTATGACATGATGACATTGGTCAAATTTGTTTTAAACTTGGGTTTTGGAAATAGTTACGGAATAATATTTTTCCCAGACTTGTAAATCTTTCGCAGTATCTTTCAGCAGCCAATGAATATTGGCTCTTTGTCGGCTTGTACACAGTAGTATTGGTGTTTATTTAACGCGTGGTTGTTGAAAGTTATCCTACCAGACAGTGATAAAACATTGATCAAGCCCCTAGCAGCAGGATATGATCATCCTCCGCGGAGATAGAGTAGATTCATTTAGAAATTTTAGTCTGCATCTGTATGATGATAAACTGTTGAATTCATGAGGACCATAAAGATCTCTACAGACAAAAAGAAAGCACTACTTTTGAAGCCTATCACTAAGGACTCTAAAAGTAGAGTTCTGGACAATGCTTGCTTATTCAAGCAATGGGCGAACTAGATGTGTACAATGACCTCGCGACTCAGAGGTTCATGAATTTTTTCCACGTTTCTTAATGAATCCTAGCTGCTTAGTAGCCTTACGTGAGACTCTGTCTTATTGTAAATCAAAATGCAGCTTTTTATCGGAAGTAACACCAAGGCTTATGACACTGTCAACATTATTTAGCGACATATTATTGAGGAAAAGCTTATAACTTATATTAATGTTGAGCTGATTTTATTTGCTATTTAATTGTGTGGTAAATTTTTAAATTTTCCGTACAGAAAAAGTGTGAAATGTCAGTTAAAGCTTCGGAAAATGAAAACATTGAATAAAAGAGGTCCCGAGTAACTATCTTGTGGTACACCTGGGGAAATTTTTTTTTTTTGGTAGAAAGCCCTGAAACTTAGCGTACTGAGCTCTATTTCATATATTTTTGCTAAATAAGTTTAATACCAAACCCAAGATATCAAACTTCTGTACTTTAGGTTGAAAAATGTTATGACCAACATGATCAAACGCTTTGCTGAAGATGGTATCTGCCATTTTTTCCATAGCGCAAAAAACATCCGATGCAAGAATCAGGAGCCTGGTAATATTAGACCATGGCGTTTCTAAAACCATAGAGTTCTTAGCTTATTATAGACAATTTTTCCAAACAGTTTGGTAGCTCTATAAAACTCCAAAAAAGACGTAAATTTTGGTCGGAAGTGCATGAAATTTATGTGACAAAATCTACTTTTTACGAGTCTTTTAGGATAATAAGCGCAATTTATTCGTGAATGTCCATAAAAATGTTTAAAAAAACTGGCAATGAAGATTGTTTTATCAGACAAATTACAACAAAAACTATCTATTGCAAATAATTTTAGGAAGTATGCACTACTTAAGCGGGAATATCAACTAGCATCTAGCAAAAGTTTCAATTTCAATTAAATTGCAATTGAAAATATGTTATGATTCAAATGTTAGCCTCTTAAGACAGCAAAGTGCTATAACATAAAATATCACCACAAAATGAAATATCATTAGCAAAAGGCAGCAAAAAGGTTACTTTAAAATTAACACAGTTGAATCCTCGAAAGTTTCGATATTTTTTGTATCAACAAAGTCAATTATTTTTGTATAGTATTCATATAGTATACAGCAGGGGTGGGCAAACGGTCGATCGCGATCGACCGGTCGATCGCAAGCAGCTCGACAGTCGATCACAGACATTTTAAATAATTTACTAGGTTAATTTAAAATGTGAACTGTTAATTTAAAATGTGAGTACATTTTAGAATGGGCATTGGCCTAATAGATCTAATCGGACAGTTCACGCAATTTCAGTTCACACAAAAGCTCGCAGAGCCTTGGTGGCGGAGAAGCCAAAGGGAAAATCCGACAAAGCTATGCTCTCGATTTATTTTATAGATTTTTTTTATTTTATAGATTTATATCATTGTAGTAAAACTGCTTCACTAAATTCCGTGTACGCATACGGTTGTTCCGTTTCCTTAAATGTGTCCGTTCTAAAGTACACACTTTATATTTTTGCTTCCCGCTATACACCTTGCCTGCATTTGCATTCGTCTCCGAGGTAGTATACCGAGGTAGTATACCGAGGTAGTACCGCACACAGCGCAACAAAGGTTAATATCAATTTTAGATAAAATAAAATTTTAAGTTAAAATCTTTTCACGGCAATTTAGTTTGTGCAGTTCATTCTTTTTAGTTAAAAAGTGACATTTGGTGTTTGAATTTGAAAATTGAATTGTGTAAATGTCTTTTCAGTAACAAAATCGATCGAAAATTGAAATTCTTGATATTTTATCTGTTAGAAATGATGAGTGTCTCCGTTTTTCTCTATTTTCAAAATTTTCGCTGGAAAGAATGGCCAGATCATGGAGACATGTCATAATTTGTCTTCACGATTAACTCAGCACTAGCCTAAAGAATGAGCTGCACATACTAAATTGGCGTGAAATGATTGGAGACATGTGTCAAAGCTATCTGCATTTTCAAAGCGAAAGACTCTTCCAAGCAATTTTTCACGCTTAAAAGTGAGTACAACTCTTGCTTATTTTTCAGTTAAACTTTCGCCGAAATAAATTTTACGTGAAAATTCGCATGAAAATTTAACGTAAAATCGAAAACAGTACTAAGCTTTAGATGGGTCAGCTGAGGAAGCTTTTTGCAAAGATTTCTAAATCTGCTGCCTGAAATCATTGCATTATTGGACACATTGGGAGAAAAACATGACCAATTGGAAGATCCAGTATGGGTAAAGAAATTAGCATTTCTTACGGATTTTATGGGCCGTTACAGATCGCTTGGTTTACAATTACAAGGAAAAGGAAAATATTGTTGACTTGTTGAGTTCGGTAAATGTTTTTTAAGTAAAATAAAAGTTTTTGCTTCACAATTTAATAGGCAAAATGTTTAAATATTTTGCATATTTAGAAAAACATATTAAACTGACTGATGAATGTAAAATGCAAAAGTTGAAAGATATCCTTCAGTTCGCGAAAAGGTCCGGGGACTTCGATGGCCGCTTGGACCGAATTTTTTTTCTCCTGGCCCATTTATCTGGTATCACTATGGACCAATAGGTCTATGTGCGGCCTTGTGCCAACCGGTACAACCTAACCTAACCCACTGGTGAATGTAATATTGAAATGTTTGGTCCTGAACTGGAAAATGTTAATCGAAAATTCGAGAGACGATTTGCAAATCTCAATAACCTTCAACCGATTTTTGAATTTATTTCATTTCCTTTTGGAGAGTTCGATAACAAAGATATTTCATCAAATCTAGCTCATACTTTACAATTGAGTTAGAAATTTCAACAATAGCACGCGCAAATGAATATTATTTTTCGATTTTATTACCATAAAAAATATCCATTATTCAGATTGGTGGCAATGAGGATGTTTGCATTGTTTTTTAATTCTATTTATCTATGTGAAGCAACGTTTTCTCAAATGAAAAACATCGAATCGCAACTTAGGAGTTCTCTGACTGATGACCACTTAATGGCATCTATTCGATTGTACATCAGTGCTTACAAGCCTAACTCTACAATACTTTTTGATGAAATGGAGTGTCACGCATATACATCAAAAATTACTCCAAAATATTTATTAATAAAGTACATTGCACAAAGTAGTAAATACAATGTATTTAATATATTAATATCAATAAAGACCTTAATTAAATTTTTATTTGTTTTTAATTTAACCCATTTTTCGAAGTCGATCGCGCATAAATTAAAAAAATTAATGTCGATCATACCACTATTAAGTTTGCCCATCACTGGTATACAGCATAGTAGAAAGAACTATTTTTGTCAAAATAGAATTTTCAATGTAGATTAAAATTTTTAATGTTAATAAAAAGTTGTTCAATTTTAATCATCCCGCAAAAACAATTCCAATTTGATTCTGCTTTCGGAGGCTGATTCCGCAAAACGATCGAGTTTCCCGTTTCAATATGCTCGGCTTCGATCAGCTGTAGAAATTATATATGTACGTTGTCTATGCTGATTTATTGACAAGAAGGGAACCGTGATCAAATTCAATTACCTTTACTAAGTAAAATTATATCCATGGATATAAGTCGGAGATGTTAAAATTTGTCACAACTAGCATAAATAAAAATGTAATGATTTCCACCTGCAAGTGGTCAGGCCAGTCAAGTATGCACTGTGTGCTGGTGTCTGATGAGAAGCAGTGCATACTTTCGAAACCACTTTGTCAAAATAGAATTTTCAATGTAGATTAAAATTTTTAATGTTAATAAAAAGTTGTTCAATTTTAATCATCCCGCAAAAACAATTCCAATTTATTTTTCATAGTTCATTCGACAATTTTGAATGAATTGTTGCATTACTATCAATAATAGTTAAATCAACCACGAATTTTTCCTTCAGTGTGCACTTATTACACGGGAAGAAAAGACTGCAATGTGCACTTAACTACTGCTATTAAAATGTAAGCAACAATTACGAAATATTAGACTCGCCAAATTACCGTCTTTCGTCACAATGTTACATAAATAATAAGGCAAATTGGAACAAAGGATACAATTTTACAGCATCAGTGTAAATATGAACAACGAAGTAGTAAATGGTAAGCTAAGGCTAAGGTTTACAAAAAGCTAATTATTGTTCAGTTGATATGGCGTAAAAGCAAAAAGTGTACATCCAATGTGTAAAATAAATTGTGATTTGTTATTTTAAACAGAAAAAGGAATATATCTCCTATTATCAAAGAATTTTTTTTAGACTCACTTTTTAGAGTGTAGTATGGTAATATCTCTGTCGAGTGACCGCTTTTAAGAATCGACATCAGATGGAAGGTTTTCCAGAAGAAAGGAAAACCTTGCGAGATTGTGTTTTATTGAACATTGTAAGCAAGAGTAAGGCAAATGACTCAAGGCATTCGAATATTAATCTAAGAGGGAGCAAGCCAAGTTCAGTATCCTTGTTGGTGGCAATTTCGTTGATGGCCTTTGTAATTTTCTTTCTAGTTAAATACATTTGACTAGAGATATTGGTGGAGTTGTTTGGAAGATATGCTTTTAAACAAACCAAAAATCATACTTTCGCAAATCATATTAACTTGTCGATCATTTGCTTCGCATAATTTTATTGTATAATAGGGATATACATACTAGATGTAGATAAATGCTACTTCCTCTTTTCCTGGTTTCTTTATAGTAAATGCTCCTTAAGCTCCTTTCTTCCTTCCTATGTAGAAACTTTCATAAGGCTCGACTCTTGGTTCGCTTCTGTTTTTGTTTTTTATTAGTGGTCTCCCTTCTTCGATCCACCTCGTCCTTTAAAAGCGGGTGACGATTGCAAATTGTTTGATGTGATCGATCCCCCACGAAATTCTGAACAACTTTGAAATGCGCGATGTGCTATGAACAGCTGGTGCGCAGTCAACTATATCTCACTCTGAATAGCTCAAAGAGAAAACCCCTTTAACATTCTCTTAATATCTTTCTGATTGCTCTTCAATAGAGTCCAAACTTTTAAGGATCTTAGTTCGTATTTTATTACATACATCTCATCATATAAGTACATCGCACCTCTACATCACGATTTTCAGGACATTTACTCGGGTCTTCATAATGTTTGGCAAAAATGTTCGCGCTTGTTTTTGACGTTTGTTCTGTATTTCAAAAGGTGGATGATTTTTTTCTTTGAGTTGTGTTGAAAGAAAAACAAAACAAAAATTATCAACATTCATCATATTCATTCTTACAGAAAAAAATTAATATTCTTTGATATTTTGTAACAATGAAAAAACTTGTTTAAACATATGAAAAACTGCCTCAAAAATAACTGATATATTTTTCTCCGGACTTTTCCATATATTTTCAATGCAATTGGTTTCTTCGATCTGGAATTTTATTCAAATGTGGGCACATAAAATGAGCGTGATGCATCTATTCTGATTTGTTGTTTAAATGGAGATAACGTAGCCAGAACAAGATCAAATTCCGAAGTACGGCCAAATGGACAATTTTTGAGAAGACGAAATAATAGAAATTTACTCGAGCGCACTGAAAGAAAAACTCTTGGTTGGTTCAACTATTTTTAATAGTATTGCAACGATTCATTCAAAATCGTTAAACGAACTACGGAAAATAGTTATTTTTATTATGTTAATATAATTAATTTAACGATATAAAAGTAGTTGGTTCTGGTTGTACAAAAAAATATCGCAGCGTTCATGAAATCAACTGTTTTAATTGTTTCATAACCACGAAAATTAGTTGATAAATAGAAAAATTTTCATCAATTCACTCAAAAATTCAACGTTTCGAATCATCAACTGTTTTTATGGTACTTAAACTACTTCGCAATAGTTGATTTCAACAAACGTAATTCAGTGAGCAACGTCTTTGGAACTACTCTACGCAAAGTAGAATGGTTTCAACATTTGGATGTTTTTCATGCTCCGAATGAAATTGTTTATCAACCACGCGTCATGGTGCATAAAAGTAATCAATAATATTCTTATGGTTGTTTTAACCATAGCCCGTAGTTGACGCAAAAACAACTAAGGAAAATAGTTGATTATACCAAGATTTTTCTTTCAGTGCGTAATGTGCACTCGACTTATAATCGTAATTAACAATGCATTAAATTTGAGCTGCACAACACGGTACACACATAAGAGCTGAACACAACAAAATTTGAAAATTTTTAGGACATTTTTACACTTTTTTTTTAACATAAGCCACAATCTACATATAATCGAACAGTTTTTTTTAAATTATAGTTTTTTGTTAGAATACGTGATGATAAAACTGTAAATTTTTCAGAGACAGCTGTTAAAAGTGCCTGTAATAATGGAGAATTCTTAAACACTTCTAAAGAAGTCAACTTAGTTCGTTACATGCATCAATTTTATTCAGATTTCAAATTCCACAAATAAAACAGTTTAATATGTAATTTAAGCCTGCTTAAGTGCATTGTAAGTATTTGGAATACCACGCAATTTGTAGGATTTAATTTTCAATGAGCCTTCAGAAGATATTTATTTTCACCTACCAGTTTGCTCGTACCTCAACAATCCGATTCCATATTAATTTGCTTCTGAAATTAAATGTATTGAATGCAACCCATCGTAGAAATAAAAATTAACTTGCAAACAAAGGTGTTTCATTGACCTTTCATGAATAAGCAAAGAACCTATTAAGTTCAAAATAGGTTATTGATTACGACGGCATGACTTTTCCGTTCACCAATTGTTCTTGTGTACAGTCAACGTAATATGCGCAATATCAACGAAATTTTTAATTGGCGCACGATCTGATCGTTCGGAAATCAGTAAAATGTAATAGGATACGGAGCACGTTAGATATATCGTGCCATATTGTCTGGCAATAAATAGGCATTGTGTAGGCAATTTTTTAAATTTTGTAAAAAAAAACCAAATTTTATGAACACTCGCGAATTTAAGTCAATAAGCTCTCGTTATACGCCACAATTTGAGCCTACAAATGCTATCATTGTGGGGATTAATATTATTTTTAATCGCTTAACCGATTGTAGTTGCTGTGATTTTTGATTATATTCAACAAATACTGTCACGGTCAGTAATCAGATCATAGCAAAAAACACGCTAAAGCGAATATCACTAACGGTTTATTGTGATATCCACTTATTGTTTTGTTTGTGAATATTTCATTCTAGAAATAGAAAATTGATGGGAACATAATGACACACAATAATGAGTTAATGTATATACATATATTCGTGCACATATCAACCTTAAATGTATTTCCAAATAATAATTTGCAAGTTAAATGACAACAAATATGGATAGGGAACAATAAAAGATCTTTTATTTATTACACTATGAATTCCTTTTAAGAAAATATTAATTTCATTGTTGCGCTTGTTCCAACAAATATGGCTTGAAAATGTGTGTGGTTTGTATCTAGTGCCTAGGTATTTATATGCATTTTTATATGTTGCTAAAATACATGACCATTCCACGGAATAAGAAAGCACTATGCATTAACATTTCGCATTGCATGTTTTTTTCTTAATTGATATTCTCTCCTTGAAAGTAGTGTAAATATGAGTTTACTTGACAATACTTTACTGGTAGTAATTTATGCAGTTTGCATGTAATGTACTAGCAGCGAATTTTTATTCGGTCAGCTCCAACGTCTTCTGGGTTTGATCAAAATATCTCAAAGTTGCAAATTTGTAAATCCTAAAATTTTGCTGCAGAGATTGTAGCGGAGTCGCAATATGTGTAAACGTGACATTAATTAAATTTGTGCAACTTGTTCAATGTGTAAATATTATTTCAAAAGTAGTAAACACTCTTTAATTATACAATATGTAGCTCTCTAACTTCTCTTAGTGTTTCGATTGACTTCTGGAATCATTTGATGGAGATTTGACCTCCGGCTTCAACCTAAACCTCAAACTTCGTCCATGAATTGATGTTCTTGTCATTTCTAACCTCATCACAAATTTCACTTGAAACATGATGGATTTCTGTAGAGTTTTTGACCGATTGAGTTAAAGCATCAAAGAGTATACACATAACTGTTTTCAAATTTTTATGTTCATATGTTTTTATATTTATATACATCAACAGATATTCAAACACGAATTTCTCATTATGTTAACAGTTTACTTTGCACTTTGTGGCAAAAAAGTCGAAAATGCAACAATTACCGAATCTCTTAACAATAAAAATAAAATAAAAAACTGATGGTCGGTAAAAACATGCTCTTACCTACCTTATTAGTTAAGTGTACGCACTTCTGACGTCCCATAATAGGTAAGATTACTCGTGATCGATAGTGTTCCACACCTAGCACACTTGAATCTTTCAGCCCCCATGTAATTAGTGCAATATTTATGCCATCGCACTAGAGATTAGAACAACGACTCAGTTTGATGTGCCGACACAGTTAGACTCACTCATTGTGATGAGTCAATCAGTGTGAGTCAATCAGTGTGAGTCAATCAATTGTGCCAATCACTTCTTGACTGGAGCGTGAAGTATGGTGAACAAGAATACATTGTAGGTCTTTATTTAAAGAAAATAACAATTCAACAGGGATAATATAAACAAAGTTTGACAAACATTAATACAAGTTTATTGTACAAAATAATAAAAAGATAAAAAAAAGTATCTTTACAAATTCATTTTCTTCTACGAATAAAGTAGCTTTTAGAAATGATATCAAAATAAATAATTTTCAAACACATTCACGGTAAACTTATTTGTTGGGCAAATAAGCACTTGTGGCAAAACATTTTTCACAGGAAACAGAAGTGCAAACGACCTCTAGTGTTTTCAAAATTGTCTTAAAGAGACGAGGATATACATGCACCTTTTCAGCCCAAGTTAAATATTATCAAATATTATCTACTTTCAGTCATTTCTGCGACATGTTGTTGAGGTTTCACCACGTTTTAACTTTCGATAAAGTTCTACCAAAAAAGTGATGGTTCATTTTGGTGAAAGGAGGAGAATGGCAGATTTATTTTACTAGCAGCATCATACAAATTGCAATGCCTTGCATCGAATGTCAACGCAACCACAAACGCTTGCGTCCTAAATTGAGGGACTAAATGAACGGCACGTAAATACAAAGCGTAACATTTGCATGGATTTATTTGTCAATATATGCTGTAAATTTTATAATAATCTGTTGACTGCATCAGAAGCTACACAGCTTAAAAAAGTGCTCTCTCTAAGGCACGACACCCCCAAATAATTTTAAACATTTCCGAAACATCTTCTAAGCAAAGTAAAAAATATCGATTTTCATTTGGCATACTGATGGTACCCTCGCCAAAGGGTAATAAATGTCCTAATCAAAACATTGAACAATCCGCACGTAATATACATTAGGTGCGTTTTTTGCTCCGATACAGAACAGAATATAACTATGTCGCAAAAACAACGACATTTTTCGGATGGCAACCCCAAACACCTTTCTCCCGCAGTAGCTTTCGATGAAGTCACCTAAATTTAAATAAGCTTACATTCTATTATTACTTAGGGTGTATTAGTTTTAAGAAGGAAAAGTAGGTAGTGGTAGAATACACACTCATAATGTGCACAAATCCTCTACTGTTCTTCGAACACTAGTGTTTCTAGCGGTTCTGGTGCGCTACGGTTTTTTTATCATTCATTTATTTTTCGATTTACACTTATTAAATATTACCCAGGTAGTACAAGGTAGACCTAGCAATATAGTACTTAAATACTAACTTAATTTACTAAACTAAATCTAGCTTAAGTTTAAATACAATTAGCTTAGCCTAATTAGACCTAAACTTAGCCTAGGTCTTAACTATCCTCTCCGATTCGTCAGAAGGCCAACATAATTGAACAGCATGTACATGAGCCCTGCTGTCCTGCTATTTCCACTGGACGCATAAATAGACACACTCATACGTCCGATACCCCGGATCAGTCCGTTTCCATGTCCGTCTGTCTGTGCGTAAAACCTTGTCGTCAGTTCTACAACCCGGTCCTTAAGCGGCTCAAGACCTGTCTCCTGATACAGGAGAGAGTTCCTCGGCCACTTTTTAGCTACCGGGCTGTAAAACCTGCCAGTGCAGAATCGCAGAATTCTCCGTTCGAACATCTCCGCTTCTGCCATGGTAGATTTGGAACATGTAATCCAGGATGGGGATGCGTATGTCAGGATTGGCCGAATGAGTGTTTTGTAGCAAATGCATTTAGCTTTTGTGGTCGTGCCCATCTTTTTGGCGAAAAGATGTCTGATGCGCTGAAATGCGGACCTGGCTACTTTAATTCTATGGTGAACATAAGGGTTAAATTTCAAGAATTCATGCATGTCTACTCCAAGGTAGCGCAATGTAGGACTAGGAGCTCCGAACAAGACAGCGACTTTGTTGGCCTTATTGCGGATGGTTTGGGATCCCCGATACTTGAAAGGGTTCCTGAATACAGTCAGCTGTGTTTTGCTACTATTTAGCTAGATGCCCCATTCATCAAAATAAAATTTAAGGTTGACCAAGTAATCTTCAAGGCTCTTCGCAGCTTTGAGCGGGTCTTGGCTCGACGCGAATAAGAGCGTGTCATCTGCGTATTGTAGGACTTTAACTTGAGGATTGTCCGCAGGAAGAGGGAGGTCATTAGTGAAAATGGTGTATAAAACAGGTCCAGTGGCAGCACAATGTGGCACTTCTGATGTCACAGGTCCCCGGAGTGAATTTGCTCCATTAACGCTAAAATTAAATTGTCTGTTGCTAAGGAAGCTTGGGGCGAGTCGTATTACTATTTCTGGAAATCCCAACTTGATCAACTTGTATAGAAGACCTCCGTGCCATAGTGTATGGCCTTCTCGCTATCCAAGGCACAAACAACCGTCGGAGTGTGTCGCTCATTCAGGTGTGAAACAATCTGATCGTGCAAGTACGAGATAACGTGCTTTGTAAAATGCATATTAATTTTTACTATTATTTTCAACATTGTCATGATGTTTAGCAACGCTTGAAAACTTTTTGGTTACGCGATCAACAGTATGATTTTAGATGCGATGTTTACAGTTCTAGGCATATTAATTATTTTAATTTTTACTTTTATTTTCAATGGAAAAAAAAAATTTCGTTTAATTTTCAGTTTACTTTCATCGATACTGTATCAATATTGTCGTTCAATAAGACTCGTAAAGTATTCATAGCTTGTTGTGGTCATAGTAAATTGTAGTTCGGCTGGATGATGACATCTTAACATCTGGAGATGGAGTTCTTGGGTGCTCGATTCTAATCAAAAACCATAAGTTCGTACCATAACTTATTGGCAATGATAGCCGTATGAAACACAGCAAAGTGTAAGTACATAATAAATAAAATAGAATGTTTTACTTTATAGATCGGTAAAGAATTTTCCTTCAGTTAAGTATTTACGAGTGATGCCAGGATTTCGGCGGGTTTGGCTTAATTTCGAAAATCAGTAACGATCAGGTATTAAAGCAATTACGCAATAAGTTCCATTGCAATTATGGAAAACAATATTACATAACTACTCTCCTATATGGAATTGCGGAAATCAGCTTTCGTACGAAATTCAAGGAATCCCATAAATATTTCACTCAAGTTCTCCATATACTAGATCAGAAGGAGAATGAGTTTCGATAGTCTCAGGGCCGGACCTTTCTCTGGAGCCAATGGAGCAGCTGCGCCGGGCGCACGTGAGAAGGGGCGCAAATATTTCGATTATATTTAGTTCATAATAACATCGAAATACACAAATATTCAGAGTTCATTCTATTCAATTGGCAGTTTGCATTCTAATTTGTTGTATTTTTTCTCCAATGCGAACTTTTTTCTTACAGATCGTTACATGCCTTTTAATTTTCAAAGCAGCCCTATTAGCATATAAAATTCGCTTGCCTTGCAACAGCAAAGTTTACAAACATGATCGCTGTTTGAACCTTACATCTTTGCATTATGCACTTTACAACATTAATGTTTATGAATGAATTTAGATTACTTCATTTAACACATTACTTTACTTCCTCGTATGCTGCATTCCCCTCCATTTGTGTTTATTCCACACCTTCAAAAAATGCAACACAAAAACACAAGAGCAATTGCCCTGGCGCGAAAATCCAAATTGCTCCATTCAGGACCTCAACTCGTATGGCGAAAGAAAAAAAAATTCTTGCGCCAGTGGTATCTTTTTTATCAAGCATTCTACTTTCAAGTTTATTTCACTCCCTTAAGCTGTATTCTCTAATTCTCTTTTGATTTCACATTTTTATGTATACTGAGCTGCTGCTGAGTGAACAGGTTGATAAAGCAGGTGGATATAAGCAGGCTGATATCGGCAACATCGATGCAGAAATAATTTGTGCGCCTGTGAAAAAACACCTATCGAAGTATGATTTTTCCTCGCTCTTGAGTTTTGGTACACTTGTCCGTAAGCATGACCAAGCTCATGCGAGTAGTTTGACCGTGTTTATATGCAGATATGATGGTATATATGTTTATGCTATTGGTACAAATTATAATCGGTCTTCCGGTTTATATTTTCATTTTATAAGGGAAAATTTTTTCTAATGATATAAGTTTAGTTTAAGGAGCAAAATAAATTGCGGAACTTTCACTTTTAAAAATTAATAAAAGTACGTTTGATATGGATTGTTAGATTAGTAGCGAATTTTAATTATATTTTATAGTTGTTTGACTTGAGTTTGATTATTTTTACGCTTAAATTATTTTGTAATTTTTTGCGCTCGTTTGTCAATTTTGACTCTGTCATGAGTTCAACTTAAAACAAAGCTCTCTGGTAATGCATAACGGAAAAAGAGAAAATGTTTAAAAAACGAAAGCACTAAACAAGCACTATGATTTAGCAAATTTGTGAACCACAGAATTCGTGGATTTACTCTGGAATAGTGTTTTAAACGTGCCGAATACTGAACGTTTCTCTTCCCTTATGGTATCGGGAGAAAAAAACCTTTCTACGAAAAAAAACCTTTCTCTTCCATTTCGATGTTAAGATACGTGCATAGTTTTTCAATTGAATCAGAGCTTGGGAATCCTCAATCATGGCCCACACTCATACAGAAAATAATTACAACTAATGTAAAGAAAGACTCCACCCAAATTAAAACATTCGATTTTCCTGTCACTAAAAGTAAGAAATTTATTCCAGAGCACTATCAAAGGTTGTTGAAATAATGGCAAGGTTTATATTTAATGCAAATGTTTTGCTGCCTTATATTTTCAACTCAGAAAAACGGCCATTCGTTTCATAGTGCAGGTTACAGGGACTGAGGCCATTCAAGTCGAACTATCAACGATTATGAAACTAATAGTGTAGTTCACATGACGAGTTTTAAGTAACGGAGGGATTAAGAGCTAGAATTTTGGACAGTTATGTAGTACATAAATGTTGTTTGAAACAAGTAAAAACCAGTTTTGGTACTATGTTCTAGTGTTCCCAATCAGCGCTTACGGTTAGAGAGGTATTTTATTATCATCGCTATGAACAGCGAACATTCTATAATAAACGGTGATTGAATTCGGATCAAATTGTTTTTATTGCTACAGTTAAAACTTAAGACTGTTTTTTACAAAATAAAATATCAACGAAACTGAGCACTGGAAACGTTCTTAAACGTTTATTAATCCTCGTGTAATTTCTAGCCTCGCAATCTTTAGCGTTTAGAGGAAGCTCAGACGCATTATAATGGCCTGATAATAGCCATTTTCTCGTTAGTAGAAGCTGTTGCGGTATTAAATCCAGTTTAGGGGGAATATTTGAGGCGGATCCGCAGCAAATGCTGGACACAAAATTAAGAGAAGTGCCTATTCAAGCCCCTCCACAAAGATTTAAAGTAGAAGTTCATTTTAATTCTTTAGAATAAGCAATTATTTACTTGACCGAATGTTTTGAGCAACTAAAAGACTATAATGATATATTAAGAAGTGTGTATCAGACAGGGATGCTTAAAACAAGCCCAGATCAAATCACACTTCAGCATTGTTCAAAGCGTAACGAAGCGTTGTCATATAATGGATATTCAGATTTCAACGGCGAAAATTTTGTGAAGAAATTTCTATGCTTACAGTTTTAATTAAAGAACACGAGTCTCCCAATGATATCTTTGAATACATTTTCAGAAGAAATATTGAAGATCTTTGAAAATATTGTTGACTTTACTCTTTACAGTTACAACGGGAGGTAAATTCTCAGATAAATACTCGCAAGTGCTGGCAAAAACTTGTTAAGAATTCGTAGTCGTAAAAGAAGGGGCAAAATGTCGAAAAAAAACGAAAATCATAATATAGAGGGCGCCAAATGTCGTTCTGCGCCGGGCGGAAATATGGCCAGAACCGGCCCTGGATAGTCTCCACAAATGAAATATGAGAAGTACTCAATTATGAATGATACGAATTTATTGTAGGTTTTAAAACTCATTGTTTGCATTCGAATGCATGCTGGTATAGGATACAGCTACGATTGTCTGTCTGTATTGCTAGCTCATTCGCTCCAGTCTTAATTTCTCATCAAACGTCGATGAGTATAATACCATTCAAAGAATTTATATAACAAACCACTTTGAAATAACATTTTGCCACATAGAAACCCACAGTACTAACTTTCAAAACAGTAGAAAGATCCCGATTAGAACTCGTCAGGCATGGTCAAAACATTATTTTGCCGGTCCATAATCCCAAATTTGCTGATGCTGGACGCATATTTATGAAAAATTTTACTGTAAATCTATGAATTTCCATTTTATACTACATTATTTTTGTACTACAGCTCAATTACACGCGAGTACATATGTATATGTAATATGTCACCAATTTCGATTATGGCTTATTAGATGGATTAAAGATTTTGTGACCCCTGATTACGTATACCCGATTCGAAAAAAATTATCTTCACCATCTTCACACAACTATTTGACCTATTTGCATATTTATGCAGCATTATGCTAATAAGCCGATTTCGCATTATACCCACATCATAAACAAATATTTCCAATTTCGCGTAAACGCGCAACTGCCAACCACTAATTTCAAATTATTATGGAGATAAGATACTCAACTTCAAAACATTGATGACGAAAGTGTTTTAGTTGATCGTCTTTTATGAAAAAATATTTACTATATGCACATGGTGGCTTACAATATATGTACATATAACGTGTTACTCTGTTTGTATACAAAGTGTAATTACAGCGATGGCTACGGTATGTATGAATGTATACAGCTTCTTAAAGTGCTATTCGGTTAACTGCCGCAAAGAGAAAATCTTCATAAGAAAACAATGTTTAAAATGCCGTAAAAAGCCTTCAAAAGACTTTAGGCCTAGTGGTGCGTGCGATTGCGCAACAAAATTGGAACTTTTATTGCTAGTTATAATGTGTTGCTGGATATAAACAAAATATGAATATTTATACGTTTTTCTGTTTGTGTGTGTGCTTAAGAATTTTTTTTGGATGCTTTATTGGGAGTATAATTGTGATACGAATCTTTACATGCGGATGATTGTAGCTAATTTAAGAGTGATGTCTTAAAATATATTCTGTACTATGCATGGAAACATTGCAGATCCATAACCGTTTCATTTTTTTGTTTGACCTGAGATGCCCCAAACTAGTGCGGTTTATAGGCTATTTCGTCGCTGTGAAATCAAACCGGCATATCTGCAAAAATTGAGTTTTTGAGTTTTTGGTATCAAAAAATTCCTTATTTTCCCCTCTATTTTTATGTCGCACCGGCATATCGTAAAGTTGAATAAAAACCCGTCAAATGGTGTTTTGCCGCTTTGCATTCACGTGGAAATAGCCCACATGCGAAAACTTTAAAGCGCTCTAGTGAAAAATGTGTATTTTGCAGATATGCCGGTTTGATTTCACAGCGACGATTTGTTAAACCCAACAGCGTGTTCTTCTACAGCCCGAATGTATAGGTAATGCTTACTCCTGTACGACCTGTAATGTCTAGATAGTGCTATTATACAACTTTCACTTAGTTTTTGCTTGGACTCCAGTTCATGCAAAAACTAAGTAAAAGTTGTATACGACTTGTTGGGCTGCAGTGGAACGTTTATTTATTAATTAATTTATGATTTATTGCGCTACAGATATACTCGAATTATAGCGTCAAGAATGAAAATGAAACAAAATAAAAAAGAAGAAATATAAGAAAGTAATATTGTTGCAGCAACTCCCTAAAATAAAACAAAACAATTATAGTAAACAAAACAAAAAAAACTATATTACTTACGTTTTGAAAATTAGTTTGATGCATATATTCCATTAACGCGTCTAGTGACATCTCTTTGCAAATTAGTACTACTTATACATACATCTAAAATCGAATGGAATTATGAATATTATTTTTTGTCTCTATTGTCATTATCAAACTTATACTAAAACATATTGAAATTAAGAAAATATACAAATTAAAATCACAAATCAAGAATAAACTAAATATCGTTTGTTTTTAAATTGAATATGGCGTCTTAAATCATGCATAAAAACATATGGGAAGAGAAATACACAAGAATCCGCCAACTTTATAGTAAATCAAAAGTGGAGACCATGCCGCCATTAATTGTGAGAATTAAATTATGGGAAACATGAATTTTTATTTGATTTCAGTCAAGAGAATTCAATTAATATGTCACTCATTTCATAATGACTGAAAATTAAATTCAACAGCTTCTGAAATATTAAGATGAAAAGTTTACATAATAACAGATTCGAATTTCATGATTACCATAAATGTGGGGAGTTTCCCCACTCAAGTTAGAGAGCTAAAAACACACAATAAAAGGCAGAGCCAACTCTACAACAAGTCTATTGCGATTAGGATAAGGTATTTTGCTTGACACATGCTAATTGTATTCTTCTTCCTATCTTTCTGTTAACTTTTTTTCTTTCTTTCGGAACTTCGAACAGATGTAAATGCATGCCAATCAGGCTATTTTCACACAAACATTCAAGTTCCAGCTCTACTCACTTGTAAAACTTGGTAGAACTTAAGAAGTGTATTAAACTAAGACGAGAAAAACCACGTGTATTAAAAATTGTGTATTTAATAGTGCTAATGTGAGATGCACCAAGAAATTACCGTTTCATATGGTATGTTAGTATGCTACAAAGATCATAAAACATACAATATACAAACGGTAGTTTTCATCTCGTAACGACATAAATTAAATTACGTTAATTAAGTGACTTCAACAATAGTGTAAAATTAATTAAGTAGTTATTGTAGTTTTGATTATTTTACTTTAAATTCATTTGCAATAAAGTTGATTTGGATAATGAACTAAGTGATATTTTTCATCCGCTACACACCTCGAGTATTCCGTTGTTTTTCAGAATAATAAACTGGTGTATTATGCACATTTGTGGAACAAATATGTACTTTAACACCAACGACAAAAATTAAACTAAGATTAAATTGCAATTCAAGATAACATTTTCAATACATTTTTGAATTTCAAAAACAGATTTCGGGAGATGATCAAGCTTAAGAGCATTGTGTATTATAGGAAGACGCAACAAAAGCGAATAAAAAAGGCTTCTGTACGTGAAAGCGGAATAGAAAAAACCTCTGATAAACGACTAAGACGACCAGATTCATGTCTGATTGTCTGGGATCCAAAATCTGACAAATAAGAAGCCTTGGAAAGGTTGGTTATTGATTGTAATCATGGGTTCCTTCTTGTCTATAAATCAGCATAGACAACGTATATCGTCTCTAAAGCTGATCAAAGCAGAGCATATTGATACGGGAAACTCGATCGTTTTGCGGAATCAGCCTCCGAAAGCAGAATCAAATTGGAATTGTTTTTGCGGGATGATTAAAGTTGAAAAAGAAAAAAACTCATCGAGGAACAATCTAGGCGATTCCAACGAGAACATATGGAAAATGGAAAGACGCGAGGAGTAGGAACAGTAGGGGATGCTGAGTTTAAAAAACAACGAGTGACTAAACCTACGCTGAATTGATTCAATGGCGTCAGATAAATTCTGAAAGTGAAGAGACCAGGTTTGGCACGCGTACTTCAGACTTCTGCACACTAAGGAGACAAATAAATGAATATAGGTGAAAATGTCGGTAAACAAATACGAAGAACCCCAGACAAAGCCAGCAAAGAATCAAACACCACGCCAATATCTTTGAAACGCTAGACAACTGATAGGGAAACAACACACGAGGAACAAGAAAACACATTTTTATATAAGAATGATATCTGGTGACACCCAAATGTTTAGTGGTAAGAAGCTGTATTGGCACCAGTGATTAAGGGCAAACAAATCAGCTTGCAATTGGTGGTAATCGTAAGCAGATTTGGTTACCCTCTATAATCTTAAGGCAGTATTCTGGTCTAGAGGCTCGATTTTGAGGTAATCTTACGGACGCAATAAAAAACAACCAGAAACATTTTCGGAATTAATTTTTTGATCCGTTTCTTATTAACAATTTAAAAGTATAAAAATGTATTCAAAAAATAAAAAAGTTAAAATTGATGTAGATACAGGCCGGCGAAGTGAAGGCTCAAAAAAAAACTTGTCTCATGGTTGACATGATTCCAACCTTCCTGGTGGTCTGAAACATACATTTTTGGTAAATTCTGTAAAAAAAAAGAATGTAGAATTTGTCTGCCCTAAGCGATTTGAAAAACCTTTTTTTTCACATAATGGCGTCCATGTAAAAAAAATGGTTTTTTTTTGGCTCGTTTTATCAACTTTGGGAATTTTTTATTAATAGTAGAAATTTTTTTTTCAAAAATCCATACTTCAGACCAAATTTAATAGTGTTAAGAGGGTTTGTGCAAAATTTCACTTAAATCGGTCCATTACTACTAAAAATATCATGTCAACCGTATCGAAATAAGTAGTTTCGAGAAAAACGCATTTAAAGCTTGGAGTCTCGTTTCGGGCAGTCTGATTCATTTAATTGTATGCTATACTTCGATTTTTTTCATCAGAGATCCTCGTCTCATGCAATGTTCCTTCTTCAACTTCAAAAGCGAGATTTTCGGGAGCTCTTTCCGCCATACGAGCAGTTCGAACTTCTTTAGAAGCTTGAGAAGCTCGTAGCTCGGAGCAGTTAATTCGTTGTTGATCGCTTTTGTTGGTTAAGTTGGCGTGTCACAAAAATAACTGTAACTCCAAAAATAAATAGAATTTCCGCAAATCTTTTTAAAAGCTTATTCCTAAAATTGTAAACTTTGAAAATATGCAAACAAAATAGAATCGAATTGATAAAATTTCTAGACCAGAATACCCCCTTAAGTCATCGGCATATAAAAGACAGAAGGAGCTGAAAACAGAAGGAAGGTCAAAAAGTAAGGGACCTGGATGTGAGAAATATAGGAGAAGAAATGAAGCCATTTAAAGTGACTCTGCAAGGATGACTATGAAGATAGGAGGAAAACCTGGAGAGGAGAGGACCAAAAATACCAAACCCATTAAGCTGTTGAGCAGCATATTAGGAATATCATTAGGTGTGAGATGACGTTTGATAGGAGTAAAGCAAAATATAAGATTAGAACAGAAAGAGTAGACCTTGCACAATGCTCAATCAACATACAGTCATTTGAAAAATTAAATTAATTGGTTTCAGGACAATTAATAAGACTAATTTCAGTGGACATTTTCTGAAAATCAGCTTTATGGAAGCTATAACGGTGAATAGAAGGACATTTATTCCTTGCGTGGACGTTAAAGTCAACATCAACCAGGAGTAGAGGGTGATGAGGATCAGGTCACACATATGTAAAATGAGTAGGAGAGAGAAAGGGAATCCAAAGGAATAATACTTGTTGTTGATGTTTTCTTTAATATTTTAAAATAAAATAATAAAAGATATGCATAATATTTTGTTCTGAATTGTGTCTTCACTGGATAGTTAATAATTAGTTTAAAAAAATTTATTTTATGAAATGAATAAGAGTTTTAATTTATGGTGAGGTGTTTTACGAACAAATTTTTAGCTCAGTGTTTGCAGGCAATCAAATTAATTCAAATGTCTGTTCAAACACCTCAATTTCAAGTTTATATGCACAAATAGCCACGGAAAATAGTAATAAATAGATTCCATGAACAACAAGATATTAGCACCCTAGGTAATGCAAATAAAACCCACAACTTTGGAAGTATTTATTTACAAAATTAGTATCGTGTAAACGAGAATCGATTTCTGACCTTAAAGATAATAATACCGTGATGGACAGTAAGTTCGTTTCGTCTTCGATAAATATAGCGAACTCAAGAAACAACGATTAGAGCAAGTTAGTGCCCAGGTAATGACTATTGCAGTGAAGTTGATTCGCATAATGCATGAAACAATACAGCGGCTTATCCATACACACATTCAATTGAAGAACAAGAAAGAAAAGTATGCGATCGGGTCGTCTTACAAAGTGCTAAGATACGAGTATCTCAGCAAGGTACTGCCAGTGAGTTGAAAAAAAAGCCGAGCCACCTGTCTGTTTGCTAATTCGGATTCGGATTCATGAATCTATGCAGATGCACACATCTATTCGTACATTTATAATTCGCAAAACGAAAGAGTGAGTGGCGGCCAGATATCGAAGCCTAACCTGTTCCATTCCGCATACTATGGTACTTACCTTACGCAATTGCTCGCAACTCAATGGAAAATTGTGTTTACTGTTGGTATTTTGATATTGAGCTGTGGTGCCTTAAGTGTGGCTGGAGAGCCACTAATGTTTTGCTAAAATAGCACTCTGACAGAATTGAATTTCGATTGTGGTCAAAAATTCAATAGTACGCTCAAGGTGTCTGATTTGATTTGCAGATTGGTTTATGATAATTATCCTTGGTCGAATGGTAGGGCGCTCTGTGTGCAGTTGATTAGGTTCAGTGGCGCATTCAATGTAAAATTAGCAACGTTTAGATACCACTGGCATTCAGCTTTATAGTATTGCTGAATTTTATATTTTCCAACTTCTTTTCAAAAGGTAAAGTCTTTCAACAGATGCCAGAAGACAAGTGATTCCTTAGTACGTACTTGGTAAGTCAGTTAGACACTAGTGCGCGATTGAAACGGTTGACTGGCCAGCTGACTAGTTCGAGATCGGTGAATTTTGGAATCGTTACCATTATCGCGTCTCTATTTTCCGCTCGGTTTCTGGCCATTTCCTGATCATTATTACTTGAAACGATATTCTCTTCGATTTTATTCAAATTACGTTTTTGTGAATAGAGTTAAATATTCTGCCTGGGAGCAATATTTTAATGAAAGCTAGAAGATTTGTGATCTATATAGTGAAACGCTCGACTGACGAATATCAGGCGCCAGACTCAAAACATGATGAATTAGACATCAAAGTGATTTAAAGCTACTTTATTGCTAATCATCTCAATAAAGTTAATTGCACATGTTCGTGTCGGAAAGTGTAGAAAGTCGTTCATACTTAGGCTTTCTTCTGAGAAGTTTCGAACTGGGTTTTGATTGTTGATGATCGTATTTTCGATAGACAGGTTTGTATTTAGTGTTCGTACAAGAAATTAAAGCAGTATTATTCGTAATGATATCAGACAAAAACTAAAAAAATGGTGTAATAATATGAGCTAATAAATTCAAATAATTTTCTGCTGATCGTGAAATACTAGTGTATTTTCGAAATACCTTAGAGCGGAGGCCACATATTGCATCAGCATTAAATGAAAGTTATTCGCGATATGAATGCGCGATCTAAGTTAGCTACAACAAGTTGACCTTTTCCGCGAAAGTTGACGCACTTATGTTATTTGAAGCGCTGGATGTCTATGCGAATTTCATTGTCTGTATCTTTCAATTGTTATACCTACGTTTTAATGCATTTATAACATTTAAATATCATTATCATAGCGCTTTGTAATAAATCTATTGTCTGATCAGTTGATATTTTTTTTTTGAGTTTTTATCGTTCATAGCTCATTATTTTGAGTTAAATAAAAACGATTATTTTCCTCTGGCGACTTGATTATGTGCCATGCATCTAGCTATCGATTTGTTTAGCTAAAATATGGAGCATCTTCTGCTCACGATTTGCACGTGTCCCATCCAGCAAAGTATATGTTCGTATTTTTTTTCAATCATTACAGTAAATATGTAATCCAAGGCTAATTAGCTATTGTTTGTCGATTCAAATGAAAAAGATGATTTTGTAGAATTCTACCTCTATACTCGTTAAAAATTTCGCATTAAACCAACTCTTCAAGTTTTTCACCAGCTGTAGCTTAAAAGATTTTACAAGCGGAGCACAGTCCCAATAATTTCGCCTACACAAGGTATACCTGCACGTGCCTTATTGTTCTAGTTGTTTGTGGTATTAGTTTAGTTTTAAATGATGAAATGTACTTTTTTATGCGTGAACGCAATGGATGAACGGAAATGAATAGATTAATGAAATCAACTATAAATAATTAAAATAAATTTCAATCAAAATCGAGATCATTTGAATTTGATTTTGAATAAATTGAAAGTAGTTTTATGTAAAATGTAAACAAATATGCTGATTACAATTAATTTCGCAAAGTCAATTCTGCTATTATTCTATACATCTAACATTGGGAGTTATTTTCGACACTAAACTCTTATTTGACCAACACATATTGCATATAACTGCCAAAGCGTTCAGGCTCTCGGGTTTTATACTTAGATCTTCTAAGCATTTTACTCAGATCTCCACCTGTGTACACCTGTTTTGCTCTTTTGTCCGCAGTATCCTTGAATATTGTTGTCAAATATGGTGCCCACATTTTCAGTACTTAATTGATGCGGTTGAATCTGTACAACGCAGGTTCACCCGCTCTCTGCTTTTCAAATTCAATTTGACTTACTGTGGGTATAGCGCGAGACTTACCATGCTGCAAATTCCATCCCTGAAATCTCGCAGGCTGTTCTTCGATGAATGCCTTCTATTTAAACTACACCATCGACTTGTCCCATCTGACCTCTGCAACCTGTTTTCCGTCCGTGTATTGGATCGGTCATGTAGATCAACTTTAACGTTTAATGTTCCGTTTGCACGGGCTGATACATATTACTTTTCACCGCTGCTACGTTTACCTAGGCAGCATAACGAACTCAGACTTGGTTCCCTGCCACCGACCTTGATGCTTTTCAAAAACATGTTAAAAGATAAAATAATTACTTATTCTGTTTAATGCATGCTCATCTTGGCTAATTTCATATTTAAATTTTGAATTCTTATTTCCTATTGAATTATGATCCTCTTGTTTTTTATATAAATTTTTATTTTTATTTATCATTGTCTATTGCGTAATTGGACTTGATCTGTTGTTATAGATATTAAATCAATAAATAAATAAATTAGTTATTTAATCAATCAATCTCATTGTTGGACTAGGCATTCATTTTAATCAGTTCATTCAGGAAACAACTAGCCAAACTAAGAATCAGTGCAAATACCGGTGAAATTTTAAATTTAACACTTAAAAATCAACCGGTTGTCTCCTTACTCAGGCAGATAGTAGAGTACCAAATGCCACTCGATTTTGACATAAATGAATACTGGAATCCTGTCAATCTTGAATAAACATGCGGGAAGTTTCAACGGTTACTGCAGGTGATGCTACATCTTTTGGATGCATTTGATCTAATTGCATATGTTTGAGTCAATATTTCCATCATTGATTTTTGGGTAACCGAACATACCATATCGAAAAATCATCTTTGGAAACATTGAAGAAAAGAGCGGCACAGCCAATACTCGATGAATGATATGAATTTATCATTACGTTCAATAGTTTTTTACTAAAGTTCGAAGAACATTAGTATTAAATCGATTTGGCAAAAAATGCATATTTCCATATATATATATATATATATATATATATATATATATATATATATATATATATATATATATATATATATATATATATATATATATATATATATATATATATATATAATATATATAAATATATATAAATATATATATATATATAACTATATATATATATATATATATATATATATATATATATATATATATATATATATATATATATATATATATATATATATATATATATATAGGTATATATATCTATCATCAAAAAAATTCTGTGACTATTTCTCGGGAACGAGCCATCCGATTCAGCTGAAACTTATGTGCAGAATAGGTCCAAATCTCACTAAATGTCAATTATCTTTAACCCTTTGGCGCCGGCGGCCATTTTAGTGATATATTTAATAGACCCATTATTTCGTCCACAAATAATTTTTGCAAAAATTAAGGTAACGGAATAAATTTCGAACGTGTTTTAAATGTAAATCGGATAATGTTTTGGAATTTTTTAACTCCATGTGTGCGCTAGGTGCCTAAAATGAGATCGGGAAAATTTGAAAATTTTTAAATTGCGATAACTTTTGACAAAGCTATTCAATCATTATGAAACTTTCAGAACGTATTGGTATTATTTAGTTGTAAATTCGTGTAGCTTTTAATGAGCATGTTTACAATCCTGTAGCTAGGGCAGGCGCTGAAAGTGAAAACCTTCAAATCATCGACTCTCCTGAAAAAATGTTGCTTCTTGGAAAAAACCGCTCATATATAAATCTTATGCTTTGTCTACATAGACAAGGAAAAAAATTTAAAATTTTAGAACGGGCACGCCTGGTAACCCTTTCCCAATTTACCTATATTTTTAGCATCAAAAACTTCTGTTCACCGAAACTCACGATCCAATAATCAGAATTAGTTGAAATTTACAGAATGTATTGTTCTTAAGTAGGACCAAACCTGATAGAAGTGATTTTGTAATGCGGGCAATTTTGTGCCAGTGGTGCCTTTTTTTAAAATCACTAAGAAAAATAGCTGCTTTTGGCTTTATATTTATTTCTATTTCAATCATTCGATTTTGAACCTTACTTTGAACCACGTTTGGTAGAAATTTGGTTGAAAAATTCGGTTGAGCATGCTGCCAGCTATGGTGATTTTGGTGTCATAAATTTTGAAAATTCCCGAGTAAAGTAAAGCTCTTTGCCCTATAGCTTCCAGTAAGTCATTGAATCATAACGAAATTCAAATGGCAAATTAATCTTATTGCAGGCAATATGAAGTAGAAATTTAATTTCAAACCAATGACAGGGTTGCCAGCTATGGTTAGTTTTTGTAATTATATACCTTCAGTAAGTTATATACCTTCAGTAAGTTATTTTAGCGTAGAATTTTCAAATCGTAGTGATCTTATAGTGAAAATAAACACCAAATATTAAGATCAAGAAAATTTTAAAACTTTTGCGAATGGTAACCCTAAATTTGTTTGCATCCCTATAACTTCCAATGCAGTCATCGGATCAATACGAAATTCGCAGAGCAGGTTGACTCCAACGTAAGGCAGATGCGACATTATTTTTGCTTCAGTGCTGGCAAAGGGCTGCCAGTCTAGGACTTTTTGTTATTTTCCTTCCTATAAATGCTTGCATTAAGCATTTTCATCGCAGACATTTGCAATGAAAATAAGTAAGCAATGTTTAAATTTTCTAAGATCTGCACATTTTTTGGATGACAACCCCAAACACCTGTCTATCGCTGAAACTTTCGATGAAGTCACCGAAATTAAAATAAGCTTAGATTCTATTACTTAAAGTGTATTAGTTTGTTTCTAGCGGTTCTGATGCGATAGGGTTTTTCTTGCTTTATAACCTCAATTTCTCCACCATTCTACGAAATGTTTTGTTTGCATTATTTTTACTTGAAATTCATTGAAATAAATATTGATAAATATTCCTTGAAATAAATTAGTCTAAAGGTTATCTCAACTCTGAATGCGATGCAGAATTTTAATCGTAAACAAATTCAGTAAATGTTGAAATACTTATTGAAAAGGAATTATATTATTTTTTGTGCCAATGTACAGGGTGGCCCTAAAACACACACCCGATGTTGCTTTGCTATATCTTTACAAAATCTTTAATTTCATTTATTGTTTAATGTTTATTTGAAAGTTGACATTTTGTTTCATTATTACTTTTTGAAAATGATAATTTTTTACCGCATTTTCCAATCGTTTTGGCGAGAACTTCCGGTGATTAGTCCTCGGACTCTTGCTGAATATTTTCTTTAAAAGCTTTCAGAGTCTGTGGCTTGTTTTGACCGACCGTGATTTCAAAAAATTCCAAAGAATGGGGCCTGGAGTGGTTGAATCGGTCAATTTTGCCGGCCAGTGCAAGCCGCCATAACGAGATATTAGGCGACCCAGAAACGCATCCTGAAAAATGCCCATGGTCATGTGAGCACCGTTTTATTTGAACCACATGCCCTCCAGTTTAAATAAGTTATTTTAATTAAAAAATTAATTTTCTGTGAAAAAAAACGTCATGAATCAAGGCTCTGTATCGCCCATCACTCACAGTAATCATTTTACTAACGGCGTCCTCGAAAAAAATGAGGTCCGATGACACCTCCGGCGTAAATGTCACACCATTCATTGACTTTGGATGAATTTAATGCCTCTTCTTGAATGATACGTGAATTTTCAGTGCCCAAAAACTGCAAATTTTGTCTTTTTATGTATCCTTTCATATGGACATGAGCCTCATCGCTCAAGATGAATTTCGACCCAAATTCGTCCACTTCGTCGTTGAGTTCAGGAGAGCGTGAGCGTAGTTTAGATGCGATTGACGGTCTGCAAGCAGTACCTAATAGACTGCCTCCACTTTGTTGGGGGACATCTTCAAGTTTTTCACCAAACTGCGATGCAGGGACGAAAGTGTGATGGCCAATTACATGGCACGTCATCTGGTCGACCTTGATGGCGCGTCCGCGATATCTTCATCGGAACGAACATGATGCGTTCCGGTGACTCTTCTGTCAACTGTTGTTCTAGTCTCTTAGAAGCAAGTGGCTAAAGATTTGAGTATTTGACTTGTAGGTATGGAACGGCCAGGAAATCTGCGCTGAAATTCAAGTTGAACTAAAATTAATGACGAAATAGAGTAATAAAAAAAGTAAGAAGTATTCCACGATTTTGAAGAATACAGCGTTCCATGACTTATCGATGTGCATTCTACATGTTTTTTGCACAAGTAATAGCGTCTTCTGAAAGCGTGATACATTTTAGGCCCCCCCTGCACTTGCCAAAAATAAAACTAAAAGAGTCAACTCATATCTCAGGCAATTAGTTTTCTGCTCACATGCCTACTTTGCGTGATACGTCTGGAAAGAAGTAATTGAAGCAGAGCATTAATGTATTTAATATATTTTGTTGTCTGTATACAAATTGAAACAACCAAGCGATTAGTGATGATTTTCTGAATAGCCATTATTATTAAATATGTGCAGAAATGGAAGGAAACATGAATTGGATTCAAAATCATATACAATTCAATAAATTTTTCCGGCAACATGTTCTTATTTATTTCTGTATATTGTCAATCTTAAGTGGAATGTAAAAGGGAGATTTGTTTCTTTCAATTAGCACACGACCAATATTTGAGGTAGCAAAAAAAAAACCATGAAACTAACGTCAATATTTTATAACACACAGTAAAGATAGAAACAGAACGTATCGTTGGTGTCATATTGAATCGGTTGGTTTTTTATTTGTATTGGTTTTTTTACTATTTTTGTCTCGTCGCTTTTTTTTTTTGAAAGTATGTACTGGTTCTCATCAGACACCAGCTCATAGTGCAACATTTTGATAAATTTCATGCATTGTCAAATCGAAATTTTTGAAATTTCTGTTTGCCTAAGAGAGGTAAAACCAAATTACCACTATTTTTAGCACCTTAAATTTATGTTCGCAAGAACTCATGAGATTCAATTGAAATTCATAGATTGCGTTAACCTTCAGTAAGACCAGGTCTGATAGAAGCGATTTTAAAATGTTAGCAATTCTGTGGCAGTGGTGCCACCTTGAAAAATCACAACAACAAAATTACTTTTTACTCTATAAATTTCGATTCAGTCACCAGATTTCAACTAAATTTACACAGTAGCTGAACCTTACTTTAAGCCACATTTAAATTTAGCTCAGCAAAATTAATGTATTTACCCTATAGCTTCCGGTGCAGTCATAAAATCAAAACAAAATTCATATCGTAAATTGACCTTATTGTAGGCCATATTTGGTAGGAGTCAGAAATCATAATAGGGCTACCAGCTATGTAATTTTTATGTAATTTTTTGTCATTTCTATACTAAACGATGTTATCATTATATTTTCAAATGGTAATGATTTTCAATGACCACAAACAACAAATATTAAGGTTTCGAAAATGTAAAAAGCTTGGCAGACGGCAGCCCTACATTTCTTTTTGTATCTTATAGCTTTAAGTTCCAATGCAGTCATAGGGATCGAAATAAAATTCACAGTATGAGTAGATTCTATGAGTAGATTTGGTATACTTTCGGCGTTGGTAGTAGCTAAGGTCTACCAGCACCAGACGTTTTTGTTATTTTCGTATCACCAGATGCTACCATCAAATATTCATATGGGTATAAATTTTGAAAGGGCTGGAAATTTTTTTGATTGGTAACTGCAAATATCTTTCTATCCTTGTAATTCTCAATGAAGTCACCGGATGAAAGCCAGATTCATAGGGTACAAGGACACAGCCAGGGGGAGGAGCAGGGTGCCTCCCTAATCCAGAAGTCCCCGATTTTTGTTTGTTTTTTAGAAATGTTCTCGATTTTTGAAAATATCGAAAACATTTACAAAAACCAACGAAATTTTCATTCAAAATTACCGAAAAATTGAAGTCATTTAGAAAAAACAACGAAATTTTCATGCAAAGTTACCGAAACATCGAAAACGTTTTGCAGGATTTCCGTTAAAAATTAAGGAAAGATTATAATTGTTTAAAATATATTTTTATATGCATTGAATAAACTCAAAAATATATATCTTGTTCATATATGTGTTAATGCATATGAGTTTTAAATTAGACCAATGCGGTCAAATTCACTATGTTTGCAATACTCAAACAAGTAAACAAATATAAAAAATTGGTCTTTGATTTCGGATTTCGGTTCAAAAATAATTCCTTTTAAAAGGTTATATTTTTTGTTCCACAGCTGCTTTAATTTGTAAGAAAAGCGTCCTCAATTTTCATTCAAAACTTTCTGATGACCTTTCTTTTTCTCCACAAATACGATTTAAACGAAAAATATCCTCGATTTTTATTAAATTTTCAAAATTGCAAAATATGAAATCCTGGCTACGCCCTTGAT